>JAGPOW010003316.1:121517756-121533537 GCA_030014935.1 Caiman crocodilus
TCACCATCTGGTTCTCCCGTCCCCGGTGAGTCTGCTGCCTCTTCCTTCGCCCCCTGGGGTCCCTCTCGGGTCCCTAGGGACGGCCCGGCGCCGTCACAAAGGGCATTTCCTGATCCTGCTGCTGTGTGTTAGGCACATATACTAGATGGGGTTCTGAGAGAAAGTAAGCAGTTCTGTCTAGTTGTTGGAAAGCCACAGCAGGTGCATCTACACATGCAATTAGTATGCTTTAAATTTTCTACACAGAAAATTCAGGCATATTAAACTGCATCCAGGTGTGCCTCTATGCATGTGGCCAGGTAAGATGCAAAAAATCTGAAAGGAGCAGCTTACTTGAAGGGCTGCTCCTGCCCTGCTCTACCCCCTTGCAGCAACCAGAGGGAGCTCCAGGGTCCACCAGGTGTCAGCTCTGGGCTGGCACAGGAAACTAGGGGCAGGCCTGAGCTCTAGGGGATGGAGGAGGGTCTGTCCCCAGCTCTGGGGGGCAGGTCTGAGCAAAAGGAAGCTCAGGGTCAGGTGGGCAGAGCAGGGCAATGACAGCCTAGTATCCCAGGCTGACAGCAGGGAGCCGTGCCCCGTGCTCCATGCCGCTGGGGGATTTGCCCTCATGCTGCCCTAGGTACCTTGGGGCATCATGGCAGGGGAAAGGAACATTGGGTGGTGGTGGGGAATGAATTGCAGGCAGCCAGTACAAAGGGAAGGTGAAGTTTTCCTGGCTTTCATTACTTGATCCCTAGGAGCCAGGCAGCTGCTGCCTCCATTTCTGCCCAGATATTTCCTCCTGCTCTGTGGCCCCAAGGGGGATGAGGGGTCCCAGTCTTTTCCCATGGGTGAAAAAGGAGAAAGAGGGGGTAGGGAAGGCAAGAGGATCCTGGTGTAGGCAAGGCTAGCAAGGAGGATTGCAGTTCCTGACAGACCAGGGCAAGGGATGCATCCCAATGCAATAGAGCTGTTTTGAGGGGGGTGCAGCCTGGAGCAACATACCCCATGCAGTACAACTGCTTTGGTGGGGAGGGGAAGCACTCCTATGCAATGAAGCCACCTAGGCTGGTGAACAGGCCAGGTAGTCCCTCTTTCTACCACAGCTAGAGGCACCCTGACCCATATGCCCCACTGGCACTGGCTGCCATGATGCTTATGACCACAAGGCTGGCCAGCAAGAGCTAGGACTATGGCTATGACTCAGTGCAGCCCTACTTCTGCTTCAAAGAGGAGAGGGAGAACTTCTTCCTGATGCCAGCAGTAGGCAGGCAGCTGCAGCTCACAGCCCTTCTTAGAGAACATCTGGAAGAAGGTCAAGCTGCTGTCATCCAGATGCCATGCTGCCTTCCCATTCATCACCCAACCATCGAGATGGTGACATAGAATTGAATTGGAACTGAATACATTCAGAGAGATCGGAAAGATTCAACAATTTGGATAATCAACACAGATTCAAATGTTCTTTCTATACATCTCAAGGTTCCAGGCAGCTGAAGAAAGCTGAGAAGCTGGGGTGGATGGAGGGTCCCACTCGGCGACTAGTGCTTCCTGGGTCTGGGGGGTCATCCGGGGTCCTCCCACCATCAATCACTGAGTTGAAGGGGGGACAGGGGTCTGCGCACTTGGCAGTGGACCTGGAAGTGGACCAGAAGTACTTCTGATCCACTTCCGGGTTCATCGCTTAGCACGTGGTCACCTCCCCCCTACCCACTCCTGTGGGGTGCTCCATCTGCCCCACCATCGTAGCATTCACAAGCCATGCCCGATACCTCAAGGTATGTAGAAAAAACTTTTAAAGTTATTGCCAACTTAGTGGCCAAATCAGCATCGAATCAGATTCAGATTTTGGCCAATTAAAATCAGGGACAGTGATTCAAATCAACGAATTGAACCACTGTCCCTGATTTAGGCTGAATCTGAATTGAATACAGCCTATTTTGCACAATGCTACTGTGCATTAAATTAGCTTAATGTGCAGTAAAATGCATGTATAGACATGCCCACCTTTCTGCACACACTGGGTATGCACACAAACCAAAATGCAGATCCCTAGGAAAGCTATCTAATTTCAACTAGGAAGCATAAGTTCTATATAAGTCCCAATTTCTTAGAGAAAAACCATGCTGAACAACTGGCTGAAGCCAAGATCATGACAGGGAGAAAAGAAGGGAGAACTACTGCAGTTTTGGCCAATATCCAAGTAGCTTGAACATTTTCTCAGGAAGTGGAAGACCTAGGTTAGAGGTCCACCTGAGCCATAAGTGGTTTGGAACTACTACTTTCATTTTCCAGGAGCCTGTTTTAAACAATAACATATAGCTTATAGGGCTGCAGGTATCCTCTATTCCCCTGCAAGGTTCCCTCTAAGGTGTGTGTGTGTGCAGCTGCACAGAAGTAAAAGGCTGGCCGTTCACAAACTTTTTTAGGCTGTGCACCCACCAGGATAGAAGCTGGGCTGTGGCATGGGACATTTACACAACGTAAGCTCTGAGCCAAGCTGCGATGGAGGTGGAAGCGGGGGCAGGAGCCTGGCACAGGCTCCACTAGCTCCAGAGAACTGCTCTGTTCCCCCACTTAGCCTCAGGAAGTGAGGTGGCTGGGGAGCGGAGCACTTCCTAGGAGCTAGCAGAGCCCACAGAGAAGTTCCCCAGAGCTGGCAGAGCCTGCTCCAGCCCCCAGCCCCACCTTCATCCCTCCCTTGCCTCACCTTAGGGAGGAGCTGCTGCCTGCCTCAAGTAAGGCTCCACAAGGTCCAGGGAAGTGCTCCATGGGCTCCACCAGCTCCGGGGAAGTGCTCTACTCCCCAGCTCTGATGTCACGTACCTCTTCATTCCCCAAGGCAAAGTGGAGGAGTGGAGCAGTGTCCTGGAGGTGACGGACACCTTGCCAGGTCCCAGCCCCCCAGGCCTTCAAGCCCCCAGACCCCACTGCTTGCCCTGGGTGAAGAGTAGGCAGCTTACCTTTGATAAGTGTCCCACGCCGCACTGAAGCAGCATGCTCATGGACCACTACTCCTTAGAGGGAACATAGTTTCCTGGTCGTAGCCAAATGGGAGGAAGAGTTATGGAACTAGAAAGACAGTATGAGAAAGGGAGCCTGACTCTGTGTCCTAATGCTGGCGCTGCCTTAGGAAGGAGCCCTAGATTTTATTTTCAATAGTGTTTATACATGTTATTCAATGACTGATCAGTTTAAAATGGAAACAGAACAAAGGCACTCTCCTTCTCAAGAGTGCTCTCATCATTACACCACTTCCAGGATATATATAAAAGAATAACCTTCCAGTATTATTATATTACTATCTGGTTCTGGACATTACCAAACCAACTTTTCTCTCTTTTTTTTTTCAGTATACTTCTCCCATAGCCCAGGTTTCCAGATACGTATCCTATCATTCAGTTGCATGTGTTCTTGCTTTGAGACGATAATTTTGCAAATTATTCTAAGTACAGTAGAGATAATAATAAGAGAATGATTGCACCAATACTCCTATTGTATTCTTTTGCAATAGTGGCATTTAACAATAGCATGAATAAAACTCTAGGATGTCTTTGAAAACAAAAAAACAACAAAGATGACCAGTAAATTGAAATCCTTGAATGGTTCTGCTCAGAAAATTAATTCCCTGTACAGTGAACTATAAAACAGGTCACCTTTTCTGACAATTTGTTAGCATGCATACAATTTTCAATAATCTTTATTTTTTTAATATAGTAATAAAAGGTGAAAGTGTTGGTTGTGTTATAGGAGCTGTTTAGGGTGGGACTTAACAGTTAGCATTGCTGTATAGTTCTGGAATGCATGATGTGTTCAGTCTTTGAAGAAATCTGGTTATTAGGCCTAATGCAAGTAATTCAGGTGAACTCAATGCAGTTCGCCTTCTATGTTAATTTCTGAGTCAATTCTCTGGGCACGGTTACTTCCTGTGAATAAGGCACTTGTGTTGAACTGAAAGTTATGAAAGAGGAGAGTGTATGCATTTGTCTTGTGACCAACTCTGTGACACAAAACATTTATCAAACCAACCTCACAGACAAGTTGGAATGAGTAAGTAATGCTGCATAACAATGTGAAACATTTCAAACATTACCTAAAGTCTAAGAAGTATAATTGTAATCTGAATTCAGACAGACTGAAGGAGGCTCTTCAGTTTTACAGGAATTCTTCTCACCAAGTCCTCCATACAACTGAGAAAGCAACAGAGCTTTGGGTATTCTGGCCAAAAGTGTGTTGACTTGTGATGTGTCACAGAATTAGAAAACTTTTTGCTATACTGGTGCTCTGCTCATGCTGCACCCCAAGAGAAAAAAAATAGTTTGGGGAGAAGTGAAGGAAGGGCAGTGGATGGTAGCAGAGTTTCTCCAGAACACAGGTGGGACGATGAGTCAGCCAAGATACTTTTTCAAGCTCCTGCTTTCATGTCATAGCCTCACACCATAATATGGCTTAAGCAGAAAAATGCCCCAGTGGTACAAGGTAGCCCTGAATAATAATTTGGGGACGTGACTCTACAAAAATACAGAGTAAAGGTTTGTGTTCCTTTAAAAGAAAAAAGCCTGGAACTAGATTAAAAAGGAAGACACACAAATACATGTCATAAATAAATTGAAAAAAGAACAAAGAACAGATCTTCTAAGGAACTCACTGTCTCAGTACTTGGACTATAAAGAAATGAGCTAACCAGTCTTTCACAGTGGAAGTCCTCCACTTCCACAATAAGTTAGAACATGCAGAGAAAGCAAAACAATTCCACAAGACCTACGTATATGGGTGTCTAATCCAGTGAAAGTAATATATGCTCCGTTTCAAATCCAGAGTCAACAATGTTTTTCTTTTAACAGACACAGCATGGTTAAACTATACGTCTAAAACTGATAAGGTTGCTATCACCTAGGAATTCTTTCAGAAAGGGTCACGTTTCCTTAGTGAGACTAAAACAGTTCAAAATAAATTAGTAAATGCCCATTTTAGTTATTCTTTCTTTCTCTACTAAGTTAGTTTGTGGCAGTCAACAATATGTGGGCTACATGGTAGATTGCCCTACTTTTGAGAGGCAAAGGGATGGTGCTTAAGTGTATCAAAACACCCTATTTGAGTTGGAATTTCACACTCTGAAGTCCTAGGAGATCGGGCAACATCTGCAAATGTCCTATGCACTGCCACAAAATGTTACAGAATCTATTTTAATTGATAGGTATAGGTCTTGTATTTCTCTCAGATATATCATCTAAAATTAACTGAAACACTAGAACTGTACTTAGCAATTAAAATAAATCCTGTAACACCTCACTAGGTTCATACCTATGTGCGCGCACACATACTACACATGCTATATATACTATACCATACTTTCTGAGTTATGATTCCTCTGATGACTCCTACTCTTAGAAAGTGTGGGGAAATAAAATGTAATGAACTATTAAAAAGCCAGAAGGTCTGTAAAAACCCAGCGAATACAGTTCTTCCCATTCCTCAAGTCAAGCATGAAGCAATACCTGCCCATAGCCAATTTTACATTTTGGACTCATGAATGTTTTAGACTTCCATCTCCCAGTCCTCATGAAGCAGGAAATAAGAACCTGCTAAGTTCTTTATTTGCAGAAATGGCACCCATGACAGAATCCCTTGTAATGTCTGGCCCAATAACCTCTCAACTGGAGAATCAGAGATGGGTCCTAGTGGTCCCATGTGGTCTCCCTACATTTTCCTGAAGACAGTAGCAATAAGCCCCCGTAGTATATTTCAGGGCCTGGGTTTCACAGATTAATGACACCCTGTGAAGGGACTTTCTCATGAATCTCAGTCCCGACTAGTGCTAGGAAGCAGTACTTTCCCCATACCACACAACTACAGGAGGTCCAAAACAAGGAAATGTGGCTTCTTTAGTTCAAATGCTTTAAAAGATGGCTATTTCATTCCAATATATATGTAAAGAGAAGCCCCAAATTATCTCATGGACCAGAATGTGAAGCAGTTCTTTCTCTTTGCAAGGCACAGTAGAATATTTCATTTTTGGTGGAAATGAGGATAGCACACCAGGATAGGAGACTGTGAAAAGGAGCGAGTACAGAGCACAATTCACACGTCAGTGTAGGAGGAAAACATTGGAAACATATCAGAGTTGTGTAACATGCTGAAGGAGAAATATAGAAGCTGCAGCAATACTGAGCAATCTAGCTATACGGTATGCTTTCCTATTCGGCATACAACTCTACCCCTTCACTCTATACTTATGATTGGCCCAAAAACCTTCATGGAGAACACTGAAGAAATACTCTCTCTCCTTAAAACATGTCTATTGCTCAAGTGGGGGAAAAAAGAAGATGCATGTCTTTTCATTGTTAGCTTCTGAAGGGTTAAAATAAGATGATTTTTTTGCAAGTCAAATAAAAGCTTCACAGCTCTTTAGATATTTATCAGCCCATTAAACATAGGTAAGAATATAAGAGGGAAGGAGAAAGGAACAGATATATATGTAAGAAGAATTAAAACTCAGGATGTTGGGTGTGAGGGGAATGTGCTTTGAAGTACAAAAGATCCATTGTTAATGTGGGACAAAACCTCCCCAGTATGGGACAGAGATAAAAAGGAGGGAGTTTCTAGCAGATCAAGGTCAACCAAGATATATGAATAACATAAATGCTATTAATCTCGTACAGCTTGAATCAGAGAATTGCAGCAGGGTATAGTTGTATGGTGGAGTTCATGGCATGAGTGTTTTAATGCCACTGTATTAGATAATGAGTGCATTCATCACAGACTCCTATACACCAACCAAACTGGCAGAGAAGCAGCTTTAAGGAGCTTGAAAGAACAAATAAAAAGCTGGATCTAAAGCTCAGAAAGGTAAAAAGGATGTTTAAACTCTACCCCGAGTTTAGATATTTGTAGGCACCCGCACAACCTCACTCTGCAGGAAATAGCGTGAGAAAGGGGTTCTTAGTTGGATAGCTTGCAGCTTATTGTGTGTGATGCTGCCTCTGCCATTACAGCCTATTTTAACAGTTAGAAAAGATGCAGAGCAATACAAGAAAAGGCTGTATGCTAGAAAATGCATCGGGTTTTTTCTTCTCAGGGTTCATTCAATGCGTAAAAAGAATCAATTTTCATTTTGTAGAGGTTAATCTAAATACTTCTGAACAGCAAGAGCCTGAGTCACACTTGAGTCAAAATGTTCATCACTAGATGCAATCCTGATCAAGTGCATCCTTTCGTCACACTTCAACCTCCTGATATTATCAGGGAACCGCATGTTTAATAGGAAACATGTTAGGCAAATTTCTAAGGAGGAAGGAAATAAGAATTTTATATAATTAATGCATAAAATCATGTGGATAATGTGTGTGTATAATAAATTGCAATCTGGAGTAGAGTGAATTGCCACTCAGTGGTTTGCACTACCATTTATTTTCAGTGGCAATATTTGTAAATTTACTCCAGACAAAATTAATGATGCAAGAGCATTTAGCCATATGACTTGTTTTCCCCAATCATTTTTTCAGACTTCTCAAATAAAGCTAAAGAGTTGGAACTACATTAAAATCTAGGATTCAACTAATTCCCTATCCCTGTAGCGTGCAGGATTTTTTTTCCATGTGAAACTAGGTTGCATTCAAATCTAAATGTCAATGGTGTATTATCCATGGATAGGACAGAATCTGCAATGGAGAAAATTCCAAAGCCATGAACACAGACCTTTTTTAATTTTTAGAGTTTCTGATCTGAGCTGTATTCTATTCCACCTATTAGAAGCACAGAGGGATTTGGGTAACAAACAAACAATAATTGGAACACTTTAAAAGACTGGAAGAACTGGTTTTGAAATATCAGACTGAGGTAGAGGGGCACTCTGAGACTGCTTGGGATAGTTAGGCCTGTACAGGCAATTGTAAGGAAATGATAAGCCTTAGATAAGAGACCCATGCATGTAGACTATATTTAAAAAAAACTATGTAAATCTTCTATGTTCCTATTCTTCAAAATAACCAATACTTTTGTCAGAGTGGCTCAGTGAGTGTGGTTGGTACACAGGTCTAGGCCAGGGCTTAGTCTCAGAGCATGAGAATTTCATCTAGTAACAGATAAAGACATGAGGGGAAATAAAAAGGACAAAGTTGCAGCTGCTGTGTAACTATGATGGGGCCCCAACCAAGATCAAGGCACCATTTTTCTGGTAAGAGACAGTGTGTTTAAGAACTCCCAATCTTAAAAAAAGTGAGAGGAAAAGATAAAAGGGAAATAGAGATGAAGTTACCGGTTAGATAGAAGGCTAATAGCAAAACGGAAGTGTCCTGACTCTCAATCCACTCTTATCCACACACTCTTTTTTTAGTTTAAACGTATAATGTTACTGTAGGTTAAATATTGAAGTCATTTGTCCAAACTTGGGAAGGTGTTTAACTGCTTAAGTTATCTGCTCCTGTGGTAACAAGTCACAAACCAAAGATCTTCAGGACCTATTCCTACATTACATTCAACATTTCCATACCTCTCAAGTAGGATGCCATTTGACATCAAACCTAGAAATAGTGACATTATTATGGAAGACTTGAGAAGATGAAATCTAGTAGGGATGCATTATAAGGGAAACAAGCAGTGCTAATAGGAAAACACATACCATACGATGTGTAAGAGCCTGTATGAAAATCACTATGATCTGTATGCTGCTAATTCACAGGTTAAGGTCACTTTAACCAACATATTCACTCTGACAGTGTAAATCAGAAAATACCATTAACCTGCAAAGGAAGTACAAAACACAGTCTTTTTACTTATCTTTCTGTCCTGTGCAGAACCCGTGCTATAGAGTTTTTCTGAGCTGCTACTAGGTGGAAGGTAAAGTGTTAACAGGATTTTCCATACATATTTTACTTAGTAGCAGGTACTTCTAGAGACCATGCAAAGACCTCTCTGTAGGTTTTGCACCTCTTTCTTGGTTTCTTCTTTGATTCATTTTGGGAAAACCCATTTTCAGGGGTGAGTCAGCAGGGGCTAAATATGCCCAGATATTCATTGATTCTTTCTACTAGTTTTGTGATTAGAGATGCATTAATCATAATATCCAAGATAATGCATCAGAAATAAGAAGAAGAGGGGGAAAAGTATGATAAAACTTTTCTGCGGGGTAAGGCAGAAAAGAAGTAAGGTTTCAGAAACTCTTTTAAGATCAGATAAAAGATTACCTTTACAATCTCACTAATACTTATATAGAATTAGACTGCAGTTTACAGCTGGATTTTCAAAATTTGACTTCGTTCTAAACTGGAGCAAAAAAATTCTCCAGAGCAATATTAAAAAAAAAATAATAATTTTTACCATATTTATTTTGGATTCCAATATGATCCCAATGAAAAGCAATTTCAATATGAAACATTAAAAATGTTAAACTAAAAATATTAAAACAGGATATTTTGATATAGGATTTTCCCCTCCAATTTCCTTCCAAAATGAAAGTCTAACAAAATCAGCAAGATTTCAATAATTATTTTTAAATCAACAGAAGAACTGCAGATTTTGAAGGACAATGATTTCATTTAAGTTTCTCTAATCACCTATGAATAAAACACTTCCAGACACAGAACTACACAACAATGCTACATCCCCTTAGGTTTCTATGGAATATTCAGTGCATTGGATTTTAAATTTAAGCAACCTTTGTCAGATAAAATCCACAAGCATAAGAAAATTGCAGCCAATCTTTGTTTCTGTTTAAGTTACATAATTAATCACACAGTGAGAATTATAACAACACTTCCTGGCTAGGTATAGACAATAGGGCTGTGTGAAATGGAGTCATTCCTTTTTGTCTTGAGTTTCGAGGTTTTGATGGAACAGCATTCTGTTTTGAATTTAATTTCAGTTAGAAACAGCTGTTCTGTTTTGCTTCATTGAAACAGTGATAAGTTTTGCTAGATCAGGTTGGGGGCAAGAAGTAAGCCCAGCCCCCAGCCTGACCTAGCATTGGATATGGGGAGACAGCCCAGCTGGACTGACTCCCCACCCCCAGCCCAATCAGAGCTGGGGAAGAGAACTCATTTCCCTTCCCTTACACTGTTATCGGCTTCCTGCAGCCCGGTGGCGGGAGACGAGAAAAACCAGGGCTGTGCTCCCAGCTGCTGCTAGAAGTGCAGCCCTGGTCCTCTCCCGTCTCTCACCGCCTCGTTGCTAGCTGCTTCAAAACTCAAAACATTTTGACAAGCCTTTTGTTTTGAGGCTATTGCAAAGCCCTTCATTTCGACTCAATTGCACTGTTTTGAGCTCTAAATGAGTCAAAACAGTGTCGAATCAAAACAGCAGGTGAAATTTTACACAGACCTAGTAGACAATACACATACACTGATATAAGTGATCAGAAACTGGTCTAAACCTGTAAAAGAACAGAAATCCAGTGCACATAGACAAGTTAAAAGTGGCAGAACCCACGATAGACCTGAATTGATGTAGTATAGGTTAAATCAGTTTAGGTTAAACCAGTCTATTGAATGTCTGTATAAGATCCCCTCCTGATTCAACCTAGGTCACTGTCCCCTCCAGCATCCTAGGCTGTTGAATGCCTCTGCAGGGAAGCTCGGCCCAAGCTTGTATGCTTCGGCCAAACACTGGGCCAGCTCTGCCCCCAGGCTGTCACAGAGCTGAGGCAGGAAAGTCTTTGCCCCCTGCCCTGTATCCTGCCTCTGTCCCCACTCCCAACAGCACAGCTGGTGTGCGGAGCAGTGTACAGTGGGGTCTCTCTCACTTCCCCACTGCCTGGCCCAGTGTGGCTTCTCTCCCCAGCCCACCCTCCACCAGCTATCAGTGGCAGGAGGTGGGGGGGGAGGACATGGACCCCACAAGCTGTGTTTGCTGGGAGGGGTGGGGGAGTTTAGGGTGGGGACACTCCCACTTTATCCCCTCCCCTGAAACTGACAGCTGGCAAGGGATGGAACTGGGGAGAAAAGCTGTGCTGAGCCAGGCAGCAGAGGAGCGGGAAGCCCTTGCCACATGCCCCTCCACCAGATGTGCTGCATGGGGGGACAGGAGCCTCTGCTTTCTCCTCCTTCTTCTCCCCTACTGCCATTGACAGCCAGCAGCTGGTGAAGGGGTGGGGCAGGCTGAGGCAAGATTCTGTGCTGGCTCAACCCCCTCCTTGCAGCTAACAACAGGGGGCTGGGGTGGAGGGTGCCAGACAGCCAATCGGGGTGGCCAGCCAGTCAGCTGCATTCAGCTGCCCGTGGCAAATCTCCAGCACACTGGGACTTGGGCAAAAGTGCCCCCACACTGCTGGTCTTGGCCAGTGCAGGCACTTGCCCCCAGGCAAACATATGATTCTGTTCTCTCTTGATCCAATCAATGCAGCTTAGAGAAACCCACAAATGTTTGATCGATTCTGCCTCAGGCTTTCTGAATATCTGAATCTAGCCCTTATGAACAGCCAACTCAATACTAGGTAGAAAAGCAGGAGGATACCAGAGAGGGAATGGTGGCAGTCTGAACCACAAAAATATGAGCCTTGCACTATTTCCATAAACCTGGATCTCTTTCCCTCACATATATTACACAATTTCACATTGTAGCATGTTTTACTAAGTTTTTAGAGCGATAAGGGGAAAGGGAGAGTTATTGACTGTTTAAAACCCTCCATACAACACTTGATGAATGACACTCAAGAACAGGTGATTTATGTTTGAATATGTAAGAGCATCCATTTAAATGCACACATCTCTTGACATTAAAACCCCAAAATGTTCCAAAAGGGATGCCACTTAAACAACTCTTTAATGGTGCAATTTTCACATCTAGTCTGTCACTGAGAGCGGTAATACCCCTTGGCCCACGCACACCCAAAAGCTAAGAGAGCTGAAGTCTTTCCCGAATGCTTGATGTTTTACATGGCAGCATAGATCCCTCTAATGGTATAAAGACAAACAGGTAAAATATAAATGTATGTATTGTACAGATCCAGGAGTTGACTCCAGAATTACTTAGTCACCCATTGGGCTGAAAATGAATGAAGTGTACAGGGAAACTGCTCCAGTATACTGTATTTACTATGTATTGAAGCAGACTCAATTAAATAGAGTGTGCTGGAGAGTGCTAATTAGCATGCTACAGCAGCCTCCATGTCTCATGTATCAGCATCCCTGCATTTCAAAATGACAGTGGAGATGCTTGAACTAAAGCTAGTTTGATGAGGTTTAAGTGCCCCTGCCACCATTTTGAAGTGTGGGGACATATACATAAGATGGTGCAGGCGCTTTAATTAGAGCACCTCTTGGATCCAATTCAAAATGCACACACCCACCCCACCTGCCTCCAGAGCACATGTAAAAATACCCAGTGTAAATGGTAAACTCCTTTCACTTCTAAGCAAAAAGCACAGACATTTTTCTCTTGATAGCTAAGCCTAGTAGTAAAGTAGTTAAAATAGCTCTGTATCATTGCTTTGGCAGTGAGTTTTCATCTTTTATTGGCACAGTTTTATCCCCAGAGACAATAGGAGATTGTTCTTGCTATGTGTAAAATGATCTTGTTCTGGCAAGTAAGATTTTCCTAGTCAACAAGTTAAAATTTTAAGTACAGGAGACATGTGCCCTGTTGAATCTGCCCTGACAAATATCTCTTAACAACAATCATTCATGACATTAGTTACAACTGCTCCATGGACTGCTATAAAATGGACACCAAGGCCATTGTCAAATGAGAGAAAGGAAAAAGAATGAAATTTGCAACCTCTGAAGAATGACTGCCTGTATAAAGATGAAGCAGAAAGTTTGTTCACGGAGAAAGATAACCATCTGTATTGCACCTAGTAAGGATTATGCATGGTGGGAAAGATGGCATAAAAACAAATTCAGTGGACTTAGATTTCATTTAATTGCTGAAAAAAAACTAATTCATAAAACAAAAGCAAGACTGATACCTTAATGCACTAGAATGTGTGCGCATTTGAAGATGTGGTGCTTTGTTCAAATAATCCATATTTTCTTTATTCTGCATAATAGAAGACACTTATTAGACATTAAAGTGCAGTGAGGCACATAAGTGCATTTGTTCTACCCAGTTCAAGGCCCTGAAAATTCTTTAATGTATCTACTTTTGTAATGCACCATGATCTACCCTTAAGACTAAGTCACAAAATAAGCAGTGAGGAGGAAGACTCACTTTTTTCATTTACTTGTTCATGGACATGAGCACGGCAGAAAAGGATCAGTTAGGGGCCTACGTCCACTTACCAGCCTAATAGGTAGAACAGAATCTGGCCCATATTTCAACACACAATCATATTAATAGGAGGTATTAGGCTGATGTATCCCTTACATTAGAGGTATACGTGCAGGATTAGGGCTGCACAGTAAATTTTGACGTCCATGCTTGCTTCACCCACACCCATTTCCTTCATCTAATGAAGGATTCACTACTATCAACTTCCTGGCCAACTGCTACTTTATTTAATGATTTGTTGCTGAGTTCAGATTCTGTACTGATGAATTCAACATAAAAATGTAGGTTAGACAGAAAAGCCACAAACAGAGTCATCAAACTACTCTAGTTATATATTATAATGTGGTGTTTGACTGTTCTAGGATTGAAGTGTTCCTCTGCAGGTCTGTATCACTCTGCTGAGGCTCCAAAATGATTTAACTTTTTGGTAGATGTAGGCTAAGTTAGAGCCCAGCTGTTGATAAATAAACAGGAGAGTCAAGGCATTGGATCTTCCATGGTTTCCCAGAAATCTTTCCATATCATCACCCCTTCTCCAGAAATGTACTCCAGAATCTGAGATCATATTGAAAAATCAAACCAAAACCAACCAAACAAAAAAGTTTCTAGCCATTCTAAAGCTGTTGTGAAAACCTTGAAAATGCAAATTAAGTGAACACCAAAGTACTGGTGTTTTCAGTTTTTCTGGAAAAAAAAAAAAAAAAAGAAACAGCTCCAAAACATTTGAACTATGACTTATCTCCTTCAAAGTCACCTTGGTTCTACAATTCTACTGCCATGGCACTCAATATTTTAAAAAATACAAATATAATTCAATATTTTTCTGCCACCAGATTCTCAGCATTTCACTTTCTATCTCACTACCCTGCAAGGATCTACCCAGGGATGCATTTCTATCCATTCTAAGAAAAATGAAAAAAAAAAGGGAGCAGGGGGAGGCAGAGGTACACTCATTGGAAATCAAAGGGGGAAAAAAAAACCCCTACAAAAATGTTTCATTTCCATCTTGATAAAAGCACCTACATAAAAGGGCTAGAATGGGCCAAATTACAAAGTGGTTAAGGTATTCACATAGAATGCAAGAGACTGAAATTCAGCTGTTTCCTCTGGCTGAGGAGATTTTGAACATACATTATCTTCAAGACAGTGCACTTACATTCATGAAATAGTGTATTCTGATGTGAAGCTTTCTCAGTCTGTCCTATTGGATATATTCCATCGCTTCTTGGCCTCTTGAAGGCTCAGATTAGCTGATAACATGACAAAGCCGATAGGGATGTGCATCTTTTTTCTTGGATTTACAATCCTAAACATCTACTAATAAAAGTCAGAGCAAGAGAGAAAGAGAACTGCCTAGCTGGATGGATAAGGGACTCAGTAGGTGAGACTAGGTCATACTGTCCTTGCCCTAATGAATATTCTACAAATAATTTTATGCAAGATGCATAGGCATTAACATCAGATGGAGAGAAATTGACCCCTCAGGCTAAGTACAGACAGTCAAAAAGCCCAAAGTGGAATTGATTCAATCTTTGCAGGTTAGTCTAAGATGCATAGATTGAACTGATAAGCAAGTGAACAGATATTCACTTTTGATTCTGGAAATGCAGCTACATGCCTGCAGAGGCTCAGGCCAAAAGCTGGGGTCAGTAGAACATGCCTCCCTGCTGGGCTGGAACAGACAGCTGGGGCCAAGGCTAGCCCAGCCACTCTACGACAGGGGCTTGCAGGGGAGTTGCAAAGCATCCTTGGATGCTAGGGGTCCTGAATTAACTTGGGATCTGGGACATAAATCCAATAAACTGATTTAACCTAAATCAGTTAAGTCTAATACTACATCCATGCAGGTTTATCTTAAACTGCTTTTGGCCCTTTTGAAAGTGGCATATGTGCACTGAACATCTGGGCTAGGGACAGGTGTTACACATAAACCAGTTTAAGTGATCAGAAACTGGTTTAAACCTGTAACAGAACAGATATTCAGTGCACATAAACCAGTTCGAAAATGGCTGAAACTGGTTTGAGATGAACCTGGTTGAATGTAGTATCAAAGCTGAACTGATTTGGCTCAAACTGGTTTATGCAATGTCTGTTCCAAACCCATTGCTGTTTTAAGATAAACCAGACTCCACCAGCATCCTGGCATGCTCTCTGGGTTTGGCAGAGCTCTCTGATCCACAGCAGAACTGGCCCCTCCCCTTTGCTCTCTGGCAGACTGCTGGTACAGCAGGGTCTGCTTGGCCTCCCCCCCCACACACACTGCTTGCTGGACAAGCAGAGATTCCCCCTTCCCTCCCTCTTCTCTCCCACAGCACAGACCCTAGCCACATGGATCCTAGGCATGTGGTATGCTAGCTAATGCCAAGAGGTATCTGTGTGTGTGCGCGCATCTCCAATTTTACTAGTAGAGGTAGACAGAACGACTGCTTAGGGCTCTTTTGGAGCTAACCAACAGGTCAGCCCATAAACTGTTTAAGAAGAGTTTGAATCTTTGGGGTCTGAGTCACTGCTCGGCAGTTAGGAGCTGAGCAGGGAGGCTAGAAGACTCCTGATAGGGTTCATGTGTGGTCTCGGCCACACATGAGCCCTCGCTGAGCAA
>JAGPOW010003316.1:121533637-121591521 GCA_030014935.1 Caiman crocodilus
CCTGTGACCCCAGCACTCGTTCCTGCCATTGGTGGGGGGTCAGACTAGATGGCCTGCTCT
This sequence comes from Caiman crocodilus, assembly GCA_030014935.1. NCBI lineage: Eukaryota > Metazoa > Chordata > Crocodylia > Alligatoridae > Caiman > Caiman crocodilus. Next base: position 121,533,698 of record JAGPOW010003316.1, read on the forward strand.
AGGCCCCTTCTGACCCTAGTTACTATGAAACTATGAATTAATAGAGTGAGGCTATTGTTTTGCTGATGAGGTGATAAACATTTTTATCAGCTCCCTGCTGGCTTGCTTGCCTGTCAGTTTGCTGCAGACAGTATAAAGAAGCAGGGAGGAGGAGATTGAAATGCTCCATATCTCAACAGATGCACATCCCACTTGCCTCAGAGCGCTAGCAGGCAGCTTGAGTCTGGCAACCTTCCCCCTTCTCCCCCCACCCTTTGAGCAGCAAGCAGGGAAAAGCCTGGGATGGTGCAGAAATCAGAGGTCCTGCCTGGGCCTGGCCACACACCCCTCAGCTCAGCTGTATATAAGGGAAGAGAGGGCTGCTCTGGTGCCCCACCCAGCTTCTAGCCTGAGTCATTGCAGGCATCTGCCGGAATTTCCTCAATCCAGACAGAATGGTATGTAACTGGACAGACAATTCAGCCTCACCAGGTTAGACTAACCTGCAAAGATTGAATCAATTCAGGCTCAGGCTTTTTTAATGTCTGTCCCTAGTCCTGTTGTGTTACAGATTTGAACCAGTTTCCAATCGTTTATACCAGTTCATGTGTAATTTATGTCCCTAACCTTAACACCCCCTAGCAAGGATGCTTAGGGCCCCTTTGTAAGGGAACAGGCAATGTGGTTCAAATCTGCTCAAGGAGACGAGCGAATTGAAACTGGGTCCCCCAAATTCTGGGTGAATTCCCTAACCATTGGGCTGCTGAGAAAAAGGGAACTACCTTCTCTTCCTTTCTGGTTTTAAAAAGCTAAGCCTGAAAGAATTCATCTGAAATTATTCAGTGAATTCAAGTCAAGTAAAACAATATTTGTCAACAATAATTTTTTCCTCAAATAACCCACCCAGCTTTTGAGTTAATTGGGTTACAGCATGTGCTCTCTTTATTATTCCATGGAGCTAGGCAGAGGGAGGTTATAGACCCAAAAGTGAAATCCATCTTACAAGCAGTAAAAGGGAAGATCCAGAACTGTGGACCAGTAAGCTAAATTTCTTTAGACACAAGTGTAGCACTGAGGGCCAAGAACTCTGGGAGATGACCTACAAGCACCAGATACAACCCCCCATATTTACTGGAACAAAGGAAGGGTAGGAAATCCTGTTTTGCACTACCTGAGCATCTCTGAAGCAGTATCATAAGAACAAAGGCAGTGGGAGATTACAGGTTTGTTGGGTTTTCCTTTCCTTTAAAATAACGTCTTACTGTGTTAAAGTCATCACACAATTCTACATCCACCAGTGTTTTCAGCTATAAGCTGTAACTATGTGTATAGGAGGAAGGATAGTTACGAAGGATAAAGTTGAAATATTAAAATCAAGTTGATGCAGCATTAGAAATTCCTGCTACAGAAAGGACATAGGTGACCCTTAACATGGTAGTTTGGCTCTAAATTTTGAAGTCTAAAAAGATTGCCATCTGTTCTCACTAGAGGAAGATTCTCTCTTTATCTTTTCCATTTGTTATAAGCTGTTTTTAAACCTCATAAGCTCAAAATGTAGACAGCACGCAGTTTATGTCTTTAGCCATCCAGTGCCAACAACATATGGAAGAAGGCCCTGCATAGCCAACTGCATAAATCCAGCTCTGTCACCTCTGTTTATTCACTGAACCTCCACTTTTTATTACTACATATTCCAATATAGAATCTTACCAAGACATCTGACAGAGCTGCTCCATAAAACCTTAGGAGTCCAAATATGTGCACAGAAGAGGACAGAATAGAGATTAAAAATACCTCCCTTCCACCCCTGCCCCCTTTAACAAGTCTTCTATATATACTGTAATCTGTACTATATTACTATGCATGTCCAGTTTGACAGTTTACAGCTTACAAAGTCACTGGGCTTTTTTTTGAGTTGTGTCAGCAGTAAGTGTTCATGACAGGGCAGGAGAAGTATAGGCCTTGTGCAAGCTGCTTCATAGCTGCTGACTGGCCTCATTCTTGAATTGCAAATTCTCTGCTGTTCCCAGCCTGTGTCAAATTATGCAGTGGTTTAAAGAGGCACATAAATAAAGTATCAAACTATTTCCAATACACAAAGTAACTAATATTTGAAGTCAGGTTTCAAGTTAAAAATGGTTACAAAAAACATGGACCACAAGGAAGCTGTAAAAATGGTGTTTTTAGGGTAAGTTCACAAAAATTTATGTTAATTTTGCTTTCAGTTGATAACAAAACAAAACCCCTTTAGACCCAATAGATTATGGGAACGAACTACCATCAAAATATTTATATTAATACTACTGGACATCATTGAGCATGTATCACTGAAGCTATAAAATGGGTATCAACTCTCACTTACATAAGTACAAACTGAGGACAAGCTGAGGTGAGTCTCTTTCCCAACCTGTGGTATTAAATTACTAGAATTAACAGAAGTACTTGAGCAATAATTTTTGTGGGTGATATCTTTTATTGGATCAACTGCATATTTAAGAGAGGGGTAGACAAGTTTTTCTCAATAATACACTGCATTTGAATGATGTTGATTCATCATCTTTACTGGAAGATCAGAGGATATGTTGGATTTCCCATTAGAAAATCATGCCTTCTAGCATTTTATAGTCTTGTCCTCATTTGAAACAATGTATTTCAACACAGTTCAGCTATTTTTCCAAGTCATTCTTATGTATTATTCTAATCATTTAATTACTTTTTACAAATGTTCAACAATTCCCATTTAAAGGATTCATATACCCAACCTGAAGAATACATTATTGAATAAGTAATACTCTAAGTATTTGTATTGACCAGTAGGGACCAAGCTTTGTGGCACCTTCCCTCCCAATCTGCTACTCTGCTTTCTGCTCCCTATTCTGTGCTCCCTGCCTAATCCCCTGTGCTTATTACTCCCTGACCTGTCCTCCCTATCTGGTCTCCTGCTTTGCTTTCTGCCATATCTGTTACTGTCCCCTCCCTGATCTACCTCATGCCACACACAGAGACTGTACATGGCACTTGTGCCACAGGCTAGCCACCCCTGGTACAGATAAATGATGGTTTTCTACATTTGGTGCAAAAAGGATGGATATAGGGTGATAAAAGAAAAACAAAAATATCATTTGCCATATTACAGTGTTTTTTCTTGTAAGGAACACATCCCAGCTCTAAACCATTACTCTTTGGTTCTAGGAATCATTACACCCTTCAGAAAGGATTCAGCCAAAAAAAGAAAATGCACTCTACACTATGAATGCAACTTTATCATTATGTTGAGAATTGCATTGGCTTCAGCCTGTAACAAGAACTGTTTTAGGCTTAAAAACTCCCACATAGGATATAGTAGACAGCATCAGGATTAGTGCTTTTATTTACACACACACACACACACACACACACACACACACAAAAATATATAGAGAGGGTTTTTTTGGTTAGCCACAGCAAGGTGCAGAAACATTGCATAGCTGTTGTCAGCTGTATATTTCCCTGCTCTTGAGTTTACTTTGTGCTATTTCTGACCTAATCATTTTCCAGCCAGAGGGGAAATAGAGGAAGGGGAGGTTACAAAGCAAGGCATTCAAAGTTCCATATCAACTCGCATTTGCCAATCCGGAAAAGATTTTTGCAAATAGGTCACTCATTAAAAGTTAATATAGCTGAATTCAGGAAGGCCACCTCCAAGTAGAACAACGGCAAAGAAAAAAAGGTTTTATTGAGCCTTCTGGGTGGGCACAACCATCAGGCAGAATCCAAAGCCTACATAAAACATTACCTTTCAGATACTTATCTAGCCACTCAGTAAGCATTCAGTTATTATTTACCCTTATGTAAACAACTCCACAATCATTTTTGTGCCTCTTTAGCAACCCAAAGTAGTAAAACTTGGCTACAGTATTAAACAAGTCACCTTCATGCTGTTCCTTACCAAGAAAAGAATATGATAAAAACTTGAATAAAAGGAGGCATTACCTTAGTCAAATTAGGTACCAACCCTGCAAAAATGTACACATCTGCTTAACTCCTCTAGCACACAGTAGCCTCTTTGAAATCTCTGGACTGCTTGCATGCATGAAATTAAGAACGTAAGCTTTGGCCAGAATTAGGCCTTACAGTTTGTATAACTTAGGTTCCTTATCACCTTGGAACTTGTTAACAATTATCAAAACATGAGTTCTTAGATTTCATCCTCCAAATTAAGGCCCATATATTAATAATACTCTCTTGACTTTAATGAGGCTGTGGCTATTTTACATTTACCTCAGGGAATACATTGCTGAGGAAAGGATAAAATAGAAAACATTTCATAGAATCATAGAAAATTAGGGTTGGAGGGAACTCCGAAGTCATCTAGTCCATTTGGGCCAGTTTGTACTTAAAATTAAATAAGATGAATCTGCATCTCCAGCACCTGATGTGAGCTTGTACTCAGCCAGTCTGATATACTATGACTATACTGCAAAATAGAAGGGGATGGGACTTTACTGGGTACCTGCTATTTTGTGGGAACTGCCCATGTACACGTTCATACCCCACAGTATGTGAAGGAAAGCACAGTAGTTTACTGTGTTCTTAGTGAAGACTAAGCTTCCAGAGTTTAGCTTCCACTTACCACAAAGAAAGAAAAAAAAGTGTTGCACATAGGCAGTTTCTGTGGAACAAGTGATACATAGAAACATGCAACCTTTTGCCCTACGGAAAATTGCTGTATGCTCATACTTTTATTGTTGCTCTATCAAATGTATTTTTTTTCCCAGAGGGTTTTAGGACAGCATAGGATTTACAATCCTAAACTGATTCCGATAGAATACTGGCTGACATCTCTCCACAACTTATTACATTAATATCATATGTTTCTACATACAACATGCATTTTTCTTACAAAATCAGCCCCCAAAATTGAGGTGCATGCATAAAATGGGGAAAATGATTTTCTCCCAGGATACAAAAACTCTGATTCTTGCTCCACAGTGCAGCAGCTGTGACATTACTATTCAGGAAGCTGAGGGAATCAATTGACGTAATAGCTCATTGTTCTTCACTCCAAAGATGTTAACAATTGCCTTTCCTTTTTAAGTCCTGATGTACTACTAATCAAATTAACCTTTCTTAGAGAAATTTTGCTAATCTGCTAGCTGCCCTTTGCCTATCCTTTTATTTCACAGCTCTAGAAACTCTTCAGTTCAATTTACCACCTTAAATGTCTCACATGCACACAGATTTTTTTCTCTGAACAAATCTATTTGTGTTCGTCACTTGACTTCCACTTGGTAATTATTTGGCTCCCAACAGTTGAGAGACAGTTTAGAAATTCTATTGCCTTTTTAACTTGTGTACAGACTTGCTCTAAATTTAATTATGTAAAATGACAATTGGGTAAAACACCCCCACCCTTTCCCCCCAGAAACGTCCTTGAAACATATTTGAAAATTATTTCCATTAGTAATACACATTCTTAATTTCTTAATTCCTGTCTGGACATTGTGTTCCTATTGTACTGGGTTTAGCCATCCCTACAAATCAAACTTCTAATTAGGAGTAATCTATTAAAAGGTTGATGTCCAGATGGAAGGAAGTGTAAAGTGGGGTTCTATAGGGGGTCTATATCTAATAAAACTATTACATAATATTGATGACTTGGATGCAGGGACAAAGAGTTTACTGATCATATTTGCAGATGATAAAACAAGGAGGGGTCACAAGCAGTTTGAAGCATAGGCTTAAAATTCGAAGGAATACTGGCATGTTGGAGAACTAGGTTATATGCAACAAAATTAATTCAATAGACAAGTGAAAAGTACCATACAATAGGAAGAAAAACAAAATGCACAACTACAGAATAAGCATTTATTCTGACACTTGATTAGGCAGCATTTGCTGACAAAGATGTGATGTTGTCCAAAAACAAACAAATAAAATTCCAAGTTGTATTAGCAGAAACATGATATGCAAGGTACAGGATGTAATTATGCCATACAATTTAGTGCTAATTAGGCCTCAGCTGGAGTATTGAGTCTAATTTTGAGTATTAGAAATTTAAAAAGGATACTGAGGCAGATTATGATTCCACGGGCAGATCTTAGGGGGTTGTTGTGACGTGGTTGCACTCTCCATTTGATTCTGCCACAGGAATAAGGAGGGTGCCTGGCTCCTCATTGGGGCTACAGAGGTGGAAGCCGCCCCAACTACCAACTGTGGGGTGGGAAAGAGGCTGCCCCCATTTCCTCATCCATTGCTTCTGCTTTTCTGGGATGGCTCTCAGACAGCTAAGCCTAGGACTCTGTCTAAGCTCAGGCTGAGGAGCTCAGACCCTCCCCTTGGCAAGCTGCTTCTCCTTCTCCCATTTGCACAAGGGAAGTACAAGGGCACACATGCTTTTTCAAAATACTATCTCCACCCATGAATGATTGTAAAGGATTGAAATATAAGGCATGTAAGGAAAGGGTTAAGAAATAAGGCACATTTAGTGGAGCTAGGAAAAGAGGTTGAGATGAACAGAAAAACAAATTTTCACATAAATCTGCATGGGACGCGGAGGATAAAAATTGTTTTCTCGTTCCAGAGGGCAGAACACGAGACAAAAGGTTCCAACTGCTGCAAGGTCTCTTTAGGTTTTACCTGAGTAAAGCTTCCTGCCTAACACAAGGACAAGTGAACAAGTTGCCCAGGAAAGTTGTTGAATCTCTCTGGAAGTTTTCAAGAAGCTGGATTAGAAATTGTTTGGGATACTTTAGGGATAATGCATTCCACGTCTGTGCAGGGATTGGACCAAGGATTAAAGCTGTAAATTCACCCATTATTTTTCTCTTCCCTCTAAATCCCATTGAAATTAGATGGGAAAAAGGTTAAAACTGAGACAAATTATGACAAGGCAGGAAATCAAGTGATCCGTTTGCAAATTTAGATATCATACCACACAATTATTTGTACTGTGGAAGTGCATAGGAGCCCAATTCATAAACCACAACCCCAATATGCTAGGTGCTGCACAAAAAGAACAAAAAGTGAAGGTCTCTACACTAACAGTTTACCAAAATCAAAAGATTTAAAAAATAACAGTGCTTGTTGTGGTGGGGGAAGCAGGGGAGAGACTGGAAGTAGGGAATAATTTGTATCCTGTTTCTAAAGTAACCAAGGGTTCATATTTTTCAACTGCTCTCAGCAACCATGAAGGACAGAAACAGTTACTCTAAAAAACAGGATGAGATTGTGATGTTTTTCTTAATGTTCCAGTTCCTGGACCTGGGGATTACATGGCATTCTGCAAATTTTGTGATATAATAGTGAGTTTACTTTTTTTTAGCGTGAACCTTACTATTGCAAAAGTTGAAAAGGCTGACTCTGGTATGCAGATTTTCTAGTTTAATACAGCAAGGCAGATTATATTTTGACCAGTAGGTCAGATCCATGCCTTGAGGCAGTGATAACTATACTGTTCATCTTGGCAAGGCTAACACCTGCTGGCTTAGTACCTTACTGAGAAAAAAGGTGGGACCTACATGAATGACAGTTTGTAGGGGAGTGTGTTCCTTAGCTGTTGCTTCCAGCAAAACTAAAATAACAATAATTATTTATTTTGAAAATTCTCCAGGTATACAAACAGTGGAAAATTTCTAGGAACAACCCATTTTTGCACTGTTGAAATATCCAGACTACACAACATGGCGAAGTTACATCTACACAAGCTGCAGAAGAAACAAGAGCCACATATGGAACAGATTCAAGCACTGTGTGATCTACTGATTTCAGGCATTGCACCACATCTGAATTGCCCCCTTGAAATTATGAGCATCCTTCCTATGTATGCCGGAATTCTAAACCACAGAACTGCACTCGCATAACTTTCTCCATGTAAGATACACCAATGTTCTGATGAGTAGTAACAAAAACCTGAATCAAAAACCAAAGTCAGGGTTGCTCAGCCCCTGGCTCACAGGCCAGATCTGGCTTGCAGAGCCATGTGATCCAATCTGTTGGGCTCCTCGCAGGTGTGAAAATTAGGCAGCAGGGAAGCAGTGGCAAGATTAATTGCCACCAAATCTCTGGACATATGGAGAACCCAGCTGGCTGCATGGCATGGCCCTCTACCCAAGATTAGGCTCATGAGGCCAGGTCAAGGCAGAATGCAGCCTTATCCTGTCATGCAGGGCCCTACCCAATTCACTGATCCCATGAGCGTGGCCCTACCAGATTCACAGAAGAGTGAACTATGCTGAGGCTCCTTTGATCCTGCAGGTTCCCCCGCCGCGCCAATTGGTGGAGTGGCCCAGCTTGTGGCTCATTCCTGATCGGCAGAAAAGCAAAAATCCATGGTTTTAAACTTGGTGGTGTTTTTGCCTCTCCACTGCCGATTGGCCGACAGGCCCTGGCAGTCCTGTTGCTTGCTGCTGACCAGTGGGGGGGAACAAAAACAGCACCAAATTTAAAACTGTGGTTTTTGCTTCCCTACCAATCAGAAGTAACCAGTAAGCGTGGTCCCTCCAACAATCAGGGGCTGGGGGAGCCTGGGGGAGAATCTGCAAGATTAAAAGGAGCCGCAGAGCAGCCCACTTCCACTCTGAATCCAGTAGGGTCCTACCCATGAGGGATCCAGCCCCATACCACTCACCCAGACTGCAACACTGACTGCATGACTGTTCTAAGAATATTCTGACTCCTGGCATACTAAGAGCAAAAAACAGCAACACTTTAGAATAAAATGTGTTAACTAGTTTGTGACAAGAATTATTTATGATACAAATTTCAAGTCACATGTAATCAGAACCAGACCACACTAAAAAAAAAAAAAGAAACAATTTATACAGCACAGTAGACTTCATTGCTCATCAGAAATAAAAGTATTTGGGAGTATCATTGGGAGCCACAAAGTAATTTTGAAAAATACTACACACACAATTATCAGGTATGGCCAAATTCAGCAGAGGTGCAGAAACCCTATTTTCATTAGTGTTATACCAGAGATTAATTGGACACATGGAAAAGAATTACCCTCATCCTCATCTATTCATTTAAACAGAGAAATAAATCTGCACATTGAGCTTTTTAAGGAAATTGCAGGAGACATTTTCAAATGCAGGAGTAAGTTAATGACTTAAAGCAAGTTGAAGGAAAATATTGAGAAAGATAAAACTAGCTGAAGACCAATCCCATACAGGCCCTGATCAGTAGTTCTAAATGGTCAGCAGTGCCTTCTTCCAATAACTCCCCCCAAAAGGCCTGTCAACTTAACTTTGAAACACCCAGTAATTCCTCATAGAAAAAAATAAAAACAATCACACTTCAGAATCTATACTGTGCAGCTGCCAAGAACATAGCAGCAGCTGCTGACTGATACTACAGCAGAGAGGATGAAGGGGAACACTTATCTAAACCAGCAACAGGGAGATGCCAAATAAGTATGTAGTTGAATACATACACATGCCAATTTAAAAATAACAGATACAAAGCAAACCGAATAAATTATGCCAGCAGCAGTCTCATATGTGTATTTATGAGATTATGTCTGGACATTTGTGAGTCACAGTATAATACTGACATACAAAAATCAAGATGGACATCTGTCTGCGCAGTCATGCAGAATGGAAGAATTCATGAACAACTGTTAATACTGGGTTAAAGGTCTTCACCTTAGGCACACGCAGGAAAAAAAGATAGATGGGTAAAAATTAAAGTAAGTTTAAAATAGATTGTTTAATTGAGGATCCTTTATCATCTTATATAAAATGATGAAAATAAACCATGGCTGCATAACACTTGTGCATACATAAGGAAGAGTTTTCCTTTGCTTCCCAAAGTTGTTCCATAGTTAAATCTCACCCTTTTTTGAAAAAGATCGCACTGGGAAGAACCATTAAAAATCCCACTGGGCACATCTATACACGCAATTCACATGGCTGAATAAAGTTGCTAGCAGGGGCACAAAGCTACTGAAGTGCAGGGCTAGCCAGCTGGCACACTGTAGCATTCTTATGTCCCAGCCAGTCCCGGTCACCATCTACACATATATTGTGACAGAGTTAATAACTCCATTGTAGAATAGTACTTATGTTGCATAATACTATCTTATCGCGGAGTTGGTTTAGTCTGGCCAAATAGTGCTGCAAGTGTAGGCAGTGAAGCTTTACTGAAGCTAATCAGTCAACTCCACAGTAAAGTACTCATATAAATGCCCCCACTATCAATTAATTTACAAGTCTAGAAAAACATTACAAAATAAAAAATGACAGTCTGCAAAAATAATGTGGAGGTGGGTCAGAGTTTAGTTTCATAGATTTCATAGACATTAGGGACTGGAAGGGATCTTGTGAGATTGAGTCCAGCCTCCCTGCCAGAGGCAGAAAGTCTATAGGAATCAGATGATCCCAGCAAGATAAACATCCAAATGCCTTTTGAATGAGTGCAGAGTAGGTGTCTGCATCACCTCTGGGGGCAGGGGGAATCTGTTCCAGACCTTGGGCACTCGGACTGTAAAGAAGTTTTTCTTGCATCAAATCTGAATCTGCCTTCAGGAACTTTGTGGCAGTTAGATCTAGTTATCCCTTGAGGAGCCCTAGTGAACAACTATTCTCCCAGATCCTGATGCACCCCCCCCCCATTATATAGACAGCCACCAGGTCCCCCTGAGACTTCTCTTCTCCACACTGAAGAGTCCCATGTCCCTCAGCTTCTCCTCATAGGGCTTGCTCTCTTGGCCTTTGATCATACAGGTGGCTTTCCTCTGGACTCTCTCAAGGTGTGCCTCAAGTGATTTGAAAGTAAACGTTAGGCTGTCCATGCAGCTAAATCTGGGAACCAAAGGAAAATTCTCATATTTAGATATTCTGAAGATAATGTTGACAACCATTGTTTTGATATCACTTATACTTACATACCAGAGAACTGAGAGAGGGCCAATGTAGTCTCCATTTAGAAGAAGGGGAGAAAGGAGGACCCCAGCAATTATAGGCCAGTGAGGTTTACCTCGGTCCTTGGGAAGACCATTGAGAAAATTATCAAGGAACACATCTGCAAGGGCCCAGCAGGGGAAGTAATCCTCAGGTGCAACCAACATGGGTTCACTGAGGGCAGTCCTGCCTGACTAACCTAGTTTCTTTTTATGATCAGGTCACAAAGTCCATGGATGAGGAAGTCAGGGTGGATGTCGTCTTCCTGGACTTTAATAAGGCTTTTGACATGGTTTCCCACCACATTCTCTGGAAAAAAAACCCAAAAAAACAACACACAAACTCGGTGATTGTGGCATTGATGCCTACACAGTCAGATGGGTGGCATGTAAGCTAGATGGTCACACCCAGAGAAAGGTGGTGGACAGGTCATTTTCGACCTGGAGGGATGTGGGCAGTGGAGTCCCTCAGGGTTGGTCCTGGGGCCTATACTCTTCAACATCTTTATCAGCGATCATCTGGATGTGGGTGTGGAATGCTCGCTGTGCAAATCTGCTGATGACACCAAGTTGTAGAGCAAGGTGGGCATGCTGGAGGGGAGGGACAGAATCCAGCTAGATCTAGACAGGTTGCAGAGGTGGGCGGGTGAGAATAGGATGGAGTTCAACGCAGACAAGTGCAAAGTACTGCATCTAGGGAAAAGGAACCAGCAACACACCTATAAGCTGGGGAACACAGTGGCAGAAAGGGATCTTGGAGTCATTGTTGACTCCAGGATGAACATGAACCACCAATGTGAGGAAGTGATCAGTAAGGTTAATGGTACCGTGTCGTGCATCTACAGATGCATCACAAGCAGGTCCAGGGAGGCGATTCTTCCCCTTTATGTGGCATTGGTCAGGCCACAGTTGGAGTACTGTGTCCAGTTCTGGGCGCTGCACTTGAAGAGGGATGTGCTAGCATTGACTGGGTCCAGAGGAGGGCCACTCGCATGGTCAAGGGGCAGGCCCTACGAAGAGTGGCTAAAGGGCCTGAACCTATTTAGCCTCTACAAGAGAAGAATGAGAGGGGAACTGGTGGCCATTTACAAACTCCCCAGCAGGCACCAGCGGAAACTGGGGGAAGCTCTGTTGCCCCAGGCACCACCAGGGGTTACTAGGAATAATGGCTACAAATTGTTAGAGAGAAGGTTCAGGCTGGACATCAGGACACTGCCAGAGCAGTGAAGTCTACTGAAGTCTTTACAGTTAGGGCTGCCAGGTTCTGAAATGGGCTCCCAAGTGAGGTGGCACGCTCTCCTATCTTGGGGATCTTCAAGAGGAGGCTGGACAGATACTTGGCTGGGGTGATATGATCCGATCATATCACCCCAGCCAAGTTTGTAAATGGCCACCAGTTCCCCTCTCATTCTTCTCTTGTAGAGGCTAAATAGGGGGTCAGACCCGATGATCTGTTTAGGTCTCTTCCGACCCCAAGTACTATCATATACAGCAATTCTATGGGGTGAAAGACAACAGAGTGGAAGTAAGGAAAGGAAGGAGAGAGGAAGAGAGGGGGAGAGAATGAAATGTCCCGTTGTAAACTTTATGTTAAAAAACCAGCAGGTGTTGTATTTAAGTAACTGTTGAACAAGGATCTGGTTCCTTGACAAACCAGAAGTTGAAGTCACATTAGGAAAGAAGAATTTCTAAATAAGGTGAGGAATGGGGTTGAACTTCTAATGCGAGATATAGTGAACTGAAGTCAATGCCTCTTCCCTACCCCTTAGCCCTCACACAAGGAAAGCGTGGCAGTGGGTCCATGCAGGAGTGTTGGGATTAGACTTAAAAGATTTGACAGGTAGTAGACTGATGTCATTCATCCCCCAGGTGGTGCAGACAGGTGAGGGCAGAGGGCAGCCCATCTTCAGGTGGTACAGATTATGAAAGGAAGGATTATGGAGTTACTGCCAGATTGCTTCCCAGATGTGTTAACATAACACAGATGCAGCCTAGTTATATCACATCCCTGGTGTCTTGTCTTTCTTCCTGTGGTGCCCCGGATAAAGGAAACAAGCACGAGGAAAGCTTACATAAATTGGATTTGGGCAATTACTCAAATTTAATAGATTTTTTTTCCCCCAACTTCAAAGCTCTGTTTGCAGTTCATAGAAAAAAAATCTGTTTACAGTCAACCTCATAGCAATACTAGGGTTTGTTTTCCAACTACCACACAAAGCAAAGCTGGCCAGGTGTTTCTAAACCACTGAAGCAGCTGCTCCTAACCAAACTCACAGGAAATAGCAAGGAAAATATGCAGCACTTGGCACATCTGGAATAGATTGCAGCATCTTGGAAATAATGTGCCAGTTCCCTTCCTCCCACTGATGAGATTTCAGGCTACCAAAGTGCTGCATCTACTAAAGAGGAACAGATAAGATGTATGTCTTCGCCATACACATTCTTCATGTCAGAAAGAAGAATGCTTTGACATTAGCCTGGAAATAATGCATGTAGGAAAAATGGTACTGTAAAAATGTACTAAAATAGAGAAAAATCAAGCAGAAGATTGATATTAACATGGGAAAATTGGTATTTACTGTTCTAGCTGAACATGATAAAGGAAAAATCAGCATTACATATGTTTCACATTTATACTAAAAAGTTAAAATGTCACCACAGTAAAAAAGTTTTGAGTAATAAAACATGGGATGAAAAAAGAAGGAATAGGGGGAGCAAGTTAGCAAAATAATTTGCATGTAATTCCATGTTAGTCAATTGCAGCAGAATACTGCAGCATGAAATTCCCTAATGTAAGGTGCAAAAACTAAAAAAAAGCAAGGGTCTTACACTTTGCTCTTCTCTGGCAGAAGGACAATAAATGAAAAAAGTATAGAGACACAGATGAAATTCAGAGGGAAATGCAGAACAACTATTAAACATAATCATTTTATTTCTTTTGTTTTTTCCACAAAAGGCTGGGAAAGGGAGGTTTCCCAGAAGTATTAGTTTATAATTGTTTACCCTTTTTAGTAACTATGCAAATTAAGAACCATAAACTATGTGACCTGTTTACATATGCATTTTTTAAACATTCAGCGTAAATACAAAATTGAATAAAGCATTACTAGTTTAAAGACAACAAAAAAAAAAATCTCATTTTTTTTTTCATGTTAGTATTAAAAAAAGTTCAAATTAAAAAAAAAAGGAGGATTCCACCCTCCCACAAAGAAGCAATATATGTTGATTACTGGTTGTCACAGATTCCAGTTGTAGTAAAGGATTAAAAGGTCTGTTCTCCTATCCTGGCAGGGCATATATCTTACAACTATAGCAGGGAATTATGTTTCTTTATGAACAGGAGAATGCACCCCTAAAGAGATGATACCTTTAAAAACATAATACTATTACTGTTAAGTGAATACTAGTAAGAGTGCATTGGTTTTATTTTTGCTATTAGTTTTAAAATAAAAGACTGAAGGGGAAAAAACACACTCCCTTCCCCCTACACACACGTATTGAAATTTTAAGTCAGATCTAAATTTTTTTGAAAGACTGAAGTAGTTTTTTTCTAAATTAAGCATGGTGAGATACCTGTAAGCACCATTTGAGAAACTCAAAGTGGATTTCAGGGCAATAGCAAACATAACATTTGGTAAATACAAAGGTTTATGCAATTAACCAGGGACCTGATCTGCGAAGCTGTTGCCGGAACAGAGACCTATTTACATAAAAAGGGCCTGGGACCCAATGTTAGCAGTCTTTGCTGACTGGAAGTAAATCTGTCTCTTTCAATGGAGCTATCTGCCAAAGAAAGAGTCATTTGCATAACCAAGGGTTTTCAGGATTGGGTCCAAATTAGTTACTCAAATCATGCAGAGACTAACCTGCTGTTTAAATGGACATTCAATACCTTCTACCCTCAAAGAATTATACCAAAAATAAAACTATAACTTTAATGTCCAAATTAACAAAACATATATTGTTCATATTATGAGTAAACATAATTTAAAGTGAATGAGAAATACTATGGTTACAAATATATTTTGACATCATTCTTAAGAAACGATCTAAACAGTAATTTATGCATAGATATTTACATGGGGGCTCAAAGTGGTATTTCATTTTTAAACAAACTATTAAGTTGGTCTGAGTTTGATAAAATGATGATCATTAAACACTTATAATAATGAGGATTTGCAAATTTTTGTAAACTGTAACAAGTGTTCTATGTCACACAATCATTAGATTAATCTAAATTACATAAACACTAACTAAATGTTTGATCTGGTTAATCTGAATCAGTATATTTCAAATTTTACTGAACTAAACTTCAGATCAACAAGTCAGTGGTACACACATGCTGTAAGACAAGATACCACTTGAGTCTTTAAGATACAACAAGCACAGGTTAACCAAGTCTGACTGTATTTAATCTCTACTAACAGGCTGTATTGTAGGGTATGATTTTATTTCAGTCCTATCCTTTTACTTAGCACATAAGCAAATGTGCAAAACCAAAAAGGCAATGTTTTATATATTTACTTGAATGAACAAAACTGGGACTTAAGCATAAACCACCCTGTCATTCTTTTTGAAGCTGAATCTTTTCTTCACTAATTTGTCTTCTGTTTTTAGTAGTCTTCTATCATATTAAATTGGAGAGTTACAGATCATCTGGAAATTTCACACTGGTATAGGAAGGGAATGTCTGGTCGATGCAGTCTAGAGATAAAGAAAGAATCGTACTTCAGTTCATCAGATTGATTAACTGTAAGCAACACTGATAATTGAGCTAAGTGTTAAAGCAGGAAACTTTTTTAAAGCAAAATTAATTTTCTCCCAATCAGGATGACAGAAGAAACTGGCAGAAAAGACCCATCCAAAATAATTTTAAGGCTTCTGTTTTTGGAATATTTATTCATATTACAGTATTTAGAATAGCTAACATTTATTTATTTAGAAATCATTTTACTGGACAGAAAATATCTTCTCTATATCAGTTTGCTTATGCTTGCTGACATTTGCTTTGTAGTTATGACTTCAATTAAATATTTAAGACCTTTGAACAAATATTGGGCAAGTCTGTCTGGCTCTTGAAGAACTTCTTGAGTCTGAGTAGCTCCTACTGTGTAATGTTTAGAGATGCTTTAAGCTAATAGACCAGTCAATAGAAAGATTCTTATTGTCTACAGTGGGTGCTACATAAAGGTCCAATCTTTCATCCTATACCAGAATTTCAAGCCTGAGGAAATGAAAGAACAAAAAAGCATATACTCCTACACTATCCTCCTCACATCCACCTTTTGAGGCAAAGTCAGCCAGATACTATTAGATTTTTAATCACCCTGCATTTGGAAAGCTCTATTCCTACTTTAAATTTTGTTCTACATGATCTAAATTTATTAAATACATTAGATGTTTTCATGCAGGAGTTTACTATACATTTTTCCTTAACTCTAAGAGGCCACTTTATTGCTCAGAAAATAAAATGTATATTATTGCTACAAAATGAAGGGAACACTGCACTGTAGATGTTGCTAACTTAGACTGTTTCTTAAAAGGCAATATATTTTTCACTTATCGTTTAAGAGTTTACCTTACTGCATAGTTTTGACAAAATGGTACATGATAAAAGCATATTACATTACAGTTTTATTCACTTAACAGATTAATTCCATGATCAAGAACTGAAAAGCACAGCAGAAGTAATGATTTTCCATATTTATCATTAGGTGTTAATTAAAGTGGATTTTGCTGTCTTAAATAAAAAGACACATCCTTTCTAGGCAAATACTGTCTCAGGATTTTTGTTTTTTTTTTTTTTCAGACTTCCAATAGTGAGTTGCTGGTTACTTCGTACTGATCCTGTAGCCAATCTTGAAAAAAGAAGTTAAAAGAAAGTCTGCTTATTATAGTAAATACAGCTTTTAAATTAAATAAAACTGAAAACCAATACTAAACATTTAAAGCTATGCACAAAATAATGAAAATGCATGGTAATTATTTATGGACTCAATTAGAATCATGGTGTTAAAAAAAAAAAAAAAAAAAAAAAAATCAAACAAATCTCCCAATGTTAAATTATGCAGCAAAGGTCAACAATCCACATAATGGCTATGTAGTACTTGAGAGACAGAGCGCCAAACTGATTAGCCAACTAAAAACACAGAAAGTACATTGTTACATAAATAATAAAAATTATGGTTTGTGATTAGCTTAAAACATTCATATAAAATAGGCAATACACTGAATACATTCGCCTCAAGAGCGAATGTCAATCAATCAGATTTAATATTCAGGTAGATCAGTGACTGAGAATAGGTTGACTGATGAGCCAATCGGTTCTCGTGTGCTAATGTCCATATCCTCATTAGCTGCAGCTACTACTCTTCAGACAAAGTGAACTTGATTTCTAAGCTTATATTTCCTTAGAATGTTAGTTGCAAAAGAAGCAGTTTTAACTTTCAAAAATTCTTAAAAAATGTCAGAAGAGAACTCTGGATGCTCCTGAAGTATACTTCAGAATACAGACAAAATTCATTGTTACTGCATTTGACATGCATACAACAAAGACTTATTGTTTTGGTGATCAAAACTTAATGTTCCCTGACAGAAATGTTAGACCGTTAATATCTGTTGACCAAGAAAAAACAGAATTTACCTCCTAGGACAATTAACATTTATCTGAATAAAATAACAATTGCTTACCTCTAGTACAAGAAGAAAAATCTTGTCCTATGAGCAGCTGCCATACTTTCAGACATGTTTCTGACTTTAAGGTAATTGACAAACCCTCGAAAGAACAGAAGAAGGCCTGAAAACATTAAAAATGCAGGTAAATAAATGTACAAAAGTATCTAGTTGTATAATATTTTGAATTTTTTTTTACCGTCTCATTAAAAAAATGCAAAAAATTGAGAGAATGTGCGCATGTGCGCGCACATACAATTTGACCTTCAAAAATCTATTCTATGAGGTTATGAACATAACCTAACCTCATTATGTTTACCTACACCCAATGTACAGACACAAGAGTTCCAACAGCACAAAAGATTTTACAATTAATTTAGACTCCGCTTTAAGACTATCATTTGTACTAAAGTTAAACCATTTTCAAAAGCAGACAAAGAATCCTTGAAATACTTTTAAAATACTTCATTTGAAAAAAAGAGTTAAGCAAATACAGGTCTCAACAGCAGGATGAGTTGTTGCTGTATTAAAAGACAACTTGAATACTGAAATACAGCCAGAAATATATACATGTAGACGAGTATAAATATGTTGCCAGTTAGGGAAAAACCCAATATGCCAGGTAATAATAAACATAAATAAATGGTACCTCAGTATTTGGACAGGTGTATTTTTATATTAGTAGACTAAAGACAGACAATGTTGGACAATCACTCTGAAGCATGAGTTACAAGTACATACTTTATTTGGTCACACCACAGATCACCTGGAAACTAACCACACTCTCAGCTACAATAGTTTAAGGAGTCACCATAAAAATACACATAGTTATCATATGAAAGTTATTGTTCCAAGTGTCAGTGTATAAGAAGAGGAGAGAGCTCATTATCACAAGATACTGTTGATGGCAATAAATTATCAGTTCAAAGATGCACAGGACTTATTTGAACAAGAGTCAACCAGAAAAGAGAAGACAATGTGGCATAGCAGACAGAGAACTTGACCAGAATTCAGCAGTCCTGCTGCTTGTCTGATAGACAAAATTGGGAGATCATTTTACCCCTGTATGCCTCAGTTTGCTCATATATAAAGTGGGGTAATAACACTTACAGCTCCTTTTAAAAATGTGAACTGTAGAGGATCTCATCAATAGAAGGCATTACTACTACTACTACCACCACCACCACCACTACCACCATCATTATGGTAAGTATCGAAATAAAAGTTATAAAAAGGACATAACTCCTTATGTTTCACGGCTTTAACACTTTGGATTTAAGTGTCCGAAGTATATTAATGCCACATCTGCAGTTTCTTGCCCTTTTTGTTCAGGAGGTCTGGTGCTGCCCACTGTCAGACTAGAGAAGACTCTGGGTCTAATCCAGAATGACAATGTGCAAGCTGATTGTTTTCCTTCAGATCTAGTAAGTTTTTTTGGAATATTTATAAAAACAGCAACAACACAGTTCACCAATTCAAACTGACCTTTTTCTAAAGTATATCAAGTTTAAATATGCAGAGTTGTACGCTCATATGAGCGTACGATTTATTTGCAATTGTCTTGAAGATGCCGACATGCCAATGGATTACATTTTTTTTTATTGTGCAATACTGAAAACCAGTTCTAGCCACAGTGACTGGAAGCATGCTTCTCCCTACATCCCATCAAGTAACATGTCAGTGAAGTTAGTACAATTATTCCACTATTTTTCTTCCCATTCCCATTGTCTGGATTCTCAGTTTCTCTCTCATCACCAGGGATCCTGGTTTTCCACGATTTTTTTTTTTTAAATCACAAATTCTCTGATAAATCCCAAAACTGTGGTCAAAATTAAATGCCTACCACAGCTCTGCTGGTGTCCCTCACGTCCCCCCTCAGTCCTGCTGGAGGGGACCCCCGGCTGCCAGGGCTATGGGGCCACAGTCCCCCGCCCTCAACGGAAGGTAGCAGCTGCTACAGCAGGAGCACAAGCTGGTTCCCCCGCTGCTGCAGGCGCAGGCAGGGCTAGCTACCAGCAGCAGCGTGCACTCCTGTAGAGCAGGGGAGACCTGTGCCACACAGATCTGTGGGGGAGAGGCAGGATGGAAGTACACTGCCCCTGTGCAAGCAGAGAAATGTGGCCAGGGCAGCAGCAGGCAGCTTTCATGTGTGGCCCCACGGTGCTCTGACGTGCCAGTCACGGACACTGCACTCTGGAGAGCCTGGGGGAAGGCAGCAGGGCAGGGAGCATAGTGTTTGCAACCCACGGTTTAGAGTGCTCGGCTGGTTGGAAACTCCCGCTGCTCTGGGCTGGCTGCAAACCCTCCCTCCCAGCTAGAGTGCCCAGCCGGGGAGTCCCAAGCTGGCTGGGAGCTGAGAAAGCAGGGAGGTTTACAGCTGACCGAGAGCAGTGGGGGTTTCCAGCCAGCCGAACACTACAGCAGAAAGGCCACACACCCCCTTCCCGCCAGAGTGCCTTGCTGGCTGCAAGCCTCCCCGCTTCCTTAGCCCCCAGCCAGCTTCCCCCACAGCCCTACCCCACAACCCCAAAGCCCCACTTACCTCCAGCAAGAAGGATAAGCCTGAAGCAGTCTCCCGTAAGTGTGAATGTCGAGTCCTGCCCTTCCCCACTCCCTTCCCCTCCAGGCAGAATTGTTTCCCTGCCCCTTTTGCAAACAGCTCCTGGATGCTGGAACTCAGCCAGCCTGCAGAGCTCTTTGCAAAAGAGGGAAAAATCCATGGGTTTTTTTTCTAAAAGGGAAAAAAAATCAGTGTTTTCTCTGATCTAAATGGGAAATCTGTGGTTTTCTCTGTTTTTCTGTGGGATACCCAGCTCATCACAAAAATCTTCTGTTTTCTCTTTTTGCTCTTTTTTGTTGTTATTGGAAAAACCTACACCAATAACTCATTCACTCAGATGAAGGCTCAGGAAGATGCAGCTGATTACCATCTCTGGGCATTTTCACACATGCAAGCTCCACAGCACCAGACACTTTGAAAAGCACCAAGTGTCGCAACGCTTACAGTTGTATAAGCAATGAAACGCGCATCAGTGCTGAGAAAATGGCAATGATGTGCTTTTGAACTAACACATAGAAGGTGCTTTAGTTCAAAAGTGCATCACCATTTTCTGCACACTGAGATGCATTTCACCACTTATATAACTGCACATGACACTGCTCTAAAGCACTCTCTGGTGTGTTGTGGGACCAAAAAAAAACAAAACAACTGTGTATATAAATTGCCCTCTGAGGCTCAGGTGAAATGCACTCAGTGACTGAGCTGAATGTTATGGCAACCTGGTACAGTTTTGCTGCCTGAGCCTCCAGCCACATACACCTGACCTGATTCCACATCCAGATGTAGGGCTACTGCAAGAGCAGAGAGGGAAGACAGATAGTTTTCAAGGAGTCAGCTGCTTTCTATTGTAAATAATGCAGTACTTTAAGAGGCTGTACACTGAAAGCAGATTCCAAGTTCAGTCAGGGTTCCACTTTTCCAGGTTTGAAACTTAGCCTTATAGTCTTCAACAATCATGGCTGGCTAATCTACTGGTTTTAAAATTAATATTTTCTTTCTTGTCACTTTACTTCATGTATTGGGGACATGGATTATTTTATATCTTCAAAGTATTTAAAAATTTAGGACCTACATTTTAAAAGGGTAGTCTAATCAGGAAGGTGTTCAAAATACTATTAAGAAACTTCTGACAGCATTCCTTGACAGAACACTCAAATATTTTTACTTGGCAATAATTCTTATACAGAAATAAATATCAGCTAAAGTGCTTAGCTTCCAATCTATAAGTTTGTAATATGCAAGCAGACCTGTTTCAGTCAAAATATTTTCTATAAAAAAGGGTGACGCTTAAAAATCGCTCCATGCATTTAAATGCCAAACAGTGCTTTTCATCCCAGTGAATTCCAAAGTATAAAATTTGTAGTATGAACTACCATGAAAACATTGTAATTCAGATTCTAAAGTTTGACTCTCAAATAAAACAGGCCTGATCTGTGAAGTTTGAGTTCTCATTCAGACCAATGAAATCAGCATGAGCTACAGGTATGCAGTACCTTTAACAAACAACGCTACTGTTACTTGGGTTTAAAAGCCGAATATTAGCCACACAAATTTGAATGTATTGGCCTGCGCATGCATGTACACATGTATGTGCAAAGAATTATTTCATTAGTGCTGAAACAAAGCCACCTCTGAAGCAGAATTGATGAATAAGAAGTTGTTTAAGGGGTCTGATGATGAAGAGTTTTAAAACACTTGCAATTCCCACAGATTCCAGGCCCTACGCAGTGCACAGGTACAGAGGAAAAGCAAATTCAATATAAAAAGCAAAGAAAATCTTCATACCTAAGTTAAGGGGTAAGGGAAGTTTTAGGTGGCAAGCACATTGCCATTGTACTCCTAGGAATCACAAATAGTCAAGACCGGTTATGCTCGTCACTCCCAGCATAGGATTCCCTAACATTTTGCTGCTAGGTCATTGGCTCAGAAATGACTCGGAGGAAGAGTGCCACCTACTGTATCAACCTCGTCACAGATTACTGTTTCTCTAATTAGGAAACAGCAGGAAATAGGATTAGTAGTACAGCCTCATGTAAAATCAAAGCATCTACTGTGTTTCATATCACAGTAGAAAACTCGTGTAAGAAAAAAAAATTACAACAGTAGTATTTTTTGACATCACTGTTATTGAAATCAGAGACAAAAGAGCAACAGTTAGAAGTGCATACAACTTCTGAGCATGAACCCAAGCAGACACTTTTCAGAAGAAAACTGACTGAACGGAAGCACTGTGATCAGAAAGCATGAAGCTTTTCCCTTGCCTGACTGAGTAATAATTAATGCAGTGCGCATTTCAAAAAGCAAAAAAGGATGTTATCATGACTCAAATAAAAGATGACAGATACTATCATCTCTCTTAAATCAGTCATCTCTCTTAAATTTTAAGGAACCTCCATGAACAAATGTGTACAAATTTCATATGTACATACTGAAAATTAACAACTTTCACAGATTTTTTTACATTGATGCTTATAAAGTTAAGCTTCATAGTTTTCTGCTCCTAGGTCAGCTGTACATTTTGTTGATTTTTGCATTTAATTATATCTAGCACAGAATTCTAATGTGAAAGTTAATAAAATAATTTGAAATTCTCACAGTAACACCAGGGCAACCGAGAATTTGGTGGTAGTAATGGAAATAAAACATACAGGATTTTCAGTAGATGAAGAAACAACTTAATATGTTACAGAACTCAATTTTTACATGCACAAGCAACTGTTTCATCTTTCAGAAATACCACATCAAACTACAATTTGTATTTGATTATGACTTACCAAGTACAAGAAATATCCACCAAAGCCAGTACTGTCCATTGAAATATCCGGTAAAGTAATCTGAGAACTAAAATACAGACAAAGATTACCCACAATAACACAGATGACTAACGTACATTTTAATATATTAAATAAGTGCAGAGAAGACAAATGAAAAACAGTCAAGAAGTGAATTTAAATATAAAACAATGCATTGGGACACAAATGCAAACAATTACTTATGCAGCTGTAGAACATACAACTAGCTCTAGTGTTAATTGTTCAAACATTTCCCATGTGCCTGTCAAAAATATCTTTAATATTACTTGTTTGAATCATCTGACATTTTCCATTATAATAAATTACCACCAGTTCTTTTTCAGTGTCTGCCATCCCAAACACATTACAGCAGCCTGCTGCTTTAGATATTAACACTAAAAGGCACATTAGTTTAATCTTATCAGACAGGGATGTTCTGCTGACCCCTCAAAAGAAGAGCTTTTGACCTTCTGTACACCCCCTACTGTTAATCGCTGCCAAGAATACCAGTCCCATAAAGACCCCCAACTCATTAAAGTCTTTTCATTTTCAAACCAGCATTCAGTTCCCAGCAGTGAGCTGAACGCAGCTAAATGAACCTTGAAGCAGCATTTCAACTGTTCCTGTTAGTGACCACGGTAGACAGTTTTGTCCCCTCTGATGTGGGAATATGAAAAGGCAGGCAGCTGGAGGGCAGGGTGTGATGGTATTGAAGACAGGTATCTTTCCCTTTATCAGACTCCAGACTGCATGCTTCACTGATAAAAAAAAAAGCTAATCAAATGTCTCCAGAACACGCATTAGATCTCTCTACTCCCACTTCTAAACAGTTACTGAAAGTAACTAAATATTCTGTGTAGCAACAACTGTTTAATGATCTTCTGTAAATTTCCTGTGTTATTGCTATTCGGCACCCTTGATACATATTGCCAACAGTGCTTTATGACAGCAAGCATATTAATATTTGAATCAAACATTAAACTAAATTGAAGATGCAAAATCAGATACTCCGCTGGCACAAAAATCAATGGAAATCCCTAAATTTAGATAAACTGGGGATTTGGTCATCTTTCTAAAATGTGTTCATGTGAGTGGGTGTGGTTCTACCTGCGTATCTTCCAAGAGTAGAAGTAATTCTAATTCTTTAAAAGCTACACTGACATGGTATCTTTTGGCAATTCTACTTGCATTCATTTCTTTAATGCAACATTAAAATGGGGGAGCAGGGAGTGGGGGGAAACAAAACCAAACCACATGCAAGTATTCATATAAAGTGAAGAGTCAATGGGAGCAGACTCATTCTTCAGTATTCCTAGGAAACACAATAGCATTATTCACAGTCTATTTGTAATGCACTACCATATACTACAAACTTGAATTAAAATGAATTTTATTTCCATTTAATTAATAAGTAATATTTATTCAGAATAGCCATCAAGCACAGGATTGTGGGAAAATCCCTCACATTTTATCTACACTAGTGGTTCTCAATATTTTGAGACATTGGGCACCTCTGGATAGATTCACAGCACCCTTTGCAAAATGCCATGGTTTTTGGTTTTGGTTTTGGTTTGTTTTTAAATTACTGAAAAAAAATGGAGGAGTGAAAACTAAGAAAGCAGTTTTTCTGTTGCAAAGATCTCAAAGATCACAACTATATGGAATTGTATTTGAAATCTTTGGATTTATTTTGTGAATCATGTTTGCAAACTTAACAATACAAACATAGTGTGGCAACCTGTAGAACTCCCTTGAAAGATCTCAAGGCACCCCAGAGTGCCATGGCTCCCTAGTTGAGAATCACTAGTTTACATCTTTGCCAAAACAAGCAATTGTTGCAGACTCTTCCATCAGTACACTTATGTTTGCATAGAAGTTTTGTTGCTGCTGGCAGCTGACAAGAAAGAGCCTAAGTGGCCTAGGATGGTCCACTCTATTGAGTTTTACCATGTTCCTCTGCTGAGAAAGGCAGTCCTAGCTCCGCCGTGTGCCCAGGGAGTGGCACTTTGGCCTGTTGGGACTGAGGGACCTGCTGGAAGCCAGACAGAGCCCCTCTGCAGGCCCGATCCACTCAGCCTACGGCACCTGGCCATGCCCCCACCCGGCCACTGGAGGTAGGGGTACCCGACTGCCAGCAGGGCCCCCCCTTCTCCTGTCCCATCTGACTCAGAGGCCACCATGCCTGCTGCTGCAGCAGGAGAAGGGAGCAAATGGCAGATCCAACTCAGGTCCCCACTGGTGAGATAGAGAGAGGGGAATCAAACCCCTCGCTGGCTAGTTAAGCCCAGACTGGCCAGCCCCCCTCCCCTATTCACCCCCCATAGCTTTTCTGAGGCCAAGGGCTCCTAGCACCCCTGGCTCCTAGCCTGAGCAACTGCAGGCATGTGCCCACATATCTGTTCTGTTGCAAACTGGTTCACTCTCTGCAGGTTAGACCAGGGGTTTTCAACCTTTTTGGACCAGTGTACCCCTGGCAGCTGGACTCAAGGTGTGGAGGGGGGGGGATAGAGTGCAGCCGGATGCAGAGCGGGGGGGGGGTGGCATACAGCCAAATGCAGAGTGGTGGTAGTACCTCCTAGGGCCTTCTCAATTACCCCTGGGGGTACACATACCCCTGGCTGACAATCCCTGGGTTAGACTAACCTGCAAAGTTCCCTTCTTGAAAGCACAGAGACAGAAAGGGATCTCGGAGTCATTATTGACTCCAAGAAGAACATGAGCCACCAATGCCAGACCACAGCCAGCAAAGGCCAGCTATACCTTGTTGTGCATCCAAAGATGCATCTCAGGCCAGTCCAGAGAGGTGATACTCCCCCTCTATTCGACTTTGGTCAGGCTGCAGTTGGAGTACTGCATTCAGTACTGGATGCCACACTTCAAGAAGGATATGGCCAGCCAGGAGAGGGTTCAGAGAAGGGCCACCTACCCTACCTTGGGCAAATTCAAGGAGGTTGGATGATCACCTGTCTGGGGTCTTGTGAACCCAGCATTCATTCCTGCCTGTGGCAGGGGGTCAGGCTAGATGTTCTGTTCAGATCCCTCCTGACCCTAGCTACTATGAAACAATGAAACTACAGAAGGGACCTGAGCAGATCATCAAGTCCAACCCCCTGCCATGGGCAGGAAAGAATGCTGGGGTCAAACAACTCCAGCTACGTGTCTATCTAGCCTCTTTTTAAAGACCCGCAGGGTAGGAGCGGGCACCACTTCCTTTGGAAGTTGGTTCCAAATCCTAGCCACACTAACTGTGAAGTAGTGCCTCCTGATATCTAGCCTGAATCTACTCCCCATCAGCTTGTGTCCGTTATTCCTTATTAGTCCCAGTAGTGCTCAGGCGAACAGGGACTCTCCCATTGCCTACCAGGATCTCATGGCCAGTTTATAGATGGCCACCAGATCCCCTCTCAACCTTCTCTTGTGGAAGCTGAACAGGTTCAGATCTCATAGCCTCTTCTCGTAGGGCCCTCCCTGCTATCACCTGATCATATGAGTGGCCCTCCTCTGGATCCACTTGATGTTGTCCACATCCCTCCTGAAGTGCGGCACCCAGAACTGGATGCAGTACTCCAACTGGGGCCTGACCAAGGTCACAAAGGGGGAGGATCAGCTCCTTGGACCTGCTTGTGATGCATCTGTGGATGCATCACAAGGTGCAGTTAGCCCACCTGACTGCATCCCCACATTGGCAGCCCATGTTCATCTTGGAGTCTATAATGACTCCATGAACCTTTTCTGCACTTCTGCTGACGAGAAGGGAGTTCCCCAGCTTGTAGGTATGCTGTTGGTTCTCTCTCTCTAGGTACAGTACCCTGCACTTGTCAGTACTGAATCTCACCATCTTATTCTCATCCGCCCTCCCCTGTAACCTGTCCAGATGCAATTGTAGCCTGTCGCTCCCTTCTAGCATGCCCACTTCTCCCCACATCTTAGTGTCATCTAAGAATTTGAAAAAAAGTGCTTTTTATTCCCTTGTCTAAGCCACTGATGAAGATGTTGAACAGTGCAGGCCCAAGGACCAAGCCCTGGGGACCCCATTGCCCACATCCCTCCAGGTAGAATAAAACCCATCCACCACCACTCTGGGTGTGGTCCTCCAGCCAATTGGTGATCTATCTGTGTGGGCATCGCCACCATAATCTCCTAATTTTTTAAATGAGAATAGAATGAGAGTCAGCGTCAAAGGCCTTTCTAAAGTCCAGAAAGGCTATGTCCTCCACGACACCTGCATCCAAGGATTTTGTGACCTGGTCATAGAAAGCCACCATGTTGGTCTGACAGGACCTGCCTCTAATGAACCCATGTTGGTTGCCCCTAAGCCCTTAAGGTTCTTAACTCTATATCCAAGTTTATTATATACCTTTATTCAAACCTAATAAGCATTCCCAGATAAGCTCATTTTAGCGGAACAGAAAGTGAAAATGATAACATTTTATTAATCCTAGGTATAATAGAAACCCATAAAGTCAACATGTTTATATTATCAGCTTTATAAGAGAAAAGGCCACATTATACATCTTTCCTATTTTCTTGTGCAGACCAAAAAATGAAACAAACGTACAAAAAACCCAAAAAACTTACTCGTACAATAAGAATCCATTTGATCAGCGATAGGCCAAATCCACAAATTGCACCATATCTTCCTGCTATGGTGTTCGTTATACAGAAGGATAAGCAAAATCCAATCCAGTTGAAAATAAATGCCACTAAAAAACCAAGAGAATCAGTAGCATCTGGTTAGTCAGTGCTAAGAATTACATACATACTGATACAGTAGTGTGTGGTGGGCGGTTTGGGAAGAGGGGTGGTACATGCACAAACACGCCATCTATATATAAAATATACATTTATTTATTTAATCTTCCATCACTGATTTTACTAAAAATATCACTGAATATATTTCCATAATAAGAGATCCATATTAGTGTTTCAAATAATTATATTCTTTTGAGGACTGAAATTCCTAGCAGTACATTACCTTAGAAGTATAGCACCTGATTAAATCGTCAACATTATTTAAACAGTGAGAATTCCAAATGAAACTACATGCATCCTCTAGGTGAGGGACAGAAGTTACACGTAAACCTGTATAAGTGATTGGAAACCCATTCAAATCTGTAACACAACAGAAGTTTAGAGCACATAAATCAATTTCCAAATGGTAAAAACTGGTTTAAGATAAAACCTGGAGGGATGTAGTATCAGACTGAACTGATTTACTTTAAATCAGTTTATTGAACTTCTTCCCCAGATTCACATTAACTCACAGTCCCTCAGCATCCCAGGATGCTTTGTACCTCCCCTGAAAACACCTCTGCTCCAAGCCAAGCAGGGAAGCAGTCTCAAGCACCACTCTGGCTTCTGGCCTGAACCCTGAAGGAATGTGGCTGCATTTCTGGAATCAAGAAAGAATGTTTGTTCACCTGCTTGCTGGTTCAATCTACACAGCTTAGACTAGCCTGTGAAGACTGAATTAATTCAGCCTCGGGATTTTTGACTGTCTGCATTTAGTCTTAGAGAATGATTATAAACTGCACAGAAATCTGACTCAAACCCCACAGAACCACAAGGACAAACAAGGACTATGAATTAGGCAGATATGCAACTTTAAGGATTTTAAATCTTGGAACTATGAGAATGTAGCAAGATAATTTACAACTAGTATAATGGAATTTCACACAAGTATACATATGCCAGAATAATTCTAATGTAGGGCTTTTCTTACTTTAGGTAAAATTGAAAATATATAATCAATTTAGAGAGCAAGTAAATTGATTTAAGTAAAATACCTTTTGGAGAAATCATACTTTGCACCCTGTCCTGGTCCAGAAATCATAATACCTTTTATTTGAATACAGTATCATAATGTATTATATATCATAATCCATTATGTAAATAAACAGAATAAATCTTTTTATAATATCTCTTACACTCATGGCAAGTTAAACAACAAATGGATCACCACGTTTAAATGTTCTCATTGCTTTTACTATCAGATTTCACTTGTAATGTTCTCAGTCATTGCCTTTTACATGTTTTAGTGTTAGTTACTAGCAATGCTGTCTATACGGACATCATCTTGTATACAATGAACACAGTATGGGAATTCTTCTGAACAAGGTAGTCTTCCATTTTTGGAACTAAGTGGAAGCAATACAAGAAATACCAAAATAGTTCTGAGAAAGAAAATTGGGAAAGAGAGATTAGCAAGTTTAGGAATGGATGAGATACTGGAAAGTTGACTCCATCAGAGATAACAGAAGGGAAAAAAAAAAGGCATCCATCAGGAGGGAGGGTTACAAAACAGAGAGAAAAAGAAGCATTGCTAATGAAAAACTAAGCTAACTTTTTTTTTTAAACAATAAGCGCCTAACAACTTTTACTCCAATGCTTTACAAACAAACCTATGAAAAAAATCAGAACTACTAGGTATACACATACAAAATTGATCCGTTTTCCAAAGCATTATATAAAATCCATATAAACAAGTACAAGTAAAAAATTCCATAACAAGAAGTCACACACAGACCATAATAAACCAACCAAATGGTAAAATCTTTTCTATCAAAAAAAAATATATATATACATCTTACAACCTCTCATTCTATACAGGTAAACCTTTACATTTTGAAGATAAGAGACCAAAACTGTAAGTGGGACTTCTCAAACTGTGAAGTACCCTTGCCTAAAAAGGGGGGCACTTCACAATGACTTTCCTAAATACGGTTTCATACTTTGTCTCACCTTTAAAAAAAATCTATTTTATACATGTACATGAAAAGAACAAGTCTCTCTCAAATAAGTGGTGGCTACTATAAAGTTCACTTTTAGGCAAGTCACAAAAACCTAATAAATGGGTTAGCTAAAAAAGAAATAGCATTTTTACTGCATAAAAAGAACATGTAAAACTGCATCCACAGGTAACCTTTTCAAAAAGAAGAAAAGTTTGTGAGTGAAAAAACTCTGATAAATCCCATTCAGAAAGCAAAGTTTTCTTTTTTCCCCCCACCCCTAATAACCTCTCCCAACTTGCCACACAAGTCTACACTGAACTTCAGGAGTCAATACTTAGAAGTGGGCTAACTTTTAGTCTCAGCATAAGATTACTGTTCCCTTTTTTGCCATGCTTTTGCAACTGATAAGCCTGTCCAATCTCTACGCAGGTATGCCAAAAAGCTGAAGCCCAGTAACACTATGTAAATAATCCTTTCAGACTATGCTCATTTGAGCAAATCCCTGCAATTATAAAACAAATAAATCCTCACCCATACACACACATAAACCTTTACATCACCCTAAGCTCAGTACTGATAGTCTCATCTGTTCAGCATTACCTGGAATTACATTCATTTCACGAAGACACACCCAAACACTGAAACATGAGGAAAAAAAAAAAAAAGACTGTATAGGTTAGTGCCAGGAGAAAAGCCTGATCCACATTCTGTTGCTACACCACTGAAGAGGCATTCTGCAAGGTGGAAGATGAACAGCTGATCCTGCATGTGTAACCTCACGAGGAATGCAGGTTAATTCTCCAGTGACATGGTGTTCTTTAAATTGCTGACAAGTGTTTCATGTGTGGCCTCTGGGAAAGCTGCACACCTTAGCACTTTCACCATTTAGTTTTTAATATTTGCATGGTAAAACCTCTTTATCTCCTCACAAAAAGGGGCAGGATGCCACCAAATCTAAGTGATGGAAAGGTGCCCATGGCCAGGGCCCCATGCAGCAACCGCTATTGGGGGTATTTTCAGCAGCCTAAAGATACGTTGTGGGCTCCTGCATTGTAAATACTCCTGGAACAACAAGAAATATAAAGATAGCAACATGCTTACATGAAAAACACTGGTTTATTACAGAGTTATTAATGGCATGTCAGTTTCCATAGGTTGCGAAAAACATCACTCTAGTCTCATATTTCATAGTTAATATCTTTGCAACAGTTTAGGAAAAGAATTGCCATTTACAAACAAAAACCATGTAAAATAAAAAAGGGTAAAGTATTAAAGATGTAGCTGGCTTCTGGTCTTGTACTCTAACCACTGTCAAAGAGAACTGTGTACACCTTTCTATAACTCAGAAGAAGAAAACTATTAGAAAGCATTAGAGTTATATACCAAATTTTCCAAATACATACTAAAGCATAGCATTAGCTGATTTCAAGATGCAACTATGTCTTAATGCCCTCTGAAGTTGCAGATGTCCGTCCTCTGGACCAGGGCTCAACAACATTTTCCAGCAGGGGGCCAGAATGATCCTGCTTGGGCTGAAGGCCCACAATAACTGTGGAGTGGCATGGGCAGAGCTTTCCCTCCACTAAAGCCCCAAGTGTCCAAAGGTGGAACCCCCTGCCACAGAACACCATTAAAGTTATCACAGGTTACTGAACCTTGTTCTCTGCTCCAAAAGAAGCAGAGTGGGGCCTTTGGTAGCAGAACTACTAGGGGAACCAGAGAAGAAGCAGCATATAATAAGTGACATTTCTGCAGCATAACATGCAAGCTTGTATGTTTTTTAAAGGCATACATTCCTGCATATTATTAGGGAAAGTCATTCCCTTTCACTACCATGGCAACTGCATAGCACTATCTTAGAGCTAAAAAACTCAGTTACAGAAGAAACTGGACTATCAGAGAGAAGGAGTTAAAGATCTATAATTAATTACCCTAAAGATTTATGTTTGCTATTTATACTATACAGTGGACTAGTCTTAAATTAAGAGTATTTTCACTTCCATTAGCACATCATTTAGATGAAAAACCATATCAAATTATTAGAAGAAATCCAAAGTTCGCTTTAACACCTATTACTTAGAACAGGGGTTCTCAAGCAACTTAAAAGGGGACACAAACTTCCCAGGCCAGACGCACAGCAGCATGGGGAAGCAGCTGTGGTGGATGGCAGCAGAGGCTGCCTCATGTAAGCTCCCCATCCCGTACCACTGCCACCCAGCACTAGAGGTCACAGTATCACAAAGTTTGAGAACCCCTGACTTGCAATGCCCTGGTGTAAGTTGCACTTAAGTACAGAATTCTGGTCTTGTGGATCAATTTTTAGCTAAAAATAGTTCAAATAATGCTCACAAAAATTAGACATATTTGTAGTCAGTGTACTTTTGTAGTATATTTTTCATTAGCATCTAATTTGTTCTCAAGCCTTCGACCAAGAGCATCAAGAGAAGCAGTGTTCAGAGTGGATATAAAAATCACAATGCACCTTTGCTTCACTCAACACTTACCAGCTGAAAGTGAAACTAAAGATGCCTTTCTATAGATCTAACATTTAAGATTTTCCTTTAGCAAATTCACATACCACTGTTTAGTCACACTGTTATACTGTTCTGCTATTAAGGATCTGATATCAATCAGGTGTGTACTGTAACTTTTGATCTTAATTCATTTTTTTTACTACAACTATTTAATAAAAACATATTTGTCTATCATTTAAAAGACTATCAATAAATAACTCAATAAAATTAAAACCCAGCAAAATCTCTGGACTTTGAAATAGAAATGAAAACAATATTTTGTTACTTACTCCCTGCTGAACAGCAGACGCACCTTTTTCACTTCTTAGACAACATTCAATAAATCAGGGAACAGTAATAAATCTCTCTAGCAAGAAAAAATTCTCAAAAAGATAAGGACTAATGTTAGGACTGCCATTTCTATATCTGTTTTTCAAAATGCAATACTAACAGATATCTATATTAGAAGTGACTGATTAATCTCCTGCCAGGCCCAAGCTAAACATGGCATAGGAGAAAAAAAAAAAAAAAAAAATCAAGAGAAAAAGCAGAGGAAAGGGACACAATGATTTTTTATTAGATTCCTTTTTTCTTCCCCCCGCATTTTACCACCATAATGCAACAGTATTCCAACCTCAATATCCTTGCTGTAGCAACTCTGAGATTTTTCTCAGGGAGAAACAAGCATGTGAAAATACAACACTACTCTGTATTAAAAAAAAAAAACAAACAAACCAGTGCCTCCCAGAATAGGAGGGATTATTTAAAATGTCAGAATGGTTTTCCTTCCAAGAAAACCAAATCAAGTTACCTTATAATGTAAAAGCAGCCCCTCCCTACTTTCGGTTAGGTATAGTAGTAGTCAACTCAGTCAATGCTGAGACCGTCAGACAAAGGCTGTATGATGTGGTAGGAGACTGCCTCTTCTCCCCTCTTTCCCAAAATTACTGAAATAAAAGTACCATTTTCAAGAAGGGCAGTCTGCCTAAGGGTGGGGTGTGGGGCTGGGGAAAGCTGATGTCCATAAACTAACTGTCAGCTGGAAAGCAGTTGTGGAGTGATGGTAGTTCACTACCTGCGTATCATCAGGTAAAGACAAATCAGATTCTGCCTGGAGACAGTGGTTTTAAGAATCAACAAAAACATTATATTGTTACATTCAATGGTGAAAGACTGCCTCAAAATACACCCATCTCCAAAAGGATCTCAATTTTTTTTTTTAGTGTTTCAGAAGCCATAAAAGCAGTTGTCAGCTGGACAAGCCTGAAGAATTTTGGTTAGGCAAGATCAAGGAATATTAATTTCAACCTCTGAAGAATGTCAATCAGTTACCACTAGAGCTAAAAAAAATGCTTCTGATCAAATCAGCTGAAACTCAAAACCTGACATAAAAAAGCTTGTCTATATTTTATGAAATGATATTGGCAACCTGTACATCCTGAAAGGTGAACCATTACATCTTTGGAAAACTTGGCAAATTCAAACTGCCATGAGTTATTAAATGAATCAATAATCAAGAGGGAAATGCAACGTTATCTTGAAGTGAAACATACTCTCTCATAAAAACATATTTTGTCACTATAAAAATGCAAGATTTGAAGACTTACATGAAACAATGTACGTTGTTGCTTTCTAGAAGCCTAGCATCATGAAAAAATTCTCACAGAACAGACATGAATGTGTTTTCTATTAATTTCACCTTTTGTATCAGAAAAAGTAACATGTAAAGTAAAATTAATAAGATTGTTTATTATCAGCAATTCTGTTTTTCAACAAGAACCCCCAAAGTTTTGAACCCAGGGTGACCACAACCTGGAATTCTGATTCACATTTCGTCAGTTAAAGAGAAGTGGCACAGCTTTCAGATGGAAGGAATTTGAGGAGCACTCAAATTCCACTTAAGTCAATGGGAGCATTTCACATCACCCTAGCTTAATTTCAGCCACTGGGATCTAAAAAATTTGGCCCAGATTTCTCTCTCTTTTTTTAATAACATTTTTAAATAACTGGTACTTTCTGACCAGAATAACATACAACTTTGATAAAAAACATCTGCTGCCACGTTTTACATCAGAATTTAATGTAAATCACATGCCAGTTTACAGGTGGAGTAACTCTAAAAGCTATCTATGACATGCTCCAGTTCTGAGAGTTTTCCTTTACTCCACACCTTATCACTAAAGCAACAATTTCTACTCTAACCACAAGATTATAACTGAAAAGTCATTAAGATAAACAGAAAATCTCTACTTCTACATGATAAATCTTTCCCAACAAATTTATTATGTATACAGGTTTGAAAATACAGCCCTGCAATGTACCATTCCTGGATTCTGGCATGGTTTGTTCACTGTTACTTGTGGAAAAGAATAGATAAAGAAAAGTTTTTTGCTGAAATCAAGGTAGGCATGTCAGGAGCTTTTAGATCTGATCTCCAGCAAGCGCAGGAAAAGAATAAAAGCTGTCCAAAATGACTGTTTTAAAATTTCTACAACTTGGATTAAAAGCTACAGAAATTACTATCTAGCTTTAACTATGCAATTGTGGCACCAACCAACAAACTTTTTGTTAAAATAACTCTATACACTGGAACATGGGGTAGAAATTTTATTGTAAAGTTGTGAACTTAACTTTCAAGTTTCATTTGTTATGAGACAGAGACAAAGACAGATCTTTGTAATATGCTAGTGCTCATAATATTGGGGGAGATGGGTGAGCAGGGTGGGGAAGGAATAAGGAGGAAACAAGCGGTAAAGAACAGAGATGGCCACTAGATGGCTTGAAAGACATCAATTAAAATTGCAATTTAGATGTTTACCACTAGATGGTAGCTACATATCATTAATTGTGAAGAATAGCTTCACAGTAAAACAATAGTTTTATTATATGATCAACTGGACTAAAACACGTTAGATAATTATCAGATCCTCCTTCACTATTTAACACTGAGTTCTTGATTTCAGGGTCTTTGGGTTTCTTTAGAATAATGTAATGCTGGAAGCTGAGTTAGAAAAAAAAATTAAATAAAGAACCTGATTTCTTTATGTCCATGTTCCTGTCAAGGTAGACTTTCACATGGGTAAATTTTCTGTAAGTTTTGTACTCCCTCCTTTAAATACCCTAAGCAAAACTGTCCCAATTCTCAGGACCCTGTTCCAGGATCTCATAAAGTTCCATCCCCCTCCTCTTCCTTTGAAAGTATGCATTTAACTTAATTCCTTTTATTCTTAATATAGCTACTCAGAGAGCCTAAAATCCAGAGTGTTAAGCTCATTTGACTCCCTGGGCCAGATCCAGACCACAGGACTTCACACAGGCTGCATACAGAGCCACCTCCAATAGCAGGGCAAGCAGCATGAGGGAGCTACAGAAGTTAATACAGATGAACTTGTCCCACTGACAAAATGTGTCCCCAGTAGGCTCCAAACCCTAGAATTTGGCAGATAACTTCACCCTCCTGCTTGCCCCAACCCTGAATGCCTGGTTCCTCAAGTAATGCTGCAGGCTAGATGACATGGCTGTGCAGAATAGATGTTCAACACCCTTGCCTTAAATAAATTTCCTTCCTCTGAACTGCTAATGGCACTTTCCAAGATTAGATTTTTTTTCTTCCAAAACAGACTAGACAAGTTTTAAATGTATAAATGAGGACAAGGGGGTAAGTCTATACAATCTCCATCTCCACAATAATTTAGTTCTTTAACAAATTACTTCAACTGTCTAGCAAACAAGTTCTCAGTGCTATACTGACATACAAAGTTGCTGCAAACGCATACATACACAATAGGCACATATTTTCATTAAAAGCTTTGTCCTTGTCTTGTTTTGAGACTAAGTCTGTTGTGCATTTGCATGTTTTAACAAGTTAATAAAACTGAACAGAAATACACTGGCAGAGTAATCAAGTGTAAGCATCTTCTCTTATGACAAATAGAAGCTTTAAAAAAAAAGAGAGAGAGAGAGAGAGAGAGAGAGAGAGAGAGAGAGAGAGAGAGAGAGAGAGAGAGAGAGAAATATTGGCTTCCTTAAAAAGATATGCCTTAATCTGGTAGAAGAGAAAAATAGAACCGATTTATATAAAAAGTAGAGCTTAATTTTACGTACCCACAGCTGTGTACAAAGTTTCTGAGCATGGGGTTTTTGGTGACATTTTTGCTTTCTGAATCCAATCCAGCATCACTATCTACTTCTATACATGTACATATCTGGTGCACACTTTACGCTAACAAGACCTTTCAATTCACACAGCAGACACTCATGCTTTTTACATACAGAGGTTCCCCAAAATCAATAACCCAGCCAAGGATTCTGCATTATATGTAATGATGTATATGAAGATTGGTATTGAATAAACGCCGGCATTTAAAAAGTATGAGTTTGTGTTACATGAGCTGAGGCACCCAAATCCTGTAGTTCAAATGTTGTAGCAAACTTAAAAGCTTATTTGGGTCAAATCACTAGGGTTAGACAAACGTTCAAAAAGTCTGAGGAGGAATTGAACCAAATTATGCAGTTTTCTGTAAATGGTATAGTTTACATCAGTAGCAAACAGAACATACATTTGCCCTGTGTTGTGGGGGTTAAATCGTAGACTGGATTACACCATTTTTAAACCAGTCTGTGCACTGAACTCCTGTTCTGTTACAGGTACAGACCAGTTTCCAATCACTTATACTGCTAAAAGTGTAATGTCTGTACCTGGCCCAGAAGAGACCAGAGAAAAAAAGTGGTGTAAAGCATTGACTATATCTGCATTTACAAAATGATTTACACACAAAAAAACCCAATTATTAACCCAATTTAATAGTTTGGGGCAATGCATTTAAACAATAAGCAAAAGATACAAAACATTTGTGGATATTATGTTTGTCAGGCAAATCTGATATATACAAAAAATATGCTTTTACTAGGATTCCAAGTCAAAATCATCATCTACACTGAGGAATACAAGAATGACTGACATCAGCAATAGACACCTTTTAGCCTGTTGCAAGAAAAATCTCAGTACCACCTCCATCAAGCAACAAGTTTTCAACACAGCATCTGTGATATAGATTTATCTTGGAAAGAGGTGGCAACTTCTAGGAACTTAAACAGTATTGGAAAACGGATGCAATTTTCAAGAAAGAATTTATAGTAAATAAAACTCACTTAATAGAATATATGTGTTAGAAAATAAAAGGTGCACAACACACATATGGTAAGTGAATAAATACGAACGGTGGTATTGGTAGCAATCAAAGATTGTTTGGAAAAAGAGCGTTTTATATTACCACAAAAAGTCATATAATTGTAAGAGTTGATTATCTTAAAATATCTAAGGTTAGTTTGACCTGAAAAAATTAAAATAGGTCTGAACAAATCCACCTACAGCTATTTAGTGCAATAGGCTGCCAAGAGCACTGTTTGTGAGAATGCATGTATCACAATATATTTTTCTCCTAATTTATCAACTTTCTGCAATCTAGCCTTTTTTAATTAATTGAAGTATTTACAGTCCTGCTAAAACTTTGATACATAGTCCATAATATAGTACTAGTTTGCCTTAATGCCTTAAGGATTTGTTCAGTCCTGCTACATGGTGACAGGTGTAAGTTAGTTTTAACACCATTCTCTGATGTGACTACAAAGGGGGAAAAAAGCAACATACTTGCTTTTTGTGAGCAATAGGTACTGTTTTACATCTGTATACAAAGTAAAAAAAAAAAATTTGTTATTGTATGTCCATGCCATTTACTTCATACTTTTATCTTCTGCATCTTCAACTTTTATATTTACCTCAGCACCTCAAAGGTATGGATGGAATATGAAAATAACTTACTGAAAAATGCCAACATGAAAATTCCATCATTTCCCACTCTAAGCTGATCTGCATCACTGAAGTCATCCCGTGGTGGATACTCTTCTTCCTAGGTGTATAGGTTGTTGAAATTTTAGTGAAAAGAGTTTATCTTAGAATAAATGCACAGCCTATAGTTTAAAATGGTTAATTCTGTATTTGAATCATAGTACAAAGACATCTGAGAGATCGGTCTATATAGAAAACAAGGTATGGATGTATAAGAAATAAAAACAAACTAGACATTTATTAAAGTTTCTTGCTGCTTACTACAATAAAGTCCGGTAATATTTTTAATTCACAGTTCTGCAAATGCTACTGTAACATACATTTAAAATGATGTATTTAATCTGAATTGAGCTACAGATCATTATTTCACGCATGAAGAACTACGGTTAGAAAAAACAAACGGAACAAAGTAGTTAAACTAGGGATAAATTTATCTGGACAAATTTAGGTCCATATATGTGGCTAGTCACCTGATCAGCACAAGTATGTACAATGCATTTGTTCAATTAAATAAACATTTATATGCAACACACACTATCTATGCAGTTCAACCTCATCTTACAAAATAATCCTCTGCTCTCAGCTGAACATCATAAAGAAATAGGGCAGGAAAGATAATCTAGTCCAACCCATTTAGTATCATTAACTTACTAAGAAATAAACATTGAAGAAACTATTAAAATATTTACTATATTAGAAAAAATCTCTTATATTTTTATTCAAGTTAAAAATATTATCTTTTCAAAAAAAAAATCACAGAATTCATTGACATTTGTAAGCTTTCTCCTTGAAGTAATTTTAAAATAAAAATCTGTTTTTTATAACTGCCCATCACAATCACAACTTACATTAGTACACAGGAATGTCTAGAGCAGAAACTTTTTCTAAGCAATGTCCTTAGTTGCTAGCATCATTTCAGCTCGACCTTTGTTTTCAAGATAGGGATACCCAATGTATGTAGACTGATGGTTACTGTTGTTATTTTTAAACACACTAGGTATGTGACCAAGGCCAAAAGAAAGGGCAGCATTTTAGTTAATAGCACTGGGCTGGAGCATTTCTGTAGCAGTTGTAATTTCAGTGTTTGCCTATTCCAAGCAACACTTGGTGTTTAAATCTCATTTGAA
Organism: Caiman crocodilus; assembly: GCA_030014935.1. NCBI lineage: Eukaryota > Metazoa > Chordata > Crocodylia > Alligatoridae > Caiman > Caiman crocodilus. The sequence goes on from JAGPOW010003316.1 coordinate 121,572,802, forward strand.
TACAATGGCAATGAAAGAAATACATCAGGAAAGTTTAGCCACCTACAAAAGACAGTTGAAATCCTATTTTTAAATAATCAATGCACTTACATTTTAAACATGGTTAAATACAGGTGAAGACCACGTCTAGAATATACTGGAAGTCTTAGATTCAAGCAAAAATAGTAATTCTTTATGTAGACAGGTTGCATATTATCAACACAAATTTAGGAGACAATGTATTTTACATTTTATGCAACTGAGATTTAATATTGCATTTTAATTAACCTTTTAAAATAATTTCCTAATTATAGCCATCAGTAGTTGGAAGAAGGGGCACAACTTATATTAGGTCACTGTATGCTGACAAAGTAAGTTTAAAAGTTTTAAAAAAAGATTTGGAGGCTGAAATGCTATATCTTGAGAACTTAGAATAAAACATTGAATGAGCTTCAGTACACACCAGTGTAGGCTGTTGCTTGTTTACATAGTTGTGAATTCAAAATTTCTTAAATGAGACACATCCTTTAATAAATTACTCTGCATTTAGTCTTTCCTGGCTGTATACATTTTGATAAAATGGCACTTGATAGAAAATAAGACCCTACAACAAAAATGATTTTGGCTGGCACTTTCACAATCTCTAGCATGCTTCCGAAAAGATGGAATTGGAGCAAAATAATTGCTTTGTTAACAATGTCACCAGAGGGCACAAATAATTTAAACTATAATCTTCCTCTCCAGACAGACCTCCAATTTCTTTAACTTGAGCAATGTTAAATGATGAAACACCTTCAAAATAATTATCCAAAATTCCCCAGTCATGATAAAATTATAAAAAAATCTCTGATATACTTAGATGTAGGACTTTAAAAAAAAAATCCTATTTTTAATGTTTTAATGCCTCGTCAATATCAAAGATATTGACAGGACTGGATATATTCAATGTAGGGCAAATAGCTCATTTGCATAAAGAACTGTAGGTGTCATGATAAAATTAGGGAAAAAATATATGAAGTCACAGTGGCAAAAATACAAGGCTGTAAACGAGCAAAAGATAAGTAAATATCACACTATGTTCACATGCAAGATATGCCTACATATTTTAGAATTCCTCACGTTACTTTGGTGATCCAAACACTGACCTTTTCACTGTCACTTGATTCTATTACAGACTCAGACTCAACTGCTAAACAAACAACTCTCACATGCTAATACTTTTCTCTCTACCAGTACAATGTGTATTGCTGTTTAGAGAATAAGATAAAGTCCACATACATTTGGTCAGATTAATATCGAAAGAGTACAAACAAACAAACAGGATGATGTGGTGGCTATAAAAACACCGCAAGTCTTCTTGATGGTAAAAATGACTGCAAAATTAGGAATATATAAACACTCACCTTTTTTCAAACGTGTCTGCTATTTAGACATAATGGTTTTAGTTAAGCTAAATTTATGAGGAAATTGACATGGTCAGTCCCAGTAATGCTCACCTAACACAATTACACTGCTTCTGGTCCAGTAGGCAGCATACATCTAAAACGTGCCATTCCCAGCAAGTAAGTTTGAAGTAGAGACAAGATCTATATTCAAAAGTTTATTAAATAATTCTTGATATGAAACTGAGCCATTTACTGTTTCTATTGTAAAGTTAACATAAAGGAATTCAATACTTTTCTATTCTCCTGAGTGAACTGTACTACTATGAAAGATCTTAAAATATTTTCAAAAAAGTTAAAAAACCTGAGCCAAATGTATTAAAAAAAAAAAAAAGAGAGAGAGAGAGAGACTTGCCTAATGAATTAGCATAGGCACCAAGTTTCTCTCTGCCATTTTTCAGTCGTGGGAAAAAGAAACGCTGGTCACAGAGAAATGACTGCTAGGCAAAGAGACAACTACAAAGTAACTATTTAAGTTGGTCTAATAAAAGATAGCAGATTCATGCAAAAAACCTTGTCTGGGAAAAAATAGGCATTTAAAGAACTCCAATACCTTTGTGCAGGGCATAACTACCCTACAATTGTTAAATGTACCTTAATTGGAAAATTTTGCAGAACAACAGCTACATTAGACTCCTAGGACATTTAAATGTGTTCTCTGGGGGAAGTGAAAGGGCAGAGAGCTAATTAAAGCGCCCAGAGGGTCTTGTGCGTCAGTATCCCCCCACTGAAAAATGATGGCAGGTCACATTAAAGCTCATCAAATAAGCTTTAGTTGAAGCATCCCCAACACCATTTTTCAACGCAAGGATGATAATACACAAGATGCTGGAGTAGACTGAAACAGTTATTACCACACTGCAACCGACTCAATTACAGAAGTGTGCTGTGACAGTGCGTCAGAGCAGCCTTACTACATACGTATAAGCACCCCTTAGTACTAAGAAAGTTTAATGCAACTTCTGTTGTCGTTTGAAAATGAATTAATGGTGTTTTTGAAGAGAGATTACATAAAATTTCAGAAATTAAAATATGCCAAAGTTTACTTTGAGAAAGTGTATTATAATTTTTTCTTATTTTTAATTGATGGTTAATATTGCTTTGCTGTTTTTTAAAAGGTGATAAGAACCATATACTTCTTTCCTTATCTAATAACAACTGAACCACATAAGCAACCCACATTAAAACACTTTTGAACTGTAAAAACATTAGCAAATATGTTTTAATTTGTAAACTTTAAAAGGCAAAATTCTGCTGAGATTCAGTAACAGTTCAACATATGTTTCCTATCTTTCCATGAGTGACTCACACAGTTGTTAGAAAGGGAAAATATGAATATAAAGCAGATCTCTGCAGACAGACATTGTTCTAATTAATTTTATTTTGTTCCATTAATTATAATATATTTTCTGCAAAATACTCTGGGATATCTTAAGGAAAAGTGCTGTATCAAACCAATTTATACTTCGTGTTACAATATTTGCATACTAAATTCTCATAATCTTAAAAATAATTAAATGGAGCTCTTTAACCGTTAATCATGTGCAATCTAAATTTTCCAGAATCAGACTGCAAGACATACTTAGTAGCATTTGGTTTTATAATCATTACAACTTAGAGAGAGCAGAGATCCATCAGTCCACCAAACACATCCTCACTACAGTTCAAAATAATTGTTACAGACCACTATTTTGGTTTTGTTTTAAAAATTTCTCTTCTGCAAAATAAAATCCCTCCACCCCTTACAGTAATGAGTTTTGTTTTGTTTTGCTTTGCTTTGCTAAGGAAAGAGGAACAGGCAAAGGGCATTCTGGATTTCTTAGGAGTTCCATAAAACCCTGGAAAAACAAAGTCCAGAACTCAATACAGCTACCTTTTAACAGAAATAGATAGTTTAGTACTGCTTTTCTAGGGATGATTCTTTTAAGTAAGTGAAAATAGCTACAGTTTATAACGTTGCATTGCATTAGATTAAAAAAATAAAGACATGTCTTTCCTTCACAAATTCTCTCTCTAAATGAAAAACTTAACTGACTTTGCCCCTTTTCCTGCATACTTTATACTGTGGCTAATGCTGTAAGAAAAGAATCACCTACAACATAGGTTGTAGTCACTGCAGAACTTGTAATCTATTTTTAAGCATAAAACTACTTTTGGTTCTATGTTCAGAAAATATTGAACAACAAAATGCATTAACAGCCTCGGTACATATCACAAAAAACAGTTTATTTTGTAAACAGCAAGGCACCAAATTATAAACAAAGCTTTAATTACAATGACAGTTGTAACTACTGCTATAATTAAGGTTGTGTCACTAGCTCTGTTTCAAACATTGTATTTCAGGAGTCTATAATTTACTCCAAACCAAAACTAGATGTGAAGAACCTACCTGGAAAACAAGGTGTTTCATTAAAGCATTGTACAAACATTCAGTTTCTCCTGGAAAAGTCAGTGGTCTCGCAGGAGAAACCATGAATGTACAGATTCCTGGCTTTTTCTCCCAGAATACAAATGGCCACTCCAGGAGAAAGATAACCTAGGAACAACCAGGGTTAAAATCACCCTAGGAGAGCAAATGTCTGTACATGGCATAGCTTCTCTCAGAAGAGGAAATATTCCTCCAGCATCTTTCACCCCCCACAACCCTCTGCCACCACAGAGACAGTATGTCACTCGCTGGACACTACTACTCCAGCAGCAAGCAGAGCAGGCCCCCTTCACACTGTGCTGCAGGGAAACACAAGCCGATAATGCACAGTCTGGGTCAGCCAATCAGGGCTGCCCTATACACTGCTGCCATCTGTCACTAGACAGACTAAGGGTGCCTGCAGAGCATTGCTGCAATATGTACAGTGTCAGCACTGCAAGGTCTCTGCTTTTCAGGGCCTTCAGCATTTGAATGCCTGTAGTTATAGCTCTGGCTAAGTTTTTCTACCAGGAGAACAAACCTGAGAGAAGTCTCCCAGATTATTTGAATGCAAGTACTCAGCCTGGGAAAGCAGTCACTGATAAATATGTACTGTGGATCTATGCAATTCGGTAGCTTGCAGATTATTTTTTGACAGAAATTATAATTTCCTGAAAAAAGAATTAAAGATATAAACATTACAAATAAATGATCAAATAGCATACCTTTTACAACAACTCTGAGATTTTAATGATGCAAAGATAATTCCACAAAGGACATTGGGAATCATTTTAAGTGATTACTTGGCAGCAGGAAAGTTCACAAAAAAGATCTAAAACTAGATAGAACTGTACCATACCTCTGGTGGACTGAGGAATATTTCATCAAACAGACTCCTAGACTCCCTAAATTGGCCGTGCTAAGCATGTAAAATAGAAAAACATAAGACAAGGAACTAAAGACGACTGTTATGCAAAAGCCTTGTATTACACAAACACAAGTCATTTAAATTATATTAAATCTTGTTTCCAAGTAACTCTTTAAAAAGTCACTTAATTAAGAATTTGAGGAAAATGCATATTGAAAAATAGTCTTTAGTAGAAGAAGTATTATATATCCTAAGTGCAGTGAAAATCTTTCCGGTATACTGATACATCCAGAGATGCTGGTGAGAAGGGGCTAGGGGGCAGAGGGATGAAAAGAAAATAAATTATCCAGTATACTATTACATACAAAGCCTGTACTAAAAGAATTGTTTTATTGTTTTTAAGTAAAGCACTCAGAAGTTAGGAAAGGAATTCAGTTTACTCACATAAGCTTAATTCTCCCCTATGCACATGTGAATTATAATGCCATCTTGAATTGCTGATTACCCAATTATTTTCCATAAATCCTCGGTGTCATTCAGTATGCTGGATGAGTGGGGCTCACTACATAAGGAGCAATATATTGCTTTCTCATTGTTCAATGTATGGCTCTATCCCTTGTTCACAGCACAAATTATTAGGAAAAAACCTCTCTCTAGGAGGGTAGTAAAGCACTGGAGTAGGTTACCTATACAGATTGTGGAATCTCCATGCTTAGAGATTTTTAAGACCAGGAGAGACAAAGCTTTGGATAGGGCGATCTAGTTGGGGATGGTCCTGCTTTGAGCAAGGGGTTGGAGTAGGTCTCCTATGGTCCCTTCCAACCCTATTTTTCTGATTCTATTATTCAAGTACTGCTGTGAAGACAACTGTTATGATCACCATAGAAATGCCCACAAGTAAATTTAGTATGAATGTTTCAAACACAGTAATGCATTTTTGTTCTTACCACTTCTATGCAGGAAGTGGGTGGAATTATTCCCATTTTACAGATGAAAGGCAAGGTAGGGTGGTGCCTTAAAAACTAACAAGATCACAGAGGCAAGCTTTTGCAGGACACAGCCTATTTCATCAGATTTTACAAATGTAAAACAGAGAGATAAATTTCCTTTCAATTTCAATTTGAGACGCCAAATACTCTGAAAACTTTATATGCCATGTTCAGTACAACTTCCACTGATTTTAGGAGCACTCGGTCTCATACTGGGCTTCCAGAACGTGGAGAGGAATTAAGAGCCATCTGTGAAAGTGTAGTTTAATCAATTTGCTTAACCTTACATCCTAAGTCTTTGGGAAAAGCAAAGGCAGGATTCCATTCTCCACAGCAAAATACAACTATTTCAAACAAGAAACCCTTCTCTTTCTTTGTGCAATTCAATCCCCAAGCTTATCTGCTACAGACCTCCAAGTATGCAAAAGAGCAGAGGTGTACAGACATCTCTTACTACATAACCCTAACTCATTCCTAGAACACATCCATCCTGTGGTCTAGATGAAGCAGGGGTCCTATGGAAAATATGCTATGGGATGGTAAAATAAAATATAAAGGGGGTTGAATTAATATTGCACTGCCAACTAAATTTTTTACTAACTTTCGAGTGCTTGACCATGCAATCTGGATACTGCTGTCTGAAAATAATGTACATATTAAGGAAGAAAACTGAAACAAAATTAGAACATGATCTGTTTTTGACCCCCACATGGATCATCAGAAGAACTGAAACATTTAGATACACTGTACAAACACCTGAGATGAAGTAAATGATAGTAGTAGCAGACTGTCGTCTACTACATGTACAAGCACTTAAGGGTAGCATGGTCCCAATGAATTTCAGATCCTTTGCTGACACCTGAGGAATGGTGAGACAAGAGTTTAACTGTTCAAGTCTCTGAAGGAGATTGTCCTCAAGCAGGTACAAGCTTCTGATTATTTTCTTCCAAACTTATTTTGTGCCCTGTCATGTTTTAACATGTCCCACTTCTCCCTCACTGCCCCTAAGTTACTTGCCCTGGTTGAATTCTCTTTGCCTCGCTCCTAACATCAGCTCCACAGGCTTCTCATCCCAGACCCAGCCATGTCTATCAGTCTTCTTTCCCAAATCCCCAAATAACACTCCCTCACTCCTTTTCTCCCGTCCCCAAATCTCAGCCTCTCAATCCTAACCTTCATTGCCTGGGACAGAAAGCTAGCACTCTTTGTCCAAACTGTTCCAGTTTGCCTCCATCCCCACAATCCCACAAGATGCACTCTCAGACTCCTTGTCTCGATTTGCTTTTTCCTCTCCCCACTGATCTGATTCCCCCCATGTCCATTTAAATCAAACAGCTTTCTCCTTCATGCTGATCAGATGCTAGAAGTGGGAAGAAAAGCATCAAGGCTAGAAATAGATACCACCAAATGAAACAGATCAAGCAATGCCACGAGGTATTGCAGCACTACGATCCGCTTCACTGGGCAAAATGTAAGTTGCCCCTTCTCCCACACTTCATGAAGCGGGACAAGGGGCGATATGGTTTCTCCACTTTCCCTGCTCAGCCAAACCTGTCCCTGGTAATCAGTGGAGGATGGGTCTGATTAAGAAAGGAAAAGCCTTGCTTTTCCCTTCCCAGCCAGACCTCCTCAACCCAAACTTCCCCACTGAACTACAAATACCCCAAGATTCTTCAGGGTGCCTCTCTGTAAGTAGGATATGTGGGCAGATGCTCCAAGGACATGACTTCAAGCTCAGGGAGACTGTATACTTCCACCACAAAGGTAACAGAGGTCTGCTGCAATAAAGTGGCAGAGTCTATCACCACCTTTGTTTGCACCATTGATTTTCCTTTCATGTGGTGCAACAAAGGGTATCAATGTCTATTTGCACAGCATTTGTGCCACCATAAAAATGTTTATGATGGCACGTGAGACAGACATCCTGTTTCCATCCCAAGAGCACAAAAGAAACTGATTCTTGTTTTCCATTCCAGTGCTCAGTCTCAACTACCACCCAAAACATCTGACAGCAGTCATCATAAGGAAAATTCAGATGAGACACAATATACTCTCTCCTGTTCTTTGTGTATGGTGCATCTGCAGTCTAATCAGCTTTAAGGAGCTGTGAAGTTCAAGCTCACTAAATGGGAATGGAATTTTCAGAGATTTTTAGCTTCTTAAAAAAAAAAAAAAAGAAAGAAATCACTATTGAGCATGTACAAGCTAGGTTTTTAGTACTACTAGTTCCACCTACAATAATATAATAATAATAAACCCCTTAGAGTCTGTTAGTAACATCTGAAATATTCTGAATTTGTATAAGAATTCTTCAGATGTACCTTCAGAAGTGTAAAATCATCAAGTCCTAGAAAATTTGTCAGGGCCTCAACACTTGTGTATAATTTTGTTCCCGTAACTGACAATGGGCACAGGAGTGCAGGAGAAATTAATCAATAAATGTCACATTGAAAACTGCACTCGCTCATCATGCAAACTAGCTAATCAGATGGTCAAGATTCTAAATGTACCTTATGAGCACCTGCATATAACCATGGTCTCATCAGTGATTCATAACAAAAGAACTGAGTTATTATTATACAGACTACATGCCAACTAATATCTCCCACAATACAAAACAGCAGTAATCCTACCTCCCAGGACCTAGAAGAAAAAACAAAATCACACTGTTGGTGCTTGAAGCAGAAATCAGTGATATTGCCATTTCAGGTTTCAATTGCCAAGTGAGAGACACTGTTTCTGAGCACTCGATATCAGAATGTAATAGTATATATTCACTGTCTCAAGAATAAAGACAAAACACTGGACAATTAGACTCACACTCAAAGGGAAAGATGTTTAAATGCTAAATTTAGATAGATGAAGTGCCTAACTTAGTAGAAGTTCAACAGAACAAAAAACTGAGACATTAACCTTTATACCTTCTTAAAAATCCAAGACATGTTATTTTGCAACCTCTATTTCTGCTGTCACCTTTCCCTTTCCCTTCTACAACCCTCCTCCCCCTGCAACATTTTAGTTTCTGCACTTAGGATGTAACCATTCAAAGCTCAGTCTAAGTGTAGGAAATGGAATAGATAATTTATGATTCTCTAGCTAAAGAGAGGCAGAGGAATGGAAATATTGTCAAACCAAGCAGAAAATGTGGCATTTGAAGCTGTTTAGAAAAGAGAGCTTTACTTAAAAAAAGGTACTTTTCTATTGTACTTTCCACATATCTAATTGAAATTAATTCATTTCTAAAAGATACTTAGGAGACTGAGATTACAAAAATAAAGTTAAAATGTGCACCTAAATTATTTGAGACCATCTTAAAGTACTGTACACCATTAAATCAACCTTAATTATAGATTTCCCAGAAGATATTTAAAAAAATATTTCACTTACTCTTTGGGCTGCTTCGGCTGCTGCAGCTGCCATTGCTGCAGCTTTAGCTTTCTCTGCTTCATCATAAGTAGGAAGAGAGGTAGCTACACTATATGGAGGTGGTACAGGGTAAAATTCATTTTGTGTTTCTGCTAAAGAGAAAGAAATAAAAGTAGAAGCAATGAGTGTCATGGTTTGGTTATCCTGGAAAGATATCAACAAGGGCCAAGTACTGGAGCAATCTTAAAAGGATCATTCACACACAGGACTGGTGACATTTAAATTGTGGAGTCATTAATTTCAATCTTCATGCTATAAAAATGTGAACTACCAGTGTCTGCAGACATCATGAAAAGGTTTGAGGTGTTACTCTTTTTTATTACAAGCAAGAATAAGTCACAATTTCAAGTTACTATCAGCTTCAGCTCAAGGCAATACAGCTTGACCTGAATACTGAAAAATGGTAAAGATTTTTAGAACAAAGATTTACATTCAGTCAATACCTCACAGCAAATGTTCTACTTGCATATACATTTTGAGCTGAAAGAGGATCAGGAATACAAAAAAGCACCCAAAGAAAAGTTTCAAGTTCTGGACATTCAAAACTAAATAGAGGGCTATGTAGATCATAAGGTTTCATCAACTGTGGAATCCTGTTACAAGGTTCAGTTGAACTATGTGAAACAGATTCTTCCAACATTTCCTTCAATATGGCCAATTTTCTTTTTAGAACCAATAGACTTATATGGTAGAATATGTAACTTTTAGTCTGTGTAGTCCAGCACTTGACTTTCCTCTCCATCTTCAGTTAGCCTGGAACAGAGTTCTGGGATAAAAGAAGTTCCCAGTAAAAGAGCCTATTGTACAAATATTCTGTACAGGAAGACATCAATGCATAATAGTCTTCTATTTGGATCAGGGCCATAACAGACCTGAATGGGAGACTGTCTTCATTCATATATAATTAAATACTAACCAGAGCAGAGAGAGACTGGCTCTACAGCCCCCTGGTAATGGAACACCCAAGTTTGAGTTCCTGATCTACATCAGGAAAGGTGGGAGCCTAAACTTCAGTCTCCCCCAAGTCAGACAAGTACCCCAATCTATGCTGGGGCAAATTTCACTCTCCCTCTTCTCTGGTTTTCGCCAATAATTCTATTGTGGTGCTGGGAAACTTCTCAAAAGTTTCTCTGTAGGGGGCATGTACCTGTACAGCATATATACACTTCCCTAAAGGCACCTCAAACGATGTAAGCTGTTTATAGCAAAGAAAAAAAATACCTGAGGTTGCAGCTGCTTCTACAGCTATACTGGAATAAGGTGGAGGAGAAGTATCTGCTTCAGACGAAGCTGCTGTTTGAGAAGTCTGTGCAGTCTCTGTGGAAGTAGATGGTTGCTCAATAGTCGAGGACTCCGAAGGATCATCTTCATTGTGAAGCTTAAAATAAAACACATACATACATCTATCCATGAATTTCAATATGTTTTCAGATAATTGAATGAATAGAAAGTAAATACCTGCATAAACCTTTCAGAAATTACCACAAATCAGCAATGAATTGGGCACTTATTTTTTCAGTTTATTGGAATAATGTATAGTAGGGGCATCTAACTTATTTGCTCCTGTGGGACAGATGACCCACCTCTAACCATATGCCAGAGCTGCTGCACTGGCAAGGCTCCAGAACATGGGGGTATTGCTGCTAATCAACTCTTCTTTTCCCCTCTTTCTGATTAGTCATCAACAGTAACTAAAGAACCCAAATTAGTGGGTAAGAGGACAAAGGGGTGAGAAGTGGTAGAGTTCATTCTGGCATTTTAAAGCCACACTAACAAGTCCTAAAAACAGTAATTTAACCATTTAGACAGGTCTCATGTATAGCATATGCTAAATAAAAATAAGTCACCAAACTAATAAACCTAACAAATAAGACTGAATAAAAACACAAGGAACCCTAAGTATAGCCTTTAACAGCAACCTTTAAGCAATCACTTTAAAAAGCGTGCTGATCAACCTTCCGACCCTGTGGGTTAGTCCACGGGACGGATTTGGTGTGTAGGTAAACTCTAGTGGGCTCGCCAGAGACCACATGGCCTGACCTATGCACCAGCCTGATTCTATGCACTAAATCTGGCCACAGAGTGACCCTGGATGCTGACATGATCTAGCATGCAGGGCTGCATCACCTGACCCATGAAGTTTCTCAAAAGTCCAGAAATTTAGTACAAGGGGAGCTGCAATTAAACACTTTCACTGCTCCCTTACCACCAAATTTTTGGACCCATAGGGAGACCCATGAAATGGTCTTATGGCCCAGAGGTTGAGCACCACTGTTTTAGAAGAATCCATTAGGCATCCAGTACAACACAACAGTAGTTTTAAGATCTCCTTGACTATGCAACTAGGATGTTTTTTACTCTTAAAACCATTTTTTTTTATTGCATATTAAAATGCCAAGTACTTAAGAGATCTTTAAGATCCCAAATCATAAACAAAAAATATTGTAGGTATATGGAGATGAACATAATTGATCCATTTTTAGCAAAATAGCTACCCAACTGTCTTTTGTTATAGCAATTCAGGGTAGTTACACATCCTGTTTTATTTCTACACTTATGACCCAAGACTTGCATCAAAAAATAATCGCAGGGATTTCTATTCTAAATTTGTGTTTTATACAGATATATACATACATTACATAGAGAAATTTTTCCTGTACACATTTATTAATAGGCAAATGTATTTATTAAAAACACCTAAGATTTAGCCATGATAAAAAGGGTAAACACTTTTAGATAGGAAAAGACCTTCAGATTTTTCAAGCCATATCTATCTATTTATATCTATAATAGATGTTGATATAGACCTATGTAGATATATCCTTCAGAAAACAGAAACTCAACCTTATACGCAGGCACAATCTATATTAGGTAAAAACCAACAACACATAAAAAGCTGCAAAATAGAACCACAGAGGGATTTTGAAAAGCCGAGAGCTAAAGTCACAGAAAAAAATACAAAATGATGATATTTCAAAAGCAGAAACCTTTTGAAAATTGGTAGTTGCTCTGGTCTGACAAATAGAAAATGAACAAAGATATTTATTTACATAAGTGGTGCCCAACTTCGTAGCCCCATGGGCAAATAAGTGGTGGGGGTCAGATCTGGTCCATAAGCCTGAGTCAACATACAGAGATGGCCCTTGCTCCAGGCCCAACCCCAAGTACAAGTACCACATCCGGCCCCACACCAGATCATGCCTATGGCCCCTGTCTGAAATGCACAACCATGCCATCTGATCCACAGGGCTTGAAAGTCTGGCAGCAGGGGAGTAGTGGCACTGGCCCCTATCATCAAATGCTTGAACCTGAGGGGATGACATGGCTCCACAGGAGGTTGAGCACCACTACTTTATACATCAATATTCACCAAAAAAGGCATTAGGAAGCCATCTATCTCAGTCTCTCTCATTAGGCAATAGAAGCTATACACTTGTCAAATGGACTCTCAGAAGAAAAGATGCTATATGAAATTTGGTAAGTGAATGGTATATATCCAAGAATTTTAGAACAACTTGAAAATGAAGTAATTCAGCTGTTACACCCAAGGACTGGTGAATTAGATTTCTTTACAAGTCTGAGAAAAAAAAGCAGATAAAAAAAAACTGTATACTTGCAGACACACTGTCATCAAAAGTCTCTCATAAGAATATATTGAAGGAACTGTGTTCATCACCTGTAAGGTAATAGTATTGTCATTGGCTTAGGAAGCAGTTAAACAAGAAAAAAAACCAACAGGAATAAACTATTGGTTTTCATTATGATAAAAAGGTTAACATGGGGGTGCTGCAAGGATATATATAGGCAATCCCCGCTTAATGCTGTTTTGCTTAGCACTATTTTGCTATAACGCTCGTTTTACACGGATACCTGATTCCACTTAGTGCTCAGCTAGTTTCATTATAATGCTCATGGTTCCATCTTGGTTAATCACAAGCTTTCAGTTTCAGTTGACACTCTTTCTCTTAACACTCCATTTTTCAGGAACCAATTAAAAGCACTAAGTGGTGGTTGCCCGTATTAAGATATACAATCCCTTAGCTGTAGATTTATAAAAGTTTGAGTAAAAAAGTAAGATCAAGAATATGCATATAGTGAAAAATGATTTACGTTAGCAGAGACCAGAACATACTGAAAGCTTCAAAATGCCTTGAGAAAGTTAGGCCTATGGGAAACAAATTGGGAGATAAGATTTGATTGTAAGCAGCACAACACAAAGGGAAAGCCTAACGGAGAACAGAAGAAACAGTGTAAACTAATAATACAAAATTTATGGGATCTAAATTAACCATAACCACTCAAAGAAAAATTTAGCATCCTATGGAAGCAATTCAAAGAAAGCTACTCTTCAAAGACCAGAAGCAGTCAACAGTTCTGCTTACTCAATCTCAAAAGAAATATACCAGGAATGGAAGAGATCTAAACCATGGCAAAGATGAGAGGAAACAACCACATAAAAGAGACTAAAAAGATCAAAGCTATTTAGCATAGCAAAGAGAACAACAGACTTATATGAAATACTAAAGAGAACACAAAAATTAAAAATAGATATTGCTATTTATAAGAGCAGAGGGTCCAATGACATTGAAATATGGTAACAAAGTGCTTCAAAATATAAACAAAGCAAATTTACCCTGCAGAACTCACTGCTACAAAATATCACGAAAGTCAAAACCATAAAATCAGATAGCTGCAACTGCAATACATATAAAAAGATAGAAGGGTTATAACCCATGGTTCAAAGCATTACTTAAGACTAGAAGTTCTTGGGGGCAGGGACTCTCAGGTTAAAATCTGTACAAACTGAGAACAAAAATGCAGCCCAAGTTCTTGACATTCTTAATCAATCCTATTTGTATTATCAATTACTAATTGAGTATTACAGAGAAAGTTTCCCTACTGGAAGTTTTTCCCATAACTAAGTCTGAATCGCTTGATACTACTACTGTTGTGGAAAAATGGATCACTGATCTGATGTATATAGTAATTCTTACATTAAACAACTAAATTCTCATAAGGCAATATTTAATACTAAGAACACTGTTTTAAAACAGCTATTTGTTCCCTACCCCTATTCTATTAAGAGAAAATAGCTTTCCCCACCCCTATCACAAATCACTACCAAGCAGATGTGAACAGCAGAGCTGTCTGCACAAAACATTTTTGGCCAGGTACAGACATTAGCTTTACTGGTATAAAATGACTGGAAACAAGTCTATACACATAACAGAACAAAAGCTGGACAGACAAACTGGTTTAAAAATAACAAAACTCGGTCTAAGATTTGTCTCCCCTCCCAACCAAAGGGTAAATGTGTGTTCTGTTCACTAACAACCTAAACTACACCACTTCCAGAACACCACATAAGCTTAGATCGATTCCACCTCAGGCTTTTTGAATGTCTGTACCTAGCCTGTGTCAAGGAGTCAAATAAGACTAATTAAACAACTGAAAATAACTCTCCAAGTTATCAGCTTTTTCCCCAGCACATTTGAAAAGCACGTCAGAGTAGCATATCCTTCCCTTTCCATGTTACAATTTCTTAACTAAAATTTTCTTTTAATTAAACTGCAGCAGATTACAGAATGCCTCTCTTGTAAGCTTTAATTCAGTTGGCCATCTATAGCACAAAACAGTTTTTTGGGCTGCTATTTTCAGAAATCCTGTGGTAAATCTCTCATACAGTCCATGTGTACCATGGTATCCAGATGACCCTGAAAGCTTTCAAGTTAGAGCAGGGCATGCTTCTTTGTCAGCAGTTTTGAATTCCTCCTGAACTGCCTGCATGTTTATCCCACACTTGCTTTCCCATCCCCCTGTCATGTATTGTAGGTTAGAGGGATCATCAAGGTCACATTACATGGGCTAAATTTATACTTTGGACTTTTAAAAGGAGATAGCAATGGGTCTCTTCCTAAAAATCAAAAGTTCAGAACCATATGGAGATCACTAGGGAGTGCACAATGTAATACTAATCATCCATTTCTACTACACACAAATTTAAAAGTTCCTTTATTCTTCATAACTAAGCTGAGCTATTGGGACCAAGTTCCTCAAACAAGTTATTAAAATTATCTCCCACATTACATACCAAAAGAAGACTGAGCATCAGTGGCATAATTCGTGATTCATTTAGTACTTTCAGAGCTTTTAGGATGAAATACACAATGAAAAAAAAAAAAAAAAAAAAAAAAAGAAAACCATGACATGATTACTTTCTATGATTTGAGCACTTCATTTTCAATTATCACACCCACCCATACCTGAAAAGAGTACGACATCTTCTAGAGTTTATTCCTCAGGTGTAACCTTCATTTTCTATTTGTGACATCAGTTATCCCCAAACAACTAGATGTGAGGTCATATGGGTAAAATAAAAAAAAAAAAAAAAAAAAAAAAAAAAAAAAAAAGTGATGACTGAAGAGGGCCTACTACCTTTCTGAATTTTTACATCCAGGACAGTTCCAGAGCACAAGCTCTTCAAGCCTACACAAGGCTGCTTTGAATATTGGCAAAAGTCCCATTTTCTAAGATTAAGTGTACAATTGAATAAATATTTTACTTCTACGCTCTACAAAATACACTAAGTTAGCGCTGCAGTATTTTTCTCACATTATGTTGATTATTTCTTTAAGTTAATTTTAAAACCTCACTTTATGGGTTATTCAATTCAATATCTATATAAAAGATATTGCTATGTTAGGAATGTGCAACTTGTGCTCGCCTTGTCTATTGCTTTTTACTTTATACTATAAATATAAAAGGGCCCCAGGACAAGATTTGGTTTTTAATTGTTTTTACAAACTTAGTACAAGTAGCCCTAGTAAAAAATGGAGACTAAGATTTGTCAACATCCTGTGCTAGTCTTAAAACAGGTCTGTGCTGGTGCATCCCCCTTTCCTGGACTTTTATAATTCAAATGTAGTGTTCTGCATTCTCAGTTTTTATTTAAAATTTGGGGAATTTTTCAGGGTCGATCTTTGAAATATAAAATCCAGGATGAAATCAGGATAAAGGGAAGGGAGAAAAAAAAAAAAAAAAAAAATCAGTTTAAAACCAGGGGGAAAAATTGGCAGTAAGAGAATAAGGCTAGAGATGGGAAGGTGGGAGGAGCATGGCATAGCCCATCAGCCATTCCTGGGACTGCAGCAGGGAGCAAAGCCAGGAGATCTATCATTGGGTACGGGGCATGAAGGCATGGCTTTTGCTGCTATGCGCCCCCTGGGAGGGCTGTGGGGGCCTGTGCCAGGTTCTTCCCAGGAGGGGTATGTGCCACTGGATCAATGGCAGGAAGCACATGGTGCCACACTCTGCCTTTCTTCCCTGGTTGTATGCATGACACTCCCCCCTGCTTGCAGCAACCCGCTGCCAGACTGCCCTGGCATTTGGGAAGGGTGGAGAGTGGCACGCGGCCAGATGTGGGGGAAGAAAGGGGAGCCTACCTGGACAACAGTACCTCCCACCGCACCTTGAGTCAGGGCTGGGAGCCCCACAGCTAACAGCCCCGTGTGGTTGTACAGAGCAGCTGGATGCAGCGCCCGCTGCAGGGAATGGGGCCAGACTCTCCCACTTGCCCCCTGCCCTGGTGGGGCTCACAACTTCCAGTGCCCAGGGCAGGGCTGAAACCAGAGCTGCCAGAGTGCAGCTCAGACCCACCTGCCCTGGGAGCGATACCTGTGGCCCTTCCCACCCCCCCAGGGTCAGAGCCGGGAGCCACATGCCCCCAGGCAGCGACTCCAGCCAACCTCCCCCAGTCCCCATATGGCAACACGACCACCCCCCTTGTCTGACCGGAAACTTGTGCTGCAGGTCACCAGCACAGTGGCACTTTTAGCTTACCAGCACCCCCATTTTTCAGGAGTGGGGAATGGGCCATTCCCCACTCATGCTGGTTACAAGGGATTTGAACTGAAAAAATGTGTGTAAATCAGTAAAAACTGAATGATTTCAAAGAAAAAAACAACAGGGAATTTATCAGTGGGAACAGGAAATAATGCCCCCCCCCAACCAAATATCGGTAAAAACTGAGAATGCAGAATACTATTCAAACGATAACATGATGACCAGGCATCACCCTTTTCCATTTCCCACAGAAAAACATGGATTTTCACCTGTAAAGGTGGCTCTTGCCTGGTGCCAGTCCAGCCAAGCTGCAGCCCCATGTACTGATGTGGGCACAAAAATCTGGGAGGGGGCATATGCCCCCACATGTTCCCCTTGACACATTGCCTATGGTATTACTTATACCCACACATTCCCTGCCCTACATGCACACACCCTGCCCCAAACACTGAGGGGGTGGAAGGCATCAGATTAGCAGTAAAGGGCACCAGCACCAGCGGGAGGGGCATAGGCTGTTTGACATGAGGGAGTTGGGCAGGAGCAGGGCACCAGAGTATCAGGGCTGATCAGCACCAGAGGCACAGGGGGTGGGGGATGGGCAACCACAGCTGGACCCCACATCCAGGTAAGTGAACAGGACAGGGGGAACTCTGATTTTTCCATTATATAAAAACCAAAGTCATAAACCAAAATATATAAGTATTTATAAGGTATTTTATTATAATGATTGAGACACTGGTAGGCTTCTAAATTGCTTTAAAATGTAAATATATCAATAAAACCTCATGTCCAACTGATACACATATACATATATTAGTGACGTTTCATTTTAGTCACAGAAAAAAAATGCAGGTTTTGGATTTATTTATCTAAATAAGAGAATTGGGGGGGTAAGGGTATTTTTGTTTTGTTTTGTTTGTTAAGTCAGAGAAAACCAGGATTCCTAGGGATGATATTTGGATGAAATCTGCCTATGACTATAAAAGTATTACTCAGGAAAACACTGCACTTTTATTAAGTTGAATGATTGGTATCAATTTTATATTCCTGGATTTCTAGATCTATTATTTTCTAAAAAGGACAGACATTCAGAGACAGAAAAAACCCAAGCAATACAAGTCTACCCCTTGTCTGCGCAAAACAGTTAAGAGATGCCTCGGCACAGCTGTGTTGAGCACACTGTGAGCACAGGAGCAGGGATTTCCCCTTGTAGCGTGGGAAAAGTTTCGGTGCATGGTCAGAGCCCACCAGAACCTTGCAGTTGCACCAGTGAGTGCATGCTTGCGATTGGCTCACGTTAAATTATGCATACGTGTTGGTCAGCAATTGGCTCACTGACCGAATAAGAGGCTTGGGCGATGCCTGCCCAAACCAGAGGAGAGCTGGGACACGCGTGAGGAGAGATCCCGCATGCATTTCCAAGCCATGAAGGAGGCCTGATCAACTGACAACGACTCCCTGCCGGATTCATCCGACGCCCCATACCCTGTGTGAGTGTGAGCTTCTGTGTGCCTGAGTTCCTGTTTGAGTTTTGTAACTTCAAGGAATGTGCCTACAGCCTATGGACTGTAAGTAAGGTTTTTTTTGTTTCCAACAATCTGTGTGTCTAGCGCCTCAATTGCACTCCATCAGCGGCCCCATTCCACCAGCGTTTCTCTCGTTGCTCAGCTCTTTCATATATTATTGCGACCCACTTTTGGGTAACAATCCTTTGGCAAAGGATCTGCTTTTGGTTCTCCAGAGAGCCTGGAAATGCCCAAGATGAAA
>JAGPOW010003316.1:121591621-121605291 GCA_030014935.1 Caiman crocodilus
TTTCATCTTGGGCATTTCCAGGCTCTCTGGAGAACCAAAAGCAGATCCTTTGCCAAAGGATTGTTACCCAAAAGTGGGTCGCAATAATATATGAAAGAGTTATGAACAAGCTTTAAAAATGGATTCTCCTTTAAAAGGAGAAAAACCATGAGAAAAGGTAGCTTTTTCCTGGAAGGCTGTCAGAGCTCCAGCCTGCAAGAGGCCGCTTGGGGCACTTCATGCCCCCCCCCCACACACACACACACACTAGGAAACTGGGGGTTGGGGGAGGGAGGTCAGGAGGTTGGGAGTGAGGGCACTGGGTTGAGACTGGCCATCAAAGTTTATACATGTATCCTTGTAGCAGGGGCCAGGCTAAGCCCCATACTCACTGGAACAATGGTTGCTGGCATGTCCCCCAGGTGGCAGATCCTTGAAGAGAAGCAGGAACCCCATGCATCAATGACATGCTCTGCTGCGCTACTAGGGCTCTTCCATCTGAACAATGAGACCAAATGCCCCATACATCCAGGCATCTGTACCAAGCACCAGCAAGAACACCTGAGTGTAAAGGGGAGGAGGAGCCCCACAGCAGACCTGTAGTCACAGTGACCCACAACGATCTTAGCCAACTCTCTCCAATCAGGTACCACCTCCTGATATCCTTTCTGATTACACCAAGTTGTAGCAGGTGATATATGAAAACAGGAGCAAGACACCTGGTGCTCATGCAGCATCAGGCCCCCCCACCCTGGTGTAGCCAATTGGCTGGGTCCCTCTACAGTCCTGCTACAAGAAAGGGCTGCTCTAGGGCAAGGGAACAGAGATCAACAGTATTAGAAAATCTGTCAACTTCTTACCAGCGGTGTCAAACATAGAGCCAATGGAGTTCATGAGTCTCTAGACTGGCCCCACACACTGCATAGGGCATGCATTGGCCCTGGCCCCATAGGTGCTACACACAGCACATGGGGTCAGTCCAGGGGACACACTGCATGAAGCAATTGTCTCAAGACTGGTTCGACACATAGGCTCCAAAGTTGGTCAAGGTCTGGCCTAGTCAGTGGCAGCATGCACGTCCAGTCTGGCAGGGCAGTGCAAGTCCTGTGCCAGTCCAGTTTCACATACAACATGTATGGCCAGTCCAGTTTCAGAGCTATGTAGAGTGCACCAGCCCCAGGTCTCACTCTGCATGCAACATGCAGGCTGGACTGAGCACTTCATGCAGCACAAAGAATCTGGAGCATGGCTTGCATGTGGCCCTGTGCTAGACCAGCCCCCTGCACTGGGTCCTTCACGCACAGGCAGCCTGGAGACCAATGCAGACTGGTCTCAGAGCTAGCATGCAGGCCCAGTCCAGCAGGGAACCACAGGCAATCCATATCCCAGACCCCTTGTGCTGCATGCAGTGCTGAGTCTGCCCACGCACCCACCGTATGCAACAAGTTCCACAATGAGGTTAGCGTGTGCTGCAGGCAGCACACATGCTGGACCTAGCACTGCACAGGGAATCAATCCCAACACGGTCTGCAGATCAGCCCAACAACTGACTTCTGGGGTTGGAGGAGGCTGCCACCCCTGCCTAAAAAAAACTTTTTTCTTCTCTAGGAATTACACTGGACAGTTTAATTGGCTACACTGGAGTTCTATACCTTTCCATACTAACAATGATTTCCACAACCACACTGTATCCTTTCCTACAAATTTGGTAATGCTCACCAATAGACTTTTTTTTTTTTTTACTTTTTAAATTGCATTCTGTGTGAAAATTTGCTTCTGCCTCCACAACTCCCCACAGCTAAAGGAGGAAGGTAATCACAGAACATGAAATCAATTTGTTTTCAAGCTCATAAGGGCCTAACACAGTCTCCAAGGATTCACTTGCATCTTTTTTGTTCCACTTTTCTTCACTGATGTTCTCAAACTTAAATAATGCTGGAACATTGACTCAGTTAAGAGTAGATTTAGGAAAAGAGTCTTATCCAGAACATACATTAATATTGTACTTCTAATTTAAAATACTTGTGCTTGAATAAGTGCTTACTTAAATGCCTCATTTAATAAGTTTTCAGTAGTACCTGGGTACATCAGAAAACAGGCAGGAGACCTAAATCCTTTTCACTATAGGCACAGTTGTAACTGGACACCTGAGTGCTCTGGGAAGCAACCATAGGCAGGCCAGCATCAGTGGCTGCACTGCTGGCAACTACCGCAGCATCTAGGCCAGTAGCATAGCAACTGCTATTTTGTGTCCCACACCCAAAGTAGTCATGCCCCTGCCTCTTTGTTACACTACTGACACCAAGTTAAAAGGCTCAAATTTACCTAGTGCAGGTATGTCTAGCACACAGTAGTTACATGTCCTAGGCAACATATGACAGGCAAGGGTTTAGGGGTGGGGAAGCCAGATCAGGCAACGTGCCCATCACCAGGTCTGATAATATGGGATCAATGACAAATTGGGCTGGAAGGAACCTTGAGGGGTCATTTAGTCCCCTGCCCGAGGCAGAACCACTCCTATCCAAACCATCCTATACAAATCCACTGCCTAACTTCTTAGCAAAATGACACTGTCAACCCAGACACAACACAAGACACAACACCCTAATCTGCTACAAGTAAAGCAGAGAAACCAAGACAGCCAACATCCTGCTGTTGCAAAGGCCATTAAAACTATGCTCAAGAGATCCCAGGAAGACAGCCATGCTCCTCCCCCCTCACCTGTTACCAAAGGAAGGTGAAGACCCCCCACAGTCCACATCAGTCTGACATGGGGTAAAATTTTGTCCTCACCTCAACTACGGCAATTGGTCTGATCTTGAGCAGAGGGGCAAAACAGACCCTTTAGTCAGGAAAGTCTGGGTTTAAGTCCCAGCAGGAGCAATGGCACAGCCAGTCGAAATCTCTAGCACAGGCTGCAGCTAACCACCCAATGTCTCTTAGTCCTATGTGGCAACCAGCAGAGCTAGGAAGCACAAGAAATACCCACAGTAAAACACAAGCATAGTATCCCTGACCAATGACTGTCCAACCTCCTCTTGAACACTTCCAATGGAGATTCCATAATACTCAGCACTTCGATAGATTTAACACATTCCTTATATCATATTCCAAAAAGCTATTAACTGGCATTTACTGGTAAACCAGGTGTATATTAATATGGAAAGAACAGGCCAGATCCATATATTTAAAAATATCTGGTTTTCTTGGCAGCCTGGCCTACTTAACCTTAAATTAACTGTCTGTATTTCAACACAGCAAGTACTTCTGCAGCTGCCTCTTCTGCATCTCCCGTGATAAATTGACTTTCAGAAGTTAACAGTGCTAGACTCCAAACTGTCACTTTGGTTCCAATCTCATGAGTGTATTTTCTCACTCTGAATTATTCTATATGAATGTAAGCACAGGATTTAAGCAGCTACCCAGAGTACAGAAAGCTCTCCTTGTCTCATATAAGCAACAGGCAGTTCTGTCTATTACGTTACAAACAGAGCAGGGGTACTTGTCTGGCAGAGGGCGTTTCATTTTTATAGTGATTAAATTAATTACAGATCAACATTTGCCTGAAAAAACAACTAACCTAATCTAAAACCACCTTTATCTAATTCCAAGTACCAAGTATTGATCTTGATTAATTTTTCTCCAGAATCCCAAATGAAACGTTGAAATTAAATATCAATGAAGTAAACCTAAACAAAGAAACCTTGTATTTAACAACTGGTAAAACAAATGTTCTCCTACCCAAAGTTTTACCAGTATTTTATGACCAGGGATCCTGGTTTTCTCCAATATATAAAATTCCCCAATTTTTAGTTAAAAAAAGTCCAAATCCACAATGTATCATGGAAAAATGTGGATTTGGGGTTAATTTTTTTTAACCAAAAATTGGGGAAATTTATATACTGTATCAAAGAAAGCCAGGATTCCTGTTTATGACAGATCCAGAACAGAACCACTCAAACCCAAATCCTGTGCTCTAATCAAAAGTACCACCATTTTCCTCAGAATTATAGCATGTGTGTGTGGTATGTACACACACACTCTAATAGTGTATTTTTAAATTGTTTTCTTTTTATTAGAGAGACTCTGGAATGAATGATCATGAAAAAAATCCTTTTATTCAAAATTATTTAGTAAGATCTAATAGGCCTCTTGCCAATTTGGGTCCCTTAGATGTTCCATTAAAACGCCTCCAAAACAAATAATACTGAAGAGCATGAACACTCCAGTTACACTGGGTAGGATAAAATATCTTTTAGAAATGATACCATCAAAGTCTCGGTGGAGTCTGCTCTGAAGACAATCATACATATATTTTATGAGAAATAAATCTTTTTAAATAATAAGCTTTCCTACTTATTTTAGGAGTTATCAAGATATTTCACCCACTTCTACAAACCAAAAATTAAATAAAAAAAATATATTGTTTTAATCACCAGTGTTCTCTCCACAGGAGATCCCACCATCTAACAGCTTTACAGCTAGATGTACTTGTTTTGCTCTCTCTTTCCCAAGGATTCTGAAAATCTCAACTAGGTTTCATATTTCAACCCTCCTTTCAAACTGATTTCTCTTGCTATGGTAATCCAGCACAAATACACTATTAGCTTTCACAGTTTCAACTGACTGGCACAAAGTTATAGTTTAGTTTTATTAACTGCCTGATGCACTTTCCTCCATCCAGTATTTGGCCATCTTCTGAAACCAAAGATTAGATTCTACTCTACCACATAAGTGGACTTAGCACGAGTTTATTCCACGCTGAGAAAACATTTATCATATTTACCCAAATACAAGGAAAGTTTTCCTCCCCACTGTGGGGGCCGAGAAACGCTGGTGGAATGGGGCCACTGGTGGAGTGTGGAATTAGAGAGCTAGACACACAGGTTGTTGGAAGCAGAAAAGCATTACTTACAGTCCTTAGGCTGCAGGCACGTTCCTTGAAGTTACAAAACTCAAAACAGGAACTCAGGCACACAGAAGCTCACACTCATGCAGGGTATGGGGCGTCAGATGAATCCGGTGGGGAGTCATTGTTGGCTGATCAGGCCTTGCGTATGTGGCTTGGAAACGCACATGGATGTTTCCTCATGAGCATCCCAGATCTCCTCCTCCACTTTGGGCGGGCATCGCCCAAGCCTCTTATTCAGCCAGCTAACCAATTACCAACTGACACGTGTGCATAATTTAACGTGAGCCAATCACAAGCATGCACAGCTGCAAGGTTTTGGCAGGCTCTGACCGTGCACCAAAACTTTTCCCGCGCTACAGGGGTAACTCCCTGCTCCTGTGCTCATAATGCCTCGGCACAGCTTGTGTTGAGCACATCTCTTAACCATTATGCACCGACACCCACCACCCCAGGAGAATGCAGGAGGGAAGTCTCATTTTGGATTCAAGCATGGCCTGTTGCAGACAGTGGCTCACCCTCAGGTTTAGCCCTGGGCCCCAAGCTAAAGCCAGAGCCAAGCTGCCACCAGCCTCCGGCTGGAAAAGCTTGCTGGCAGAGTAGGAAGCATATAGTTGGGGGAATATGGGGGAGACTCTGGAAGCTGGGAACCTGCAACCTGACTCCTACCCTCTCCCCCTTGACCTTCTGCTTTGGCTCTGGTCACTTCAGCCCCCAACTTGGCCAAGCTGGAAGCTGCCACCACTTTCCCCTGGCAAAGCATGGCTGGGGCAGGGCCAAGCCAGGGCTGTGCTACTACTGACTGCCCAGGATCCAGAGAAGAGCTACAGGGGGGAGCAGAGAGTGGGGGGTGGCAGAAGCCAGGCTGGGTGGGGGCCATGCTACTGCTGATTATCCTGGAGCTTCAGAGCTTAAGCAGAAAGTTAAAGGGGGTGGAGGGGAGAACAGAATAAGAGTGCAGACACAGAAGAGCAGAGGGTGGGGAAGGCAGAGAGTGGGAGGGCTGGCACAGGACTGGAATGCAGTGGGTGGCAACCAGGGGACAGGCAGGAGGCAGCCCAGGCACAGAGAGGCAGGTGGCAGGGTGGGAGCAGGGGACAAGAGGCAGGGGTCTGACCCCTCACCCCACCACTGCTGCTTTCCCTGTTACTGCAGTAGGGGGAAACAAATTTTAGATGACTTCCCAGTAATTGTATACATTTTTTCCCAGGTATAGAATATATTTTCCATACACTGAATCTAATTACTGGGGGGAGGGGCAAGGGGGAGAGTCTTAAATTCAAAGTCATCTTGGATTTGGATAAATACTGTAAATGAAAAACATGAGTGATCTTCCTCCATCTTCCAGTTTCTTTGCGACTCAAAACTTAAGGGTAAAGTAAGAGAACAGCAGCAGAAGCATTAACGTAGGAGTGATAAACTCCTAGCTCATAGGTCACATCTGGCCCATAGTGTTGTGTTACCTGGCCTATGGGGCTCTCTATAGGTCTGGACATTTGGTCACAGGAAAGCAATGGTATCAGTCTCCTTCTGTCAAATATCCACACCTGTTAGGAACCCTCACTAAGTCTGTAGATGACACCAAGCTGATGGGGGGGAAGAATAGTGGATATGCTAGAGGCTAGGGATAGGATTCAGAGATACCTCAACAAATTGAAAGATTGGAACAATGGAAATCTCACAAGGTTCAATAAGGACAAATGCAAAATCCTGCACCTGGGACAGAATAATCCCACACACAAGTACGGGCTGGGGACCAAATGGCTAAGCAGCAGCTTTGCATAAAAGGATCTGTGGATTACAGTGGACAATAAGCTGAATATGAGCCAACAGTGTGTGCCGATTGCCAAGATGGCTAATGGCATACTGGGCTGCATTAGTAAGAGTGTTGCCAGCAGATCAAGGAAAGTGATTATTCCCTGCTATTTGGTACTGAGGAGGCCACATATGAAGTACTGTATCGAATTTTGTACCTTCTCCCTCCCTCATAAAGGACATAAACAAATTGGAAAAAATCCAGCGGGGGGGCAAACATGGTTAGGGCTCTAGGGTACATGACTTCTGAGGAGAGGCTGAGGGAACTGGAGTTTTTTAGTCTGGAAAACAGAAGACTGAGTGGGGAATTTAATAGCAGCCTTCAACTACCTGAAGACTGGTTGCAAAGAGGATGGAGCTGGACTGTTCTCAATGGTGGCAGAACAAGGAGCAAGCTGCAGCAAGGGAGGTCTAGGGAACCCTCGCATAAAGAGGGTGAGAGATGGCAGCGCTGGCCCCCAAGCCTGAAGACCAGCGCCACGTCACTAAACTGACCTGCAGGGCCAAAAGGTTGAGCACCACTGGATTAATAAAACTGGAATAGAGTGGAACAGGATCACACTTAGGTGCTCACATCCAGTTTGGATATCCAACGCTCTTTCCCCAACAACAATTCTTATATCCCTGTACTTGTTCTGTAACTAAAAGGAAGAATTCGTTTTCCAGAAATGTTGATCTGAAATTTGTCCATAGCACTCATTTTCTTACTAAAATACTAAGCAACAAAGACGACTGCTAACAGGAATCCCACTATCTCTTACTGCTTTGTGTATATGTATGTAATCATTTCTCCTAATATGACAGAATATGAAAAGCATACTAAAATACAGGATACACACTCACCTTTGGTTCTGGGAGTACAATTTCTGCCTGCAAGTAGCAAATACAATTTATCTCCCTATCATTCCACAAGTGTGCTCTCTTTGTATACATCTGGATCTTGAGTGCCTCTTCACTGACAGTTCTTTATTTGGATGCTATTCTGCTAAAGGTTATCAGTAGTAGGCAAGTATTTGACTAGCAAATATTTTCACAAGCAGGAAAACAGACCAGAAGACTGCTCCTGTACTCCACAGCTCTGTAGAAATACCAAGTGTATCTCCTAAATAAGGATTAGGTACCATGGAAACCCAAAACCTCTAGAAGCAAATTTCAACTCAGTATAGTCCAAAGATACTTGTACTGAATGCGGTTGGTAAAAGAAAAGAAAGAGAGACCAACAATATGCACACATGTTGCAACAAAAGTCGTTGCTGCCAAAACAACAACTTTCTTTAAAATTAACATGTCAAAATATTTACTTTCTGGATAATGTTAATGGATGTTATGAAATAGGGAGCATAGATAAGGAATGCAAAACTCCTACAAACCCAATAAGGAGACTCTATTGTCTTTTTTCCTTTAAGTGGTAAGAAAAGGGAAGTCAAAATATGTGCTACTCTTATTTAGCAAAAGTTTAAAAATGAACCCTCAAAGATGTAAAAACAAATTTCATATACATATGCCCTCTCCATAGCTTGCTTTGACATGTATTCCTTTCTTCCCTTATGTTGATAGCAAACTTGATCAGCTGACTTATCCTTTATACAACTATTTGTGTTGCATGACAAGATTTTAAAAATTGGCTGCTCTGAAAATAAGATCCCTAGACTAAAGGAAATAGACAAATATTTAGGGCCAGATCCTATTTCACCAATGCATGCTTAATTAGCATTTATCTAGTGGTGTAACTATAGGTTTTGGTACTTCATGCCAAGTTTGGTATTCTGCATAGCCATGTTTTTGCACACTTCCCCAATAAGCCTGCTCAGTAGGGCTGCACTCTGCCCTAGCAAGGCCAAGCAGGGTGCAGGGAAGAAAAAGCGGGTTAACAGAATCGATTAGGCACATGCACACCAGATAAACACCTGAACTTCAGTCCCAAAAAGAACATGACTAGTGGGTGTGAGATGCTAGAGAAGGAAGATGGTAACCCTTGCACTTTTACCCTAATAAATAATGATTACGGTACTAGTCAAAGGAACCAAAACCCCTCCAAGGCTCCCAAGGAGGTCCGAATCCATGACTTCTGCTTCCCGGTAAAGCACTCTAACCAACAGGCCACAGAGTAGGTACTGTCCAGAGAACCTAAGACCCCTTCCCACTGATGCTGACCAACTAGGCAAGCAAGAGGGGAAAATATATAAAAAGTCAGGAAGCAGAAAAAGTGAGAGGGAGGGTTGCTTGAAGAGATGGATGATTCCCTAGAAGGGAAGAGGTCCGAGGGCCCTCTATTCTAGCCCCAAGCCCCTTTTCACAATTTGGCAGATATTATCCCAGTAATGTTTATCCAATTAATATGAAATGCAAAGGGAGGATTCAAGAGCAGTTTTATAATTTACAGATGTATCTTTTAAACTCTTCTGGTTAATAACCTCATTTAATCTCCAGGCAAGATATCAGCTTCTCGTGGGCCAAATGAAACCCATGAGTCGCCAGACGGACAGCCCTGTACTAGAGGAAACATTAAAGAGAAGGAGCATTCCCGAAGCCGTCTTAATTTTATGAAGCTATTAGCTCCAGAAACAAGAAAGAAACTGAATTGATTTCCATCATTGAATTTTCTGTCTTCTTGATTAACTTGTATCACCTGGGCTCTGCATTTATTTGTGATATGCTGTAGCTTCTAGCTAGCATGTATGACTTGAGGCAAGTACTACCTATATTTCCTAGGACCACAAAACTGCATGTAGAAGTGAGTCGATTATGATTATACATTTCCTTAAAACAAATCTATAATGATTCTGGAAGTCACAGAAATGCTTGGTAATCTTATATGAGTACTGATATGTAATTGTGTAAAACAGGTCCTACAGGAAAGTTTATGGGAGCTTGAACACTTCCCTAATTCCAGGAAAAGGTAGACATGGAGAAAAGGCGTGAATGCATATACAATGCTTATTGTTTTAATATCTGTATTCTTCCGAATGCCTTTAATGGACAAAAGGAAAAAAATGCTTGATTTAAAGAGACTGTTCAGTCACTACTTACTATATTCCTTTTCTCACAAAAAGAAGATTTCCATGTTCCAGGTGTACATGAGATTTGCTGTGGTAATCACAACTAACATCAAAGGGACTGAAACATAGGGACCAGTCTAAAAGTGGAATCGTGAGAATCTGCCATCTCAAAAAGATGATGGATAGAGGTCTGAAACTTCAAAAGGAATGTACTTAAAGAGACCAGAAGGTCAGAAGTGCAGTAGCCTAGTACAATGGTTCTCAATCTTTTTCCTGCTGGGCCCAAGTGCAAAGATCCATGGCCTATCCTGATCCACACCCCCCTGGCCCTGCTGGTGCCTGACCCACAAGTACCCTACCCAGCTGGGCCATGCTGGTGTCCCTCACTCCCAACTCACAGCCCCCAACCCCAGCCCTGCCGGAGAGGGCCCCCAGCTGCCCGCATTCCACTTGGGCCAGAGCATAGTGGCTGCAGAGGCTCATGCAGGCAGCAGCAGAGCAAGTGGAGAAAAGGAGGCAGGCAGGTTGGTCATGGTTCTTCCCACCCCCTGAGCAGCATCTCCAAGCTGCCCTGCGCCTGCAAGCATGGGCACCAGCCCTGGTGCCATCAACCTGGCCACACAGAACTCTCCCACCCCCTCCCCATGCTGGAAGGGTAGGCACCTTCCCACCACTCCTTTGTCCTGCTCTGCCACAGCTCACAACCCTTTGAAATATTCTTGTAATCCACTGAATTGCAACACTGATTTAGTGGCTGTGACAAAGTAATTGCAGGAATTATATTTGATTAATTTCACCCTTGATGACGTAATCAATGGTAGTACATGAATTTTAAAATATATATCTGACATAATATAATTAGATCATTCCCAACAGTTCAGATGAAAGTTGATAAAAAAAAAAAACCATTCAATTATATTTTCATTTAGAAAAGAATAGACACGGAGAAGACAATAAGAGACCTTTAAAATATTTATCAATTTCTCAGTATAAAATTAACTACGCTCGTTTTCTGGTAAGCAGATGTCAAGATATGTGGAGAACAACGCACCAGAGAAACTACATCTGCAGGAATTGCAAGATTTTGCATTGGATCTTTTCCAGAAAACTAAAAAGTACTCTCTTCCGCATTAACTGCAACTGGATCACACTGACTTTCTTTCATCTTACTTTGCGGCCATTTTTCAATGACAGAAACACCACTTTCTTTATATATACTTGGTAGCGTAGACCGACTGCTTTCCAACTCCTACGCAAACAGGAAACTTTAAAGGTCTTCCTCTTTTACACAGTCTAATGTTCTACAGTTTGAAATGAATCAAAAAGGCAGATTTCAACAAGGTGGCAGAAAAAAAAAAAAGTCATCAACTTTGTGACTCAAGGTCTGGGATTCTTTTAGAAGAGAACTACTGTTCTGACAAATTCCTTAAGATATCAACATACTAACACTTCATTGCCCTGAATTCCAGAGTACGATAATAGGCTCTAAACACTTATACTAACTGGACAGCTCTCCTCAGTACCACATATTTCTCTTTTTCTGATAGACATTGTTTCTTGGTACCTTCATGAAAGTAAAATACTGTACTGCCAACTTCTGGAAGCAAGCATGAGAACCATTAACTGTGATTGCCTAACACAGAAGCAGACTACTCTGTCAGACAGAAACAACAGCTGTGGTATATAATTATAATCAGCCTTACCAAAAGGGTTGTAAAATTACTCATTTGCTCATTACCATAGCTAAAAACCCAGTGCAGAGTACCCACCTTCAACTGGAGGGGTGGGGAATGTTCACCCCCATCCTAGCAGTCCAGGTAACATCCTGAAAAATATAGGTTTAAAACCTTCCTCTTTGGTTGAGGATTAAAATTCAACCAGGTTTCTTACTTGAATAAGAAGTGTTCCAAATACTACAGACAAACATATGACAGGTGAACACTACCATCACTATCTCCTCCTCCAGCCATTCTTGATAAGAAATCAGTGAACCAGTGACATTTCCAAAGTGGTTCATTTTAATGCCCATGTACAGGGGAATGCAGGCTCTGCATCTTTCTCTCATGTAGGTGCCTAACTCAGAGCTACAACCAATCACACAGAAAATCAAAATATCAGACCTCTCTCAAGTGTTTCCTATTATTACCTAACTTAAACATGCCTCCCACCCAAGATGCGGCCCATGATGAATCTCATTCCCCATATAGTTTAGATGCATCTCAAGTGCCTAACTTGCAGCTGTGAATTTAACTCCAGACCAAGCATACAAAATTAAAGCATAGTCGATATGCCCAAAGTTCAGATCAACACACAGGCTTAAGCACTTCAAAATCCTCTTTTTAGAGCCTGATTTTAGATAGTCTTGGCCTATACATTATCTCTGCATCTGAAAAACTGTTACCAACACTTCGTATTTATATGGTGCTTTAATCTGAAAATTTGAGAATGATACAACAGTAAACATTTCACACAATAGAGCCAAACATATCAATTAATTGTTTTTTTCTTGACACCAGTATGATCTAGTGGGAGGAGCTTAGCTCTCCCACACCAAAAACCTACATTCTTATGTTTTTACCAAAAGCTCCCTTGCAACCTTGAGCCCCATTTTTGCTCTTCAGTTACCTATGACTCTGCAAAATTGAAAAGAGTTCCTTTATCAAAGGCATGAGACCTATTAAGTGGGAGCTGTGAAATGTACAGTTCAAATTAGCAGCAGCATAAAAGAACCAAGAGACTGTTCTCCCTTGACATTTTTCATGGACAGTGTAGTTGCAATAAAATCCTTTTCTCCAGGATCTGCATCTCAGTACTCCAAAGAAATAAGGAAATAACAGAAGAATGCAAGTCTCATTTTCAGTATGGCCTCTCATAGATTCATAGATGCTAGGGTCAGAAGGGACCTCAATAGATCATCAAGTCCCTGCATAGGCAGGAAAGAGCGCTGGATTCAGATGACCCCAGCTAGATGCATATCCAACCTCCTCTTGAAGACCCCCAGGGTAGGAGAGAGTACCACCTCCCTTGGGAGCCCATTCCAGACCCTGGCCACTAACTGTGAAGAAGTTCTTCCTAGTATCCAGTCTAAATCTGCTCTCTGCTAGCTTGTGGCCATTGTTTCTTGTAACCCCCGGGGGCGCCTTAGTGAATAAAACCTCACCAATTCCCTTCTGTGCCCCTGTGATGAACTTATAGGCAGCCACAAGATCGCCTCTCAACTTTCTCTTGCGGAGGCTGAAGAGGTCCAGGTGCCTCAGTTTCTCCTCATAGAGCCTGACCTGCAAGCCCTTAACTATACAAGTGGCCCTTCTCTGGACCCTCTCCAGGTTATCCACATACCTCTTGAAGTGTGGCCCCCAAAACTGCACACAGTATTCCAACTGCAGTCTGACCAGAGCCTGATAGAGGGGAAGCATCACCTCCTTGGATCTGTTCATCATGCATCTGCTGATGCACGATAAAGTGCCATTAGCTTTTCTGATGGCTTCATCACACTGTCAACTCACGCTCATCTTGGAGTCCACTAGGACCCCAAGATCCCTTTCTGCTTCTGTTCCACCAAGCAGGTCATTCCCTAGGCAGTAGGTGTGCTGGACATTTTTCCTCCATAAGTGTAGCACTTTGCTTTTCTCCTTGTTGAATTACATTCTGTTGTTTTCCGTCCAGATGTCCAACCTGTCCAGGTCTGCTTGCAGCTGTTCCCTGCCCTCCGTATGTCCACTTCTCCCCACATTTGTGTGTCATCTGCAGACTTGGACAGAATACACTTCACTCCCTTATCCAAGTCGCTGATGAAGATATTGAAGAGTACTGGTCCAAGGACCAAGCCCTGCGGGACCCCACTGCCCACACCCTTCCAGGTTGATACTGACCCATCCACCATGACTCTCTGGGTGTGACCCTCTAGCCAATTCGCCACCCACTGGACTGTGTAGTCATCCAAGTCACAGCCTCTTAACTTGTTCACC
>JAGPOW010003316.1:121605391-121635110 GCA_030014935.1 Caiman crocodilus
GAGTTCATTGAAATCAGCTTTCCTAAAGTCTAGCACTTTCACCCTACTAGTTACCTTACCCACTCAACGTCTTATGAAGAATTCTATTATTTGGTGATCGCTGTCCCCCAGGTGACTACCAATCTGTAGGTCCCCTACAATATCATCACCCATTGCCAATATATGTTTCTCATCCAGCAGAAACATATAGCTCAGCGCATGAACTTCCCTAAATTGATTCTACACTAGCAACTCCAAAAAGACTGCCAGAAGTCTTAAAACACCATGTTACAAAAATCTAAGACATACGAACAAAGTACTTTTAAAAACCTCTTCTAAAAACGGCCTCCAAGGTACACCTGCAAGATTGGAAGCATCCAGTTTATCAAGTTCCTAGTCTCTACCACTTATTAATAATAGGGGTTTTTTTAATTAGTGTGGAGCTTTTTCCTTAACTTTGTTGTAAACAGGAAAAAAATAATTCAGCTGTTCTGCATGCTGAGTTGTAGTGAACTAAATTTTGCTCAAGTTTAATAAACAAAAATAAAAATTTCCCAAATGACAGGTACAGGGCTGAGAACAAGCCAGATAAATTTCAGCCCTAAAATCTCCTCATAGACAAGGATGGGCAATTATTTCAGCTGGATGGCCACTTAACAAGTTTTGGTGAGCTGTCAAGGGCCACCAGGGTAGCCCTGCCCCTGGACAAGTGTTATGTGCCCCCTGGTCACATCTTGGGGCCAGAAGTCCCACTCCCTAACCCTGACTTTTGCTGCCAGAAGTCCCTCCCCTTGCCCCTTGCTCCCCTTTTGAGAAAGGGATTTGTCATCTTGGAAACAGAAAAAAGCAAATTATATACTAAAAATTAAAAATATTTAAAGTAATTAAAATAATAATAATAAAAAAAATTGTCCTATTTGTGTGTGTTTGCATTGCATATATAGAGGTGATTGCATAATAGCTCAAAATGAAATCTTATTCTTGTAAATTGTGGGGTGTGTAGAGAGTGTGGGTATGGGGTTTGTGAGGGGCTGGAGCATGTGTGGATGTGTGCATACGCATGGACGTGAGTGGGTGTTTGTGGGAATGTGTGGGGGGCTGTGGGGTATGCAGAAGAGGATATGGAGTGTGCATGGGAAGGTGTGGGTGTATGTAGCAGTATGTGGGGCTCCCCCGCAGAGGTGCACAGATGTGTGTGTGGGGGGAGGGTGTGGGGAGATGCAGTGTGTGATTGTGTGTGGGGGAGGGTTCGTGTGTATGGTGGAGTATGCACAGGACACCGACCCCCGACCCCCACACACACACCTTCCCCCCACCCCTCAAGGCAGTCAGCAGCTGTCCCCACCTTGTAAAAGCCCAGAGCCCATGCATCCTGTGGAGCCTCCCTGCCACCACTAGTGTGCAACCCCTGTCCTGCCACATGCCTGCTCTGGACTCCATGGGAACACATCAGCTAGAACCCATGTGCACAGCTTCACCCCAGCACTCCCCACACCTACTCCACACCATCCACCCATAGCACGTCCTGCCACCCCCTGGGCGCACAGAGGAGCTGGGGCAGCTCTGCAGCTGGACTGCCGCTCTAGACAGCCCAGGAGGCAGCAGCTCCTTCCCGCTGGCCCCTACCCTGCAGTACCAGTGGGGACCTGTGCCACACAGCCCTGACCCCATGCCTGCTCCAGACTCACTTACCCAGACTCAGCAGTGGTGGCATCCAGGCAGAAACTGTTGCTCAGCCCTGGGTAAAAACAGCCACTGGCCACTGCCAGGCTCCTTCCTGCTGCAGCCACCCAGAGCCCTGTTCAGTAATGCTAATGAGAGGTCTTCAAGCCAAGCAGAATCTGAATCTCCACCCCCAAAAAAAACCAAACACTTATCTTTTAAAAATTGCTTCATGATATAGGAAGTGAGGCTGAGTTACATACCCAGTAGCTCTTGGGGGGGGTAGGGTGGCAGTTGGTTTTTGGGGGGGTTTTGTTGTTGTTGGTTTTTTTCCCCATTTGAGGGGGTGGGGTTTTTTGTTTGGTTTTGGTTTTTTTACAGGTCACCTTTAGGCTCAGTACTGTGGGAGGGTAGGGAGGAGGGGGCGGACTTAGACATTAGGTTATCTTTTGAGTAATTTTACTGTGTAGGCTAACTTTCATGTGTGCCTGATTGTATACTTGGTGAGAACCAGTACCAATGAACTGACTGGTGAATTTTAGTATTTCTTCATATACAAATTTAAGGAGTTTCAAAATGCACCCCGGCCATAAGAGATGCATGCTTTATAAACCCAAAACAATAAAGCCACATAATACATTGTGTTAATAGGAAGATGGGCAACTGTACAGAGTGGAAAAGGAAACAGAATATTAAATGTGCAGGTATAGCAAATAATCACTTCCCAGAATAACAGTACGTAGCTAAATGAATAAGAAATGCATTTGTTTATGGCAGACAAGGTTCCCTGGGTGAATTTGATATCTTTTATTAGACCAACCCAAATAATTGGAGAATAGTTATTAAGCAAGCTTTCAGATTCAAAAATCCTTCCATTTATTTCATTTTCAAATACAGTATCAAAATCAGTTGGGGGTTTTTGTTTTTAAATTAAATAACATCCTTATACAGTGATAAAGAAGTGAAAGTACATGTACCTTACATAAAAGTAAGGTTGTTACTCTGCAATAAATTTCCCCTAGAAAGATGAAAGTGCTTCACAAACCTACACACAGCAATATATGCGTACACTACCAAGAAGAAATGCTGCAATCATTGCTAGCTTTAAGACTATATTGCAAACTGTCAAGCACCATGTACTTCAATGCATCTCACATGACATACACAACCTACCAATTGAAAAATCATCCCAATTCCCCACATGGTCCTATCTGATGCCAGAGATGGCAAACTGCACAGCCAGCTGAGTACCCCTAAATGGGATTTATCCACTGAACAGCTGTGCCTTGGGCTCTACCTCCTAGTTTCCCCATTATCCATGGTGCAAGTGGGAAAGGACCAAGAACCCTTAAGCCTCACACCTGGATGAAGGGTATTCCTGAGCACTGAGGAGATGACTGGTGGCATAAATGTGGGCACATAAACATGAGCGAATGTGCACAAATTGAGATGAGGCAAACTGAATGTTGCTTATGTTACTTTACAGTAACCTGGCTCTGATTCTTATAACAACTGTTCATAATGAAAAGCAACACAGTTCACCCAAAGAAAATTGAGAGCCTTATTCAAGTACTATGCATAAAGTTTTTAATCCCCAACTAGTTTATCACTTAAATTCTGTTGCCTTTCAATACCATTTAAATGCCTATGACACTTGGGTGATTTTGAAAGTGTTATCCTATAACTCAACATTCATGTGGAAAGCCAAATTTCTTGGAGGGGGTGAGGGTGGGGGGGGGAATGACTCAAACATGAAAGCAAATCTGAACATTACAAATATATAGAAATGGGCAAACAATTCAATATTAAAAGAAACTCTTTCTATTTTAATACAAATAGATAAAATGTCCTCCAAGTCATAATTTTCTGTAGATAAAACATGGAAGAACAAAGCATCCTTCAAATCACATTTTCTGCAGGCAAACATGAATTAAAATAAAAAAGCAGGAATATAAAATCAGCAAGCAAATACAAGAAAGTGGGGAGAAAAAAAAAATTGCCTCTGAACAATTAACCTCTGCTGCTACAATTCCACTTGGCTTGACTTCCACTTTCATTACCCACATGTACATGGCAGGAAAAAGGAGACAAAGGAGGGGGGAAAACAGGAGCAAGCATTGCTGATCATGCCTTAAAATTCTGAAACTCGCTGTGGGCGTGTTAACCAATAGGAATGTGGTATATACATGACAGAAAAGACAATAGTGAAGAATAAGAAAAGAGCAGCGATTGGTTAACTTATTTCTGACATCACATCCCTGCAGGGAAGGATGACAAAAACCCTACCCAGCAATTACATGTTCCCCTGCCCTAAGAAGGGAGGATTGAAAAGGACGGAGGAAGGGAAAAAATGAGTCTTGCATGCCTTAGGATGGATATAGTTATGTAACTCTGTGATCCACACCTGGTTCTCAGTTTACAAAGGTGTGTTTCACTGCAGCTCTTTGTATTTTTCCGTGGCATTCTTTTGGACTAAGAAGTGTTTCATTTTGTATCTGCATCTTGGAAAAGAATGCCTTCCTTTGTCATTCAAAGACCAATTAAGTCAAAGTTTTATTAAGAACAGGACTTCGTTAAATTAGATCATGAATGTTCATTGATACAAGAACTCAGGTTCAGAAAAATACTGGCTGTCACTAACTTAAAATCTCATTCAGTTTAACATGTATTTTTTATCCAGGTAGTGGAGCCAACTCCTCCCAACTCATATACTATTGTTCAACTTAACAAGTAGCTGCAGAAAAACTCATATGCTTAAGTTAATGTCTTGCAAACAGTAGCAGTAAGCAGATCAGATGGATGTTAGGAGTAAAGGTTTAAGGCACAGAAGAATGAGGAGTAAAGAACATCCTCTTCAAACCAAGTTTAAAAATAGACCTATTAGCACCTGACTCGAATGCTTTTGGTTCTTTCATCCCTCCCACCCATTACAGAACGTACCCAACTGTATGAGAATCCAATTAGCAAAGTGAGGATTGATAAACATGATTAAAAATGACAAATGATTATCAATGTTCTTTATCGTACTACAATAGCTCTACTCAACAAGCTGTTTTTGGTATATGCTGCAGATTAAACATAATACCACCATTGTAACCGATGACAAGTTCCATGGAAACTGTTACAGCCTATTTGAATGCAGAATATCCAGAAGCTAACTGTGAAAATACACAGACACACTCACACACAAAATACAGTTACTTGATTATGGTCTTTTTTAGGTTATTTACACAATGAACTATCTGGATTAACTTTCTTTATTATTTCAGTTTCATTCTTATAATATCTCCATGCCAAAGGGACACCCATTCAAAAGTCTGAATGCTATAACCATACTTAAAAACTTAAAACCTGTAGGAAATACAAAGCAACCCCTGACCAAAGCAGCAGTGGTCCTTTCTGGCCTTCTTCCATAAGCGATGTTGCCGTATAACTCATGTAGTTACCGTCAGAATTACCCCATCCTCCACATGCTCTGCATGGACATGCACAGAAGGTGGTTTCAGATCCTAGAGGGGAGGTGGGAGGATAATTCAAGGAAATGGTCCTTGGGGAATCAGTGGTAGGACCTTTTCCATATCTCCCCTTTACAATACCGAGATAAATTTCAAGACATCCTTCCAATTCCAAATGGGGTGCTAAAAGCAAGAAAGGCATTTTGTGGAACAAGCAGGTCTAAGCAAGGTAGGTCATGTCAGCAAAAACACCATGAACTGCACACGAAAACAAGACAAACAGAAAACACTGTGGAAAACTGGTAATGTGCTGCTGCCAAGAAGCATTCCTGTAGCAAGTAGTCTGCCACAGCTGAGGCCACTGTAAAGTTTTGGACAGCCTTAATGCACAGGCATAGAACTTTCTGCAGTAATCTAATCTCAAGGTGACAAAGGTACAAATCCTGGTAGCAAGGTTCAAAGGGAACAGTCACAGGCAGCTGACAATAAAGCACAGCTACAATACCAAGGCTTCAACACTGCCCAACATGTAGCAGGTACACGCCCACCACCAGAGGGGGATACAACA
The DNA here is from genome assembly GCA_030014935.1 of Caiman crocodilus. Taxonomy (NCBI): domain Eukaryota; kingdom Metazoa; phylum Chordata; order Crocodylia; family Alligatoridae; genus Caiman; species Caiman crocodilus. Next base: position 121,611,056 of record JAGPOW010003316.1, read on the forward strand.
TGGTCCTCAGGGCTGACTCTCAATGAGTAATAACCTCACAGAAGTGTCAACAAATCTGTGCACTCCAGCTGCCACCACCCAAGCACAATCAGGAAGTGTTAGACGCAGGAGGAAACTGGCTGGATGCATTTTAATATCAGAGACATCCTGCCACTCCCTCGCAGCCTGGCACGTTGCATCACCATTCCCTCCAGACAAATCCATAACCCCACACCTGGAAAGAGACTGCTTGCAACCTTCGCTGCACCTGCTTCCTCCTTTGGGCCTTATGAAGGGCACGGGGCCTTCTACCAACACTTGTGGCCTGATCCCACCAGGCAGGGGTGCCTCCTAACCCTGACACCCCCAGACACTCGACAGCTCTGCCAGGCAGGGATGCCCACCAACTCTAGAACTCACAGAAATATCAGAGGGCATTACTTCAAGGTTAAGGCTGCCAGGCTCTGGAATGGACTCCCAAGGGAAGTGGTGCTCTCTCCTACCTTGGGGGTCTTCAAGAGGAGGCTAGACAGATATCTGGTTGGGGTGTTAGGACCCTGGCACTCATTCCTGCCCCACAGGGCTGGAGACCTAATGATCTGTTTGGGTCCCTTCCGACCCCAAGCACCATGATACTATGAAACCACAATGCTTGTGGCAGACCAGGCAGAGGTGCCCATCAACCCTGACACCCACAGAAATCATAACATTTGTGCCCCCCTGCCAGACAGGGGTGCTTCCTAATCCTGGCACCCACAGACACTTGTAGCCCAGCCCCACCAGGCACGGGTGCCCTGCAACCCTGATGCCCACAGAAACCACAACTCGTGATCCAGTCTCGCCAGGCAGGAGCTGCCTCCTAACTCTAGTGACCACAGATGCTTGTGGCCAGCTCTGCCAGGCAGGGACACCCCCCAACACCCAGAGAAGCCACAACATTCACAGCCCAGCCGCTCCAAGCAGGAGTGCCCCCCATCCCTAGCACCCACAGAAACCACACCACTCACAGCCCAGCCGCGCCAAGCAAGGCTGCCCCCCACAGAAACCCTCCCTTCTCACCCCCCACTCCACGTTTCACCCCCACCACGTCCCGGTAGAGATGCCAAGGCCGAGACGTGGAAACAGGAGCAGGCAGCGCTCGCCTGCCACCACCAGAGGCCAGGCTAGGCGCTCCGCGAGCAGGAGAAGCGCCCACGGGTGCGGGACTATCGGGGGATGGGGGAGTAGGTTACGATGCAAACAAAGCCTCGCCCAGCCCGGCCGCGGAGAGAGAAGGAAGCACGGCAAACCCCGCTCCCCACCCGGCTTGTCCTTGTCCTTGTCCTTCCCCTTCCCCTTCCCCTTCCCCGGCCCCCGGCGCAAGCAGGAACGGGAGCGGCACTCACCACTTGGTAGCGGCTGGCGGGCTGGTGATGGTCCATCGTAATACCCCGACTAATCCGACGACGACGACGCCGCCGCTCTTCCCCGTCTCCGCCCGCCCCGCCCCGCTCGGCTCGGCAGGCCCCGCCCCGCCGCCTGCGCCCGCTTGAGTCAGTCCCGGCGCCGCCCCCGCGCCTGCGGGTAGCTGCGAGCTGCGGCCCGGCAGGCCTGGCTCTGCCCCCAGACCCCTGCCCCCGCCCGAAACGCTCCGACCAGCCGCCGGTGCGCTTCAGCGCAGAGCCCGCCGCAGCAGCGCCCCGGTTGAGCACAGAAGGGCAGGCTCCGTGAGGGAGACACCCGCTCAGCTCGGCAAGTCGCCAGAGTTTGGGCCTCAAGACATGCCTCATGGGATGGGAGGCGCCCTTTCCTGACTTTTGAGGGTTGAATGGAAACCAATTTCAGTAAGATCTGATATGATCGATCAGGCTAAGAGGGTTGGCAGCGAGGGAGAACCTGCTTATCTCAGTAGATCTCCAATGGTTTGGCCTCAAGACATGCTTCATTGGATATGAGATGCCCCTTCTTAACTTTAGTGGGTTGAGTGGCACCCAGTTTCAGTAACAAATTATATCATATTATATGATGTCAGATGATAGGTGATATAATATCACGCAGAGGGGTTGGGCAGTGGGGGACATACCTGCTTAGTTCAGCAGTTCTCAAATGTTTTGGCCTGGAGGCATGCCTCCTTAGACCCAAGGCACTGAGAGTCATAGAAAAAAATCCTAGAAAATGGGGGCTGGAAGGGACCTCAAGAGGCCATCTTAGTCCAACCCCCTGCTCAAATCAGGACCATCCCCAACAGTGGCGATGTGTAGGGGTAACCCTGAAAGTCCTGGTGCACCCCATCGAGCCACACTCCCTGTTTAGGTGACAGGCAGAAAGGTAGGCAGGAGCAGCAGTGCCCCCACCGCAACCACGAACTGGGGAGCAGGGCTGCCAGCAAAAGCAGCTGTGCTGCTTCAGAAGTGGTATGGCCACTCTATGGTGAGTGAGATGGAACGCGGGAGGAACTCCCCCCTTCCCCCCCAGTTAGTGTGATTGACCATGGGGACATGCCCCCTCACCCAGGTCACTGACTGGTGTCTCAAGGGGCACCAGTCACCCATGATCCCCAACTAGATCATCCCAGCCAAAGCCTTGTCTAGCCAGGTTTTAACAATCTCCAAGAATGAAGATTCCACCACCTTAACTTGTCCCTACATGGTTCATCTGCTCCCCCCACTGCCCAACCTCTCTGTGAGAAAGCAAGGGTTTCTGCACAGTTGTTTCTGTGATGGGGTATCCTGAGGCCAGTGAGCCATGCCTCGAGACCTAAAAGGTTGAGAACCACAGAGATAAGCACAGACTCAGGCTGGTCTCTTCCTGGCCCACTCCCCATCCCCGCTGCCTGACTCCTCTGGATACCCTACCATACTTTTTTAAAAATTAGGTGCTACTCAATCCATAAAAGTTAAAATTGTAAAATTAGGTGCCACTCAATCCATCCCTCAGCTGCCAACCGTCTGCATAATATAATATAATAATTCATTATTGAAACTGGGTGACGATCCACAAAAGTTATGGAGGAGTGTCTCAAGTTTAAGGAGGTGTGTCTCAAGAGAGATAAGCAAGCATCTCCCTCACTGCCTGACCCATCTGCATAATAGAATGTAATACAATGCAATACAGTACAATACAATACAATCAATCATTATTGAAATTGACTGTGACTCAATCCACAAATGTTATGGAGGGGTTACTTGAATCTAGTGAGGGGTGCCTCAATTCCAAAAAGGTTGAGAACCCTGAACCACATACACACAGGGCTGTGCCCTTCATGGTTTAGCCCCTCTACACAAGTGGCCGCTACCCCTCAAGAAGCATGCTACAAGTGGTACTGGCAGCCAGTGGTTGTTACATAAGCCCCAGACACCTAATTAAAGAGGCTGCCGGCAATGGGAGTTATAGTGGCATTCAGGAAGGAGGCATGGATCAGATGTAGTAGTCAGGGAGAAGGCAAGTGTCGAGGGTTGGTGCCTGCACAAGGGTTTGGCCCTGCAGGAGATGCAGGGATAGGTACTGCTATATTCAGTGTTGTCACGTCCCAGTGGCAATGGGGTTCAATGGCACTGGGCAACAGCAGTGGCTGATTATTAGAGTGGGACTACCTCATCCTTTGAGCTTAACTTGTGGTTCACTTGCCAAAAATGTAGTCATCACTGCCCTACACCGCAAGACACAGAGGCATCTTTTGTCTCACAGCTCAGCTCCCTAAACATGCATGCATATCTCCACCTTGTGGTCCTAACTCCCTACATACAAACACACATGCACACTCAAATGTCTGTGGCTCTCATAATTCAGGCTCCTACCAATGCACATATATTGAACGCACACATGCCTACATATTTCTGCCTACTCTTAGCTTGGCACCTCTACCCAACCACACAGGTGCAAGCATAAATAAATTGGTGCATCTCTAAACCCAGGTTCCCTGCACATGCCCACACATACGGAAATAGAAACTTGTCTGTGCCTTTCACAGCCAGATTCCTAGCTCACACATACATATATACAGATGTGCCTGTTTGCCATTTGGTTGCTGAGACTTTAAGTTAGCTTGAGTCATTTTCACGTGTTTTTCGCTGCAATCATGAGGGCTAGAAATATGCTATTTAAAAAAACCCTGAAGGCTGACATACTTATTCACATAACTCCAGGAATGCAGCTCTAAAACAGACACCAGCAACTGCTAGAGTCAAGATAAAATCTCTGGAGTTGGCAAAACTGCACTTGTGTTGCACTTGATGCCAGGAGACTAGCATGATGAGACTTCATACCATGGCTCAGCTATTTTTATCCCCTTTTCAGTATAGTCACATATGCTCAACATCCCATTTTTAACAGGACTAACTCTTGCAACGACAGGATCACTCTGGTGTGTAAAATGTATTTTTCATGGAGTGCAGAATAGAGAAAGGGATAGTCATCCTCTGGAAAGTGTTTCATATGACTAGCTTACATAGAAGGCATCTCTCTAGATCTTCTGTGGATGGGGTCTCTAGATTATGCATACTTGCATACCACTACAATATTTTATTAGGATTCTTCATTCATACCACATCTGCATTGTTTGTAGTATGGCAGGGGACCCATCCCCCTGCTACTGGAAGGAAGTAAGAGCAGTGACAGGAGACAGGCTGGGGGAGTGCAGCTTACAGGGAAATAAACTGCAAGGCACAGGCTGCTCATAATTAGGTAAATGAGCAACCCCACACAAGGCCAGAAAGAAACAGCAGAGCAAGTGCAATTTGCAGGGAGCCTAGCTGCAAAGAACGGCAGGGGCAAAGAGCCTAGAAAGGGCCAAAGGACTCGGTCTGCAGGAAAGGACATGTGAAGCAGAAGATGGAGATAAGTCACATCACCTGGGCCCTGTTACCATAAGGGCTAGGTCAGGTGATCAGAAGAGGGAGAATAAAGGGTCATATAAGCCTGAGCCAAGGGTAGTGTTGCCAGGTATTTGTACAATAATTTGAATCCTTGTACAATTGATAATACTAAAAGTGTTCAAAATGTAAAATCATTTTTTGTGTAATTAAGTTTGGGGGAAATGTGCCAGACTCCTCTGATCTCATCTGTTTACCTAAGCGGCTTTTGCTAATCCTCCAACCAAGCCTTGGTAGCTTTGCACCTCAACCCATCTCGAAGATGCCAGGCTTGTTATGAGAGTGTGAGAGAAAGAGAGAGAATGTGTGTGTATGTGTTCCCACAAAATGGCAAGGAAAGCAGCATCCTTCTGGTGGGTTGTTTCCCCACTGCCTGCCCAGCATGCAGGTCTAGCCCTTGCCAGGCTTCCTGTCAGAGATCTATTAGATCTTTCCCCCATTTAAAAACCCAGATCCATTGTACTTGGGCCCAATCCCTTCTTCCTCTGCCTCCAGCCACCATGAACACCTTCCCAGCAACCGGGACAAATCCAGATTGGCTCCTTCCAGCTCAGCCCAGCTTCTCCGGGCCCTGCCTTTGCAACACCCAGTCCTTTTTAGCCCAAGAACTACCTGGGTTTGCATAACCCAGCTCCCTACACAGCACCTGTCTGTCCAGCACTGAATCAGCTCTCTGCACACTAAACCCACCGATAGAGGCAGCCCCTGCAGCAAGCAGAAGTGGTCAGGCAGCCAGACAGAAGACCCATGGGATTAGACAGCCCAGGAACAAAGGAGGCTTAGGGGCAAAAACAAGGGATGAGGTGTGCAGAAGAAGACTTATTTGCATACGTATTTGCATACTTTTTCAGTGTACAATAGTTTTTTCAGAACATATGATAATTTTGAGCTTCCAATATGATAATTTCATATTTAAGAGCTGGCATGGGGGGTGGAGGTTGCACCTGGGAGGCATTCTATGCTATAAAAAAGGCTGAGATCAGAACAGAGCCTGCAAGGGTCTATGACTATGTGGGTTGTAAGGGCTGAAGCTGAGACAGGACCAGGGACCCAGTGTAAGAGTAAGACAGGGCCAGGGGGTCTAAGGGTGACTGGAAGCCATGGTTTTTGTCCCTAAGGCAATTGGAGCTAGGAAGACATGATTAAGAGCAAGAGAGCCATAATTAGTTCTAGCTGGTGCCCACAAAGAAGAGAGAGGCAGGGCTAGTAGGCCTGAAGCAGAAAGGTAGAACTGCCTTGCTCAGGCAGAAGTTGCAGGCAAAATATAGCAAGGGCTAGAGATAAGCAAGGTGGAGCAAAGCATTCAAAGCTTATTCTGGTCCCAGGGCAGCCGCCCATATTTATTAGTTAGAAATCAAGGTATGGCAGAAACTTTAACTGCTCTCCCAGGAAAAAAAACATAAGTGTACAGATGTTTAGGCTTTTTCTCCCACAATAAAAATGGCATCTCCAGGAGAAAAATTACCTGGGAACAACTAGAGTTAAATCACTTCCAGGACAGCAAATGCCTGTACATGCCATGACTTGTCTCAGAAGATTACATAGTCCTCTAGCATTCGCCCCTTACTCCCAGGGAGACAGTGTGTCCTTTGCTGAACTCTGCTGCTCCAGCAGAGAGCCCCACAAAAAAAAGTTGGACTGCAGGGAAACACAAAGTGACCATGAGTCTGGATCAACCAGTCAGAGCTACCTTATGCACTGGTGCCACCTGTTGCCAGGCAAACTAAGGAAGCCTGCAAAGTATGCTCACTTCCCACACACATCTGGCCAGCTGTGGGAGTACCTGACTGACTGCTGCACAGCACCCCTTGCTGACCAGCAGGGGCAGAGGAAGAAACCCCCATCCCAGTACCAAGCCAGGGTCTGCCCCCCTCTCCTGCTGGCCCAGATTGAGCCCCCTGTCCTCCACCCACCCCAGCACTTTCGATAACCTCCCTCCCCCAAATGCACAGTCAGCACTTCAAGCCCTTCACTCTTTAGAGCCTCTGCATTTAATATCTGCACACATGGCTTTTGGTAAATTTCACCAAGAGAAAAGACCTGGAAGGAGTCTCCTAGATTATTTGAATATATGTACACAACCTTAATCTAGAAACTCAAAAAATTGGGTTCCATTCTGCTAACTGCTTTCCAGGAGTATGTTACTGCCTTCAAAAATGTTCTGTAATGTTTAAAGGAGTGCACAGACAAGGCTGATCTTTCAGGTTTTAGAAAATTGAAATAATTATACTAGGAGAAAGAACAAAGCACTAATAATTTTCTGTATTGGTTTAAAAAAACACCATTAGGACTGAATCCTGTTTCATTTTATGTAGCTAAATAGCACATACACAGCTGTGCAACTACTGTTCTTAGCACTTATGCAGAGTTTGGCATTCTATTTTGCCCAGTGGATAATTAGAATTACCATGTATATATATGACCAAATGAAGTGAGACAGAGCCAGCTACTTTTAACTTAATAGGTAGGACATTCCATAGGACCAGGAGACCAAGGTTCTAGGCTTCCATCATCTACAAGGTATTTGATCCTTCTTCAAAGCAGAATGCTCTAACCAGCAGGCTAGGCATTACCTAGGCTGCACTCCTGAAACTGATTCACTTTGCCTTGTTTTGAATAATATTGCATAAATAGCACTGGGAAAGTTTCTGACCTATTAGAAGCATAGGCATGGGCTACAAGTGATAGAGCTTTTTCGCTTCAAGGGCAGCATTTGCCTGTCTTCCTTTAGTTGTACTCTTCCTTCTGACCATGCATATCTCCCATTCTTGGCTACTGAGTAAGCAAGCTTCAAGAAAAGGGGCAGATAGGTATCTGTTTAATGGTTATCCTATGTGCTAGTGGTTAGAGCATTCTTCTGGCATGTAGGAGATGAAGGTCAACATCCTCTATGGTGAAAGCTTAGAATCTGGGTCTTCTCCTCCCTGGGTGAATGCCCTACTAATCTAAAAGATGGGACCATCTTCCTCCTCCTAATTATAGTTGCCCTCTGACTAAAGTGTCAGGACCTACCTGGCCTTATGCATGTACTTGGGTAATCTTGTTTTGCTACATAGCTGCCTAGCCAAAGGGCAATTCTCCCATGCATGCTCAATGGACTTGCACAGACTTGTGTAACCAGACCTAAATCACAAATGTGTAAGTGCCCAAAACTGAAGTTACGCTCTGTGTATATGACATTTAGGAACTGACCCTTAGTTTTCTGTGCAGCTTCCTGAATCCAGGGACTAGAATAAGGACAATAATTACTACTGTACTCTTAATTGTGTAAATAATGTTTGCTATATCAGAACCTTAGTGTCTAAAATGCTTAAAACAAAAAGAAAATAATGCCAACACAGTACAAAAATGAAGAAAAAATTGCTGTTGATCCTTTTAAGAAAAGTTTATATTGTTGTATGCTGGAAAGTATAACTTGTGCAATTTTTTAATATTGTTCTGACAGGGAAATGAATCAACAAGGGTTTCTCTTGATATTTGTAGTTGTTAAAAGAGGCATGCATGTGAAATGCAATTGACTTTAAGGCTAGGAACAGAAATTACACATAAACCAGTAAAAGAGATTGGAAACCTTTTAAACCCATAACAGAACAGAAGTTCAGTGCACATAAACTGTTTTGAAAATGGGTGGAACCAATTTAAGACAAACCTGTATTAATGTAGTATCAGACTTAACTGATTTAAGTTAAATCAGTCTATCAATCACATTTCTGTCTCAGATCCCTTCTGACTCAACTCAGTCCCCCAGTATCCCAGGATGCTTTCCACCTTCTCTGCAAATCTCTGCCTCCCCCCGCAGCCCCGGGTGGATGGGCTAGCCTTGTCTGGTACTGTCTGCTCCAGCAGCAGGGCTGGCCCTGCCTCCAAGCTTTCAGAGACCTGAGGCAGCAAAGCCTCTGCTTCCTAGCCTGCATTCTGCCTGTGCTGCAAGCTTGGTACAGGTGGGAAAACAGAGCCTCCCCACCAGCCCTGGTTCCACAATGGTCTGTGAGCATTATTGCCCCTGCAGCTGGGCCAGCATGAGTCACTGAGGCGATGGGGGGTGGGAAGCACTCCGCCATCCCAGGGCCAGCACTTTGGTCCAGGGCCTGCCTATGTGAGGGAAGCCCCATGTCTGAGGGGGTTACCTTGCCCCAGCCTGTGTTTCCCCTGTCCAACCCGCTCACAGGTCTGGCCAGCTGTGGGAGTACCTGGCTGGCTTGTGAACACTGCCCCCTGCCACTCTCTGACCTGGAGGGGAAGGGTGAAGAAGCCCCCATGCCAGTGCCAATCCAGGGTCTGCCCCACTTTCCCACTGGCCCAGATCAGTCTGCTTGCACCCCACCCTCCCCAGCACTCATAATCCATCCACCCCCATGATTACCTGTGGCTGCCTGTGCTGTCTGTCCCAGGGAGCAAGCACGGAAGAGTTAAACTGTCAGGGTCTGGTCTGCCTGGCTGAGTAGACAGTCTAGGGCAGCCAAAAATAACTGGGGGCTGGGGGCAGTGGGACTGATCAGCAGGGGTGGGGGCCAGACCCTGGGTTGGCACCCAGACCAGGGCTATTTTCCCTCCCTGCAGGGGGGAAAGCAGGAACTTGGGGGCATGTGCTGGACAGCCAATGGGGACGGCCAATCTGAGCTAGCCTCAGTAATGGCCTGCAGACTGTGGAGGTGTGCACCAGAGCCCTCTGCCTTCTAACCTGGGTCAGTGCAGGCTTCCACCTATTTTTCCAACTGAAAACTGGGTGTCAGTTCAGTTCTTTATTGGTTCAATCTATGCACCTTAGAGAAACCTGAAAAAAACTGAATCAGTTCTGCCTCAGGCATTTTGACTGCCTATACTTAGCCTATGGGTTGCAGCCTCCAGTCTGGTGCATTTCCTTTTGCTGTACAGTGAGAAGTCCTAATGAGATCACTGATTTTCCAGAATAACTTCAGTACAACAGGAAGTTTTCTCCAAAATAGCTATTATTTCCATATAGGAAATGCATTGAAATAACTTGATAATTGTCTTTTTCTATTTCTATTCTGTCTCTTTTCTATTCTATTCCTATTTATTGCATAAAAACAACAAAAATAAAAACTACTACTCTCATAAAACACTGCAATGTAAACAGAACCACTCAGCTTTAGGAAATTCTGACATTAAGATTTTCCATGCAACCTGAATTCAGTCCACGTGCAAAACTGCATTAGTATGAGGCCTCTGGTTACAAAATCCTCTTATTTTTTTCACAGCGCTCCTGACCTTTGGCACCACCACAAAGTTAATAGTAAGCAAATATGGAAGTCTTAGCTTTCTCTATCCATTTATTTGCCTATATGAATTTATTCAGATTACAGTTCTTCAGCAATGCCTGGGGAGCAAATATAAGTTCATTCTCTCATAATAAATATACATACATACATACATTCTAATATAATAAAGGGCTTAGTCCATCTGTCTGTCTGTCCATAGTGCCCTTGGAGCACTCTGATTGGTTACTGAAGCAACTAGAGTTCTCCAAGAGCCTTACAGACAAGAGGCAGCATGCAGCAGAGCACTGCCATGGCAGTGGAAATGGAGGGGACAGACTGGGGAGGCAGCAGCGACATGGGGTCCTGGCAGAGGGAGATGGAGGGGACAGTGGAGCAAGCTCCACCCCACCTAGGAAGCAGCACAGGGAGAAGATTGGGGTTAGGGTTAGCAAGCTTCCCCTCCAACCCCCCCCGGTCATTCTTGACGGGTAGTTCACTAGTGTGTGTGTGTGTACGTGTATGTAAATAATTATTATAATATTATAAAAACCTTAATCTGTCTGTCTGTCTGTAATGCTTTATTCGTGTTCTGATGGGCTGACAGATTGGCCTCCCCCCCTGCTCCCTGCAGGTGGTGATGGAGTGGAGGGGGAGAAGGGAGGCCAACGGAGCTGGCCTTGCCTCCTTCCCTCCTCTGCCCCCCGCCCCCACTCCTTGCAGGTAATAGCAGCGGAGGCATGGAGGGGGAGCAGGGTTGGGATGCTGCATGAGGCACAGGCCTCGGCCTGCCCCTTCCCCCTTCCATTGTCACTGCCTTTAGGGCCAACATGGTGGCGGGGGTGGAAAAAGGCCTGATGCAGGTGGTGGGAGGAGCGAGCACACCATTGGTGGAGGTGGGGGAAGGGGAGGAGCGGATCTGGGCCTGACGCGGGGTGGGGAGGAGCAAACCCTAGTGGGGGGAGAAGCTGGCCAACCATGGCAGTGGGGGTGGGATCAGCAGGCCCAGTCCGACACAGCAGCAGCTGGGGGAGAGGAGGGGCAGGCCTCCTCCCCGCCTTGGGCCCAGGGCCACTCCTCCCATGAGTCAGCCCCAAGCTAGGAAGGAGGGAAGTGGGTCCAGATGTGGGTGGGGGCCACAGGGCTCCATCCCCGCCCGCTCCCCCCTGTCATTCTTGAAGGGCAGTTAGCTAGTAAATATATATATATATATATCTGTGTGTGTATAAAGGGTACTCTGATACTATCTCTGTGTGAGTACGTAAAGAGAATCTAAGCAATATATGCAACCTCCATCTGTCCTCTCTAAACACTAGACCCCTGCATAGGCAGAAGCTGTGAACCCATGAGCAGGAGAATCTGGGGGAGTCTCCCTACCCTCCCTCACATCCCATATACCCATACCCACAACCACGTCCATACCCTGCCCATACTCCTCCACACATACATACACCCCACACTCACCTACACACACTCTCTACATCCCACCATATACACCCACCCCTTCAACCACACCCTACACACTCTCCCACCTACACCCCACATACTCCACACACAATATTCAAGAGTAAGACTTTATTTTTGAGCTATTATGCAATCACCCATATACATACACACACACATACACACACACACACACACTGTGCAAACACACATACATCAGAAAAAAATACCTTTTTAAATAAAATTAAAATATCCTATAGTAGATGTTTGACTTTTTGCAACTACTGCTGCTGTAACAGCTGCTTCTGCACCCCTGCAACTGCCACCCCACTCACTCACCCTCAGTTACCCTACTGGCTAGGATGGCAATGGCATTCGGTAGTAAGATGATTCAGTGACACCTGGTAGCAAGGTAAAGTGGTGGCAGCATGCATTGGCAGTTGGTGGGTTGCCAGCAGTGGCCTGTCTTGGACTGAGCTCCATTAATTCAGCCCACACTTGCTCAAAGATTGCCAAACCCTGTTCTAAATCATCCCTAGACTAACTAGGCCTCTCTGTTTCAAGGCTGCTGGTATAGGCATAAGGATCTCTAGAAAACAAGGTAACCAATCTTAAAGAAGTGAGCCAGAAGAAAGAGACTGTTCCCATAGTTAATGAGCATCATTTACATTGAGTCAGGGTAAATGCACATTCTAGGTAAGTGCACGCCCCTAATGGGTTAACTGTTTTCATCCCTTCAACTCACTTCCACCTCTCTCAGCAGTGGCCTTTCCTTTCCCACCCTCCACCTCTCTCCTTTCCTTTGTGACCTTATTCCTTTATGTCATATTTACTTGAATGCAAGACAAGGTTTTCTTCCCTATTCAACATGCGGAAAAAAGCCTTTGTGTTGGATTTGAGTACAAGGCAGCAGGGCAGGTGGCAGCTTAAGCTCCAGTCCCAGGCCAGGGTTGGGATTGGAGCAATAGTCCCTGCTCCCACGCTACTCCCCCGCCTACACTGTCCCCTCAGTCTCAGTCCTCCTGCCTGTTCCCTGGCACCTGTCCCCCTCTACCAGTACCCACCTTGCCCCAACAGCCACTGCTTACCTTCAGTCATGATTCCAGCTTTGGCCCTGCTCTGGAGTGGGCACAGAGCACATGGCGGCTCCAGCCCCTGACTGGCCAGGCAGCAGCAGCAGTGGTGCCAGCAGCTCGAGTCTTGGCTCTGACCCCGACCCAGTCCTGGGGCCAGAGCTGCCACTGATATAAGCAGTGTTGCCTGGCCAGGCAGGGCCCACCATGTTCTCTGTGTCTCAGGCTGAAGCAGGGTCAGAGCTACAACTGAGCATAAGCAACAGCAGGGTGGGAGAGTCAGGAGGTGCCAGATGGGGATCCAAGTGGCAGTGGGGCAGGCACCAGGGAGCACAGGCATTGAGAAGGGGGGCAGGTGTTGGGAGGGTGCAGGCATAGAAGACAGGCAAGTGGTGGGGAGTGCAAGGTGTGGGCTGGTGTGAGTGCTGCAGGAAAAGCAGATGTCAGGGGTGGCAAGTGACAAGGAGGTATGCAGTAGAGGGCACAAGGTGCAAAGGGTGGGAATCAGGGCACTTGATTCTAGTTGTTCTCTATTGATACGAAACCTGACACCAAAGGCATTGGGTTTCGTATCAATAGAGGACAGAGAACCGAGTAGCAGAAAACCGGAATGTCCTCTATGATAGCCACCCTACTTGATTCCCCTGCTGTTGTTTGCCTCCCTATCACTGCCTTTGCTACTGCAGTGAGAGGGGTGGGGGAAGACAGAAGAAAATCAAAGTGTAAGTCATGTTTTTTTTAAGTATATTTGTCATGTTCACTTATCTGCAAAACAATGCAATGCCCTGAATTTCTCAGAAAGAATTAACAAAGAAGACAGAGCTATCTTAGGTTTTTCTCCTCTAGGCCACATGGGCTTGGTCAGAGCCATTCTTCCTAGAAAAACTGGGTTAATGTAAAATGGATTAGCTAGGTGAAGAATTTCAATGTCATTTTCATCACATTCAAGCACAGTGTGTGTGTGCCTGCATATGGTCTTAGCTATTAATTTGCATATCTGGTTCCTGGGTATCACTGACTATACTGCAAAGGTGAAACTGCACCTCCTACAGACAGAGTTGATCTAGCTTTAAATTACTTTTAGAAATGAAGCTGTAATCAACCAAGTATTAAGCCAAGATCTCATGTGTATTTACAACCTATAGTGAGCTCCATGCTCCCTCAGCTATACAGTTATCAGTACCTGAACTATCTAAAAGTAGCTCAAAAGTGACTACGCAAGCAGCAATTATATCCTTGACTGTACTGTTAGCATATTCCTTATCTCCATTATTTTGAGTCTTGTCTTCTGTGTCAAATTGAATCCCATAAAAATTATACTAAGTACTTTAACTGGCCATCAACCACTGTTAAATAGCCATAGGCGCATAGGAAGGAGACTTGTCAGCACTGAGAGGCGTGGCTATGTGGGGGAGGGTGCAGCTAAGGTGAATTTTGGGGTGGCTATAGCCCCCCTCCCCAAGTCCCACCCTAGCACCACTCCTGGCTAGATGCAAGCAGCCAAGCTTCCCATTAACACAAATACAGCTTCTTTGCCACAGTTTGGTCTTTTTACAAGAAACAAAGCACCAGGAGCTTCAAGAGAGAAATACAATCTATCTTCTCAATTTCAGGACCAGGCCTTTGAGACAGACACCATGTGGTCCAGTCTGCCTAGTCAGAGGCTAATGGCTGATGTTATCAGTATACTTCTCTCTGAGAAGAGGATTCTTCTGAGAATGGTACATTTAAAATCTTGCTATGAGGAGGAAATGCAAGAGCTGACATAGAATATTATATCTTGCTGTACAAGTAAAGGAAACGTTACATGCTATAGGGCAAAAATCAGTACTGAAATAAGGGAACCATAGGTATAAATTCTTGTGCATAAGCAAGTTTAAAAGGCCTTTTATAGGCTAAGATTATGTGCTATTTTCAAGATGCCAGAATCTGAGGTCAAACTATTGTCTGCCAGTACTCATGCTAGTAAAGTACAAGAACTCAAATTTTTGTGCAAGTAAATGCAGAAGTTATACAATCACTGGGGAAAAACAAATTCATTTTAAAATTTGAATAGATATACATGGGATGTTTGCAGTTTTGTTCTAGATAGAAAAGAAATTGTGCACAAAATCAAGCAGAAAAGGCTAACACCCTTCACCACCAATCACATAGCATTGAGAGAACAGCAGATTTAAAAAGAAACTAGATGACTACAGATCCCAGCAAAGTTTATCAGACTATTTTCTGCAATGGAATGTCCCAAAGTCAGGCAGACTGTCAATAAATCAATAAAAGTGCTGATGGTGAAGTACACATAAAAGCTGGAACACACCAAAACATCAGGTAATATGGAAAAGATTTCCTCAAATTGCCCAGCAAGAGAAATATCTTCACTTAGAAAGCAAAGAGAAAAGAACCCTGCCCTCCCCCCACTAAAAACTAAGCATTGTGGAAGAAACAGGAGAAAGGGCAAAATGTTGTTAGGCAATCTCTTGGAGCTCCCCCTGGCTGTTGCATGGGGCTAGAGCAGGGTTGGAGCATCCTTGTACCAGGCTGCTCCCATTGGGAGCACCCAGATAGATGTGCTCCCTAGAAAGGCTTAATACATAATAATTTACCGCACGGTAAGCCTTTGTAGCATTAACTGTACATATAGATGCACCCAGAGACTGATAATTATGCTCCCTGAGGGCTACAAACGTACTTGATCTGGGCCGTGAAATCCTCTCTCTTTAAGAACGGTTACATGTTTCCAAGCTTTTTCAAGCCTTTTTTTTCTCCTGGTCAGCAAGGGGAACTATATCTACAAAAGGAACCTTTTGTACCCTGTCCAAAATTTTACTGAAAATCTAGTAGGCTTAAAAAACCTAGTCGTTAATTTCTCTGTGTGGAATTATCTCTGTGGCTGTCACTAATTTAATAGCAACCTCATAGAAGATATAGCTTTTAAATCTGGGTAACCTGAATTATATTAAGATAAGGTCAAAATCTGAAAAATAATTTTCCCTCAGAGTACAAATGACTAACCCTCCATAAAATTCTATACCAGATATTTTCAAATACCTACAATAATATCTTTTGAGAAAGTTTCCCCATATGTAGACCCTACCAAGGCTTCTGTCATTTTATAATGGCTGGTGAGGAACTGAAAGACAGCTGGGCCTATTTAATTCTTTATAGGCCTCATTTAAGAGCTTGTGGACTTTCAGGGCACATGCACAACTCCCCAGGTACTGCTAGTCAAGATATTCCAGTCTTTAGTGTTCCAGACATTTGTGCACCTGAAATGGACCACCTATAGTTAAGCACTTGAACTGCAGGTGTTTGGTACATCTTAAAACTGGCCTAAATGAGCCCAGAGTTCAAAATTGGACACGCTGAACTTCAAAACTCATAACGGTTTGGTTCAAACATAATTGAGATGATACCACATTCTGAGACTGTGACTGCTTTCTGTTCTTTTGTTGCTGGCAAGGGCAAAGATCATTTGCTGGTTTTTTTGAGTCCTTCTATAGCAGACAGCCAGTTCAAGGGGCCTGGGAGCAGTCTGCAGTCTGCAGCCTGGTAAAGACTACAGTCCACCTGCAGTCAGTGAAACCTGATTACAGGCTGCCTCGGAGGACTAGGTCATCTGAACTAAATGATTAGCTGTCCCTCAGTAAGTTAAGAAGGCTCTTGGGGAAAGAAGTGGAGAGAGAGATTTCCACAGTGAACTAGAGGAAAAGAGATAGGCTCCCAGGGAAAGGAGACAGAATCAGGCAGGCAGCAGAGAGCTTGAACGCCAGAGAGCTAAGAGCCTGAGAGAAAGAGAGCGTGAGCGACCCAGAGCCAGAGGGTCAGTTCATGGTGGAGCTCAGTACTTTCTGGAGTGCTGTTATCCCAAGAGTTAGCATGTGGTTGTGTAGATGACTGCGGGGCATGGAGAGACCAGGAGTGCATCAGAGACTGTGTACATGGCTTATGTTGATTGACTCCTGCCAGGAGCAAGCTTGCCTGGGGGAGTACAGTTAATAGACAGAGGCTGTAAAAGAACACTGAGGAGCTAGTTATCCCCAAACCCACTACACCCTCCAAAATACCAGCACTTATGGCTGCGAGATCTAAGAAACCTTAGATCTCTCCACTTTCTCCTCCAAGTGCACTGCAAGACTTAACATCCACTAAGCACACAACTAATTACAAAAATCATGTGATTGCCTTTCTAGGTTAGAGATTGTCTTTATAGGTGTTGCCTTTCTTCTTAAATGAAGAAGAAACAACATTTGCCAGATCACTTCACACATAACAGCCAAGCACTCAGGAACCACGGTGATGGGTAAACTAAAAACATAAATATAATATAACCCTTCTTTTAGATGCCTAAATAAGATGCAAGTTCCTAAATTTAGGCACCCACAACAGCAGAAACATTGACGTATGTCTGTCTCCTGTTTTGTACAGGTATAATTATCCATGCCCAACTTCCTCCAACCTTCCTGCCTTAAAGGTTGACCATTTTTTTTTGCAAAGAATCAGTATTGGCATGATGATCATTTGGTCATTGGAAGTCTATATATGTTTGAAATTTTATTTTATCACTGCAAAATGTATTTATTATACTTCAAAATGGAATGAATCCAAAGATGTCTTGACTGAATACTAATGTTTGCTGAAAAAGTGTATTAAGTAGCTTAGTATTCTGTAACAATAAGTAAAACTAAATTGTTTTTCCCCATAAATGTGGAGAATTAGTCTTGTGAAGCCCTGTGAAGGCTCACAAACAAATGCCTGATTTTCAAAGTGCTTTAGGAAGAGTTGAAGGTCATTCCTGAGTGATAGGTAAAGGCAGTGAAATCTCATTACTGTGAACTTTATAGAGAGCTCATAAATACCTGAGAATAAACTTTTCCTGAATCTCTACTTTCTTCCTGTGAACTTCTTAGAACATTCTCCTTTATTTCTAGGGAAATAGTACTAGGTCTTTAATTACAGAGGAGAGAGGATAAATACAAGGTTACGCCAATTGTAAGAGAGACCCTGTTTTCCCTGACCACTGTATTTTTGCTACCCAATTGTCTGGCATTCTCCTGAAGCAATGTCCTGGTCTGCCCAGAGAGCATACCAGAGCTCTGTTGCAGTCAGCACAATCTCCTGTCTGTAAGTTTGAACACACAAAGCACAATTCATAAGTTTGTTCCAGAATAGCCTTCATTCACTATCAGAGAGCTGATCAGACTGTTGGCAATGAGGAAAATGCAGGGATACGTTATTTAAAAGTATCTTTTTTTTTTTTTACACAAGTTAGGTATTTATACAATTTGCTACCTTCTCATTTGCAACATATTAAAATCACAAATGTATAGTCAGAAATGGATTATATATGTACTTTCATTTCAAGTGAACACATCCCAATACCCTTGTTTTGCCTAAACACAAGACCTTCATTTCAAAATAAGCACATTCCAATACTATCTTGTTCCGTACAGAGCACAAGGCCTATGTTCACTCAGTTCCTGTAGGTTATTTCCAATCTTCACAGTTCTGGGAGGAATTTTTACTATTAACCCTTTCTAGTCATCCTAGCAACTCTAGTTCAGCCAAACAAGTTCTTGTGCCATCTTTTACCAAAAGAAGACATAATTACTAAAATTTCTGTGCCAAAGTACATCAGTACTGAAATCAAAGAGCAAATACAATATTAAATTTCTCTGCATCCTGGTCCTTTTCTAGTCTGTCATGTAAGTAGCACTCCTGTGGTTGGGGGGCGGGGGAAAGAGGTCCCCTTCTCCCTAGCCTACAGTCAGGTGCATGCATGCATGCTGACACTTTATTCCTTTTCTGCTCAGTGGCCCCACTTTAGCAGAAGGGATTGAGAAGGCCCTCAGATCTGCCTACCATTTCAAATAGTGCTAGGAAGTAGATGCTATAGGTTTAAACTCCTTCTCGCTGAGTAGAGCCTACAACCTAGCAAACGCTCCAATATGAAACACAATTCCTCCTCCTCCTCCTCCTCCTCACTCTGTGTTTCAATAAATCGATGCTGCTATCTGTCAGTTAGATGTATGAGTTTTGGCAGTCTTCTCTGTGAGTGGGTTCCAGCATGACAGAAACACATAAGGCAGACCTTATTGCCAGAATGGGAGAGCTATGTGTCTCTGCAGAGCAAGATAGAATCAGCTTCTGGGTATGCACCATGAGAGATTTGGAGGACTATGCAATTCCTCAGTGGTATAGAGGAGAGACGTGCTAGCAGTCAGAGGATTTTAGCAATAGCTGCCATAATAGTCTTATATCACACATTTTCCCAATACAGATAGTGCTTGCGAGATAAAGTGGACATATCCTGAATATTTCTGTACCCTCTCTTCAAGAATACTCACTCTTGGGCATCCAGAAAAAATGACTCATAAGCCTGCACTAATATATGCTAGGCACCAGACTTAACAGCAACTCATAGAAGAGTCAGTTTGATGCAATTCTTTCTCTTTACCTTCCCACCCCTACCCCTGACCAATGGTGCCCAGCTGTTTTATGGCACCTAAGTCAGACAAACCTTAGGATCTGTGTCTAAACAAAGCAAGCACTAACAGCTGAATTTGTCTTCCCATTTTTCAAAGCTTTCCTTCCTATTTGCTTATTTATCTCTTGTATTACTCAACAAGTCTATATGACAATTTCCTGAGCATACTAATGATGAGTTCCTATTGGTAGCACACTTGTGTACAAATAAACAGAGTTCACAGATTAGCAAAGGCAAAATTTAAAAAAATAAGCATGAAAATTAGAATTGAAATGGTTGATTATAACTGTAACAGAAGGCACTGAGTTGCAAATGGAACATAAATAGTATGACACCTATACAATTGTATGACTAAACGAATGTATTGCTAAGCTACAGCATGGTTACATGATTGTTCCTGCTTGTAATGATCTGCCATTATTAAAATGCTTAGTCAATAACATTCAGTTTGTCATCTGCTCAAGGAGAAACTAACATGATCTAGATATATATATTTGTATAGATTGTTAAGAATACACATTTAATATGCACAAGGTGGCCTTTGAGTTGCAATAAAAACATTGGAAAACTCTGATAAAATTGTTAGGTTGATACATGTTTTGCATTAAAAAATTAGAGTACAAATAGGGAGTGGTATCTCCACCCCATTAAACATTAGACTAAGCAAAGAGATGCATGATCTCCGGTACTCTTTAGTGTGTCTATGGAATAAGTGGTACAATAATTGTGAAAGTCTCAGGATAGTGTGAATTTAAATGGCTTATCCAGACTTTTTGGATCTTTTGTCAAAGGAGAAGCAGAAGATGCAGAACAAAGAATGGCTGGAGACTTAAAGATAGAGGCAAGAGAAAGAAGCTGAAGATCATCAAAAATAAAACCAAATGTGATTATATTAGCTAATAAGAAAAATCTGGACAAGCATATGTAGGCATGAATATCACATGTTAGGCAGTTTAAATATCTAGGAACATGAATTGCAAATAACAACTTAATGAGGAAGGAAATTGAGGTCTGTGCAGAAAGTGGGAAATACCCATTACTATTCTTGACCAAAAAAATTTGGCTCCAAACTACTACTAAGAAATACTAAGATTAAAATACAGCATTTTCACTGAAGCCCGAATTGTATCTCATGATATCTTGTCATGTGCTTTCTCAAAATCTATAAAATATATGAAGGACTGTGTAACAGGAAGCCAAAGGCTCCTGTTACTGGATAAAGGAAGACAAGAGGCTAACCAGGCAGTGGGAGTGAGCAAGCCACAGGAAAGTGGAGATGTGCCTACCAATACGTGGTAAAAATAGGGCAGATATACTGGCAAATGTAAGATGGGGCTGCAGCCAGGGAGCAGAACAAGCTGCCCATTAAGAACTAAAGAGCACAGCTGGCCAAAGCTACATGAGTCTTTGGATTAGAAGGGGATGTGCTTCAAGGCACTTAAAAACTCTGCACGTGTTGGGACCATGCTCCAAAGGAATCAGAGCTCCCAGGAGGGGAGGAACTACCTGAGAGACCGTGACCTGTATGGGATGCTTATGAAATGGAAAGGTAAGTGTCTAGTAGTAAGGCACCTGGCCAAGTGTTGTTTTAGCCCAAGAAAGGGAAGGATTTATTTTATTTATTTATTGCTTAAGCAGATGCTTACCCTTTTTGGTCTAGTTTAGACCTTTGGATTAGAAGTGGCTATAAGGGGTGAAGAGGCCACAGTGGGATGCTTGAAGGGAATACCAAGCCTGGAGCCCTAACAGGGATTGGGGCATCAAAAGCAAATAATTGAAGATGAGAGGGTTAATGGCCTGAACCCAAGAGGTGCCACAGAGGTAAGCTAAGGCTGAGAGGGTCAGAGGCCACAGCCTGAGAAGGGCAAAACTAGGGCCAGGGGCCCAGAGTCCACAAATGATTTAATAGCAGCCTTCAACTACCTGAAGTGGGGTTCAAAAGAGGATAGTGCTAGACTGTTCTCAGTGGTAGCAGATGAGACTGTTGCCCCTTGTTCTGTCAAGTTGAAGCAAGGGCTGTTTAGTTTAGATATTAGGAAGAACTTCCTCACTAGGAGGGTAGTAAAACATTGGAACAGGTTACCCAGAGAGGTGGTAGAATTTCAATCCTTGGAGGTTTTCAAAACCCAGCTAGACAAAGCTTTGGCTGGGATGATCTAGTTGGGGATGGTCCTGCTTTGAGCAGGGGCTTGGACTAGATGACCTCTAGAAGTCCCTTCCAACCCTAATTTTCTATGATTCTAAGGATGAGCAGAGGCAGGCTGAACCCAGGAGGGGGACAGCCTGAAGCAGGAAGAACAAGAGAAGCAGCCAAAAGCGAAGAGGACCATCCAGAGCCCAGGAAGGATGGGAGCAGAGCTGGATCCCAGAAGCTGAGGTTCATGAGAGCGGGCCTTGGACTGTAGACCCAGCTAGAGAAAGGGAGTGGAAGCTGGGAAGGCTGAGGCCCCAAAAAAGGCTTGGAGGCCTGACATTTGGGGTTACGGGGAGCTGTCCCATTGGAGTGATTAACTGATGTCATCTATGAAGCATGAGCATGGCTATAGGAGAAAAAGAGCACAACTCCAGCCTTTAAGGCTGGCAGAGCCCAAAAAAATAAGTACTGAGAGCAAAGAGAGAGAGGAACAAGGCCTGTAACAGAGAACCGTAACTCTGTTAACAGACCAAGGGAAGCGCTGAGGAGCGAGGATAGAGGAAACAGATGCCTGCCAGGGAAGCAGGATCATCATTCCTTTAGGAGACTTCAAGGACAGATTCAGTGAG
This sequence comes from Caiman crocodilus, assembly GCA_030014935.1. NCBI lineage: Eukaryota > Metazoa > Chordata > Crocodylia > Alligatoridae > Caiman > Caiman crocodilus. The sequence goes on from JAGPOW010003316.1 coordinate 121,632,861, forward strand.
TGGTTGGTAATTAAGAAATGAGTCACCCCTGGTGGGTGATTAGCAGATAGAAAATGGCCCATGGGCCTTCAAAGGAAGGACTGAAAGCACCAATAGGTTGGTGGGGGGTGGGAAAGGACAGTGAGAGCTGACAGGCTCAGAGAGAGAACCCCAGGACAAGTGTGGGACAAGGATGTTCCACATGTTCCAGGTTTTAGAAGCTCTAAAGGAACTGGCGCTGTGGAAGATGGAGAAGTGGCCAATGGCAACAATTCAGCACCTGTGGGGATAGAGCTGTGGCAAGACTGGACAAGGTAATAGCAGGAAAGGCAAACCCAGAGGGGCTGTTAGCCAGTGAGAGAGTTATGAGCAGAAGGAATGAGATGATGACAGGGACAGACTGAGACACAGAGCAGGTCAACTATCAAAGGGATTATGCTCCTTTTTTCAACAGTCCTGTCTAAAAAGCCATTGAACCCTGGGGATAGGTAGGACAAGTATAAGAGACAGTTGCCTATATTTCTTGTGGTTGTCTTTGTTAAGGTTAAGAATCATAATGCTGTGACACCAAAGCTTTAAAGGAGAAGAAATCCTGTACCTGCATAAGCTTCTAAATACAAGAATACTTATTCACCATCAAGTAATGGCAGGCATGAGCATAGAGGCAGTGCAGGGATAGATGAGTAAAACTGACTGTTCTTACCTCCCATAGCCCAGAGTCTGGCAAATGGAGTAGGGGAGCAATTATAGGGCTCCATAAACTCAGCAGTGGCTAGGGGGTAGATTCCCCTCATTGCTTGTCTTTACCATCAAGGCATAGCAGGAACATAAGCAGATGAGATCCAGGGATACTGGAGTAGGGGCCAGACAGGATAGTACTGGCCACAAGGGGACATCATGTTGGCCTTTGGAAGACATACTTTCACAAGCTGCTGTAATGAGGAGGGGAAAACACCTTTTCTCTCACTGCAGAGAGCAAAATGAAGACCAATGGCTTGAAGTTGTAGCAAAGTTGTCTTAGATTGGTTATCAGAAAATACTCCACTGTTAGAACAACAAGGCGATGCAATAGACTGCCTAGGGAAGCTGTAGCATCTACATTATTGGAGGTCTTCAAGAAGTGGACAAGGAATAACTGTGTTTGTGCTATGCTATGGATATTTCCCATACTTCTGGGCTTTGCTGGTTGCCACATGGAGCCAGAAAGGAATCTTCCCCCTACTGTAGCTACACATTCAGGGCACGGTAGAGGGGGTTGTCTTACTCAGAAGTACTAGGTGCTTCCTGCAGCCAACACTGGGGATTTTGACTGCGGTGTGCCAAAGCTCCTGCTGAAACTTAAAGTTGGCAGTTTCTGGCTAGAGGGTTTTACCCCTCTAAACAGGGTCAGACTGATCACCATATTTGAGGTCAGGAAAGGATTTTATCACATGGTGTTGTACCAGGGTCAGATTGGTACAGACTGGGGGTTTCTGCTTCTGCTATAGTGGAGGACTGCAGCCCTTTTCCTTGGATCTCTCAAGCCTATTTTAACAACCATTGCAGCAGCAAGACATTAGCCACTGTTGTGTCCCTGTTTTACTTGTGGCAAGTTAAGGATTTGTATAGGATGATTTGGATAGGGATGATCCTGCCTTTCAGGTCCTAGACTAGATGATCTCTAAAAGTTCCTTCCAGCCCTACTTTTCTCTGATTTTTCTGATCAAATTAAAAAGCTATTGTTATATAGGGATGTGAGGCCTGGATATGAATGAAGAAAAGGAGACAACTAAATACCTTAAAATTAATCACTGGACAAATTTTTGGATCAAAATGAGACTATAGGCAGGAGATCTAATAGGGAGATGCATATGCAAACTGAAGTACAGTAAATGCATTGGAATCCTAATGATTTCAGTGAGAATGATATGTTATTAAGATGACAGAAAAAACCCATAATCTCTCCTAAAAAAACCAAACTTAAAATAAAGAACAGAAAGTTAATCTTTAAAGACTAGTTTCATAGTAACTAGGGTCAGAAGGGGCCTAGAGCAGGCCATCTAGTCTGACCCCCTGCCAGTGGCAGGAACGAGTGCCGGGGTCACAGGACCCCAGCCAAGTACCTATCCAACCTACTCTTGAAGATGCCCAAGGTAGGAGCAAGAACCACTTCCCTAGGAAGCCGATTCCACGTCCTAGCCACCCTAACTGTGAAGTAGTGTTTCCTAATGTCCAACCTAAACCTGCTCTCCAGTAACTTGTGACTATTGGTCCTAGTTACCCCTGGTGGTG
>JAGPOW010003316.1:121635210-121660822 GCA_030014935.1 Caiman crocodilus
CCCTGCAGAGAACAGAAATACATGTCAATTTCATGCTCTGCCTCTCAAATCCCCCGCAGCCTGCTCACCTCTGCCTGGAGCTCCCGCAGCCACCCCTCCTGGGCCTGAAGATGTCCACAAGAGGGGCAGCCAGGGGACACCCCAGGCATCCCCCTGACCCCCAGGACCCCTGCCCAGCCAGGATCCCCAGCCAGGATGGGGGAGGCGGACAGGGGGCCCCCCAGGGGCACGGTCTGGGTGGCAGCCTCAGAGGTGTGCCGGGGGGGCAGCACCAGGGAAGAGGGAGGGGGGGGCCAGGCCCCTGGCAGTAGCACTGCATGTACTCACCATATTCCCAGAAAAAGTGGAAAAGTGGTCTTCCCGCTGTCTTGCTCTTCCCTTCCTCCTCCTCTCCGCCTGTGCGAATGCCAGCGCAAACGCCAGAGCGCTCTGTTCGTGCGCGGCTCAGGAGCGTGGCTCCCTGCCAGGTCAGCTGTAAGCGGTCCGGGAGGCTCCCCTCTGGACCAACTGCAGCTGTTGGCACAGCCTCACTCACCACTTCGCCACCGCCGCTGTCGTTGCTCCTCTGTTGCTGCTAAGCAGACAAGAATATTTGTTCAGAAAACCATCCAGAAAGTGAAGAAAAAGGAAGAAGAGTCTATCTTAAAAGAAAAAAATTGTTCAAAAAGCCATCCTTAACACTTGAAGATCTCTGTATTTCATGTGCCTAACTTTCCACTCTCTGTGTAGCTCTATTGACATCAGCAGGACTACCCATAGCACATAAAATTAAGCATGTTCACAAGTCTTTCATACCTATAGTGTTTGGCATCACTGAGCAAGATCTAGCAACCATTAATGTGAATTACAAACAGTGAGAAAAATATGCCTGAGCAGTAAGAGATGAAGCCAGATTATAAGAGCTGAAAAGGATCTCTATACAGCATAGTCTTTTTAAAAGTGGGGAGTTGTTTTTTTTAAAGCAGTCATCAAACTGTTGGTGTGTTTAGTTGGGGTTTTTTTTTGTTTTTTAAAAGCAAAATACATTACATGTAAATCTATATATACCATCTATATCTTAGTACTTGGCTTGTGGATTTCTAAGGTAGGATAACACTCTCAAGCTTGCTGAAGCAGCTATTTTATTTAACAGACTACTAACTCTGAGCAGTACCCTAAGCAATCTACTTAAATAGAAGTTTACATGGTCTAGTGCAGGGCTGTCCAACTGGTGGCCCACAAGAGATTAGTCTGCAGCCCCCAGGCTCCCACTGGCCACAGTTCCCCTCATTGCTCTGGCTACTGCTGCAGCTGGGCTCTTTCCTCCCCCCACTCCTCCCGCCCGTTCCCTTTTCTGGCTTTCTCTTCTTGCCCCACCCCAGGGGGCAAGGCATGGCAGAACAGCACAGCTTAGTACCATGTTGGAGAACCCCCAGAGCAGTGCAGCAGGGAAATGCCAGCCAAGGAGTTGGGGGAACCACTTGCCCACCTACAAGGTGCAGTGGGGGAGGGCGAGTGGGGGAGGAAGAACAACCCATCTGTGTGTTGATGGAGGAGTTTGCTGCCTGGGAGGTGAGAGCGGGGCTGTGGCAGCCCCCAGCTCCTAAGCTGAACATTCCTGGTTTATTGCAACAAAAGACAATACTGCTACAACAAGTGGCATTTTTTGTATTAGAAGAATCCAGAGTTTTATGAAAATTCAGCATTGGCACAAGCCCAAATTTGGACTGTGATACTTATTCAAGTTAATGAATGTTATGTATAACTATAAGGGGACAAAACTTGGTCCATAATGGTAACCAATTTCAAACATCTACATGTTTGTGTAGCTGGCTGGTGTTCCAGGGATGGTCACAATGCCTAGTGGCTACTAAGCCCTTGTCAACCTGGCTCTCTTTGGTGCCTTCTTCCCTTTAGTCATCTACCACGCCTCCAGTGCTATTAACTTCTAATAAAAGGAAGGCTTCCCCAGGACTTTGCAAGCCTGGCCTTACTCTTATGACCCAGGTACCCACGATCATTGCCTTAAGGGATAATTTTATGGGTTCCATCCTCCCCAGTACCCACACCCATGCCTCCCAAAAGATCTACTAACACATGCCCTTCCTGGGCTATTGGATCCCAGCCCCAGTCCTCACCTCTCCTGGGCTATGGGCTCCCTTGGCCCCCTCAGTCTCTAGCAGGGTCTAAGAGGACCTGACCTTTGGTCCTCTTACACCCTGGCCCTGTGCCTAGGCCAGTTGACACCCTTGGGCTTCCAGGCCTCTCCTGAGCTACAGACTTCCAGGCTCCCTGGCCCTGCTGACACCTGCCCTCCTGGGCTCTGACCTCTGGTTTCCTGGCTTTGCTAACACTTGCTGCTTTTCTGAGCAAGGAGCTTCCAGCCCCAGCAGTCTCTTCTCTTAATGGGACAGGCATGCCAAGTACCCTGTCAAAATGAATCAATTGTAGTCTGAAAGGTGATAGTTCTTTAAATAAAGTTTCACATTTAAACTGTTTGAAAATATGGTATTGCAATGGAGAGACTGACACAACCATAAAGCAGACCAACTCAAATATGTTTTGTATATGTGTTAATCACAATTATTTTCAATTATGCCTATGTACTTCTTTTTAAAACCATTCATTATTTAATAATGACCAAGAGGAAGAACATTTCCTGTAATTTGCTGAAAGTTGAAGGTGATAAGATTCATGGGATGGCTCATGATGGACAGCAGTAGTGTGTGACCTTTTTATACTGTAATCCTCTGTTATAACAGAGAAAAAATTGTTGACATCACCCCATTTTCCTCTATACAAGGCACACTATACAGCTATAAATACAGGGCATGTAGTCATAGCCTCCGTTTGAGAGCTCATAATGCAAGATATTATTCAATGTATTGTTCCAATACATCCACTTAATTCAGAGTACTTACCATCAGTATAAATAATAGGGCGGTTCTATTGTTTATGGATGGATTTATGTGTGTCTTTCAATGCGTGTTCATGTGGATGCATGAATGCACACTCGCATACAGAAAGTAGCTATGTACAGATACTCATTTTCTTCTGGGAGTGTCAATGCTTTCCCATGAGTGTACAGAAGTTAAGAATTTTATCCCAGAGCAAAAATGGCCACTTCAAGAGAAACATTACCTGGGAACAACTGCAGTTAAACCACTTCCAGGAGAAATTCTCACAGAAGAGAGAATGTTTGTACAGCTTACCTTTCTGTGAGAAGCCACAGCCTAGTGTTCCAGCATCTTAGGGTGCTTTGCTTCCTGCCATCCCCTTCTCCCAGAGGCAGCATGTTGCTTTCTGGACTCTGCTACCTCAGCTGTGCAGGGAACAAAGCACATGCTCTTTGTAAATCCACATTGTGCTGCAGGAAGACACAGGCTAACTCTGAGCAGTCTGGGTCAACCAGTTAGGGCTGCCCAGTGGATTGCTGTTATCTATTACCAAGCTGACTGAAGAAGCCTCTGAGATGTGTGTACTAGGATCCCCTGACTGTGCACTATCAGCACTGCAAGCTCTCCAGGGTCTCAGCATTCAAATGCTTGTTTTGGCACGTCTGGAGAAGTTTTCTACCAGGAAAGCAAACCCAAGAAATTCTTCCAAGCCATTTGAATGTGTGTACACAGCCATAGAGTGAATGGCTGAATATGTTGTAGTATGGGAAAAATTGCTGTAAAAGCTAGAATTCCTTTGATTTCAATAGCCTGCTTACTCTAAAGCTGCGTATTACTACTTTGTAGATCTATTTGAAAAAAATACAAGAAGATAAGTTGGGTTTTTTTTTTCTTTTTTCAATCTTGTCTTTGTGGGGCGGTTTAATTAGTATATGCCAACGTAGGCAGATATGCCATTTTTATTTCACACTAGCAGGAAGGCAGAGAATTATATAAACAATTTTATGATTACGGGATTTTTCTATAACTCATTTAAATAAGCTGGAAGCAAAAGAAAATCTGATAAGTAAACCAATAAGGTGAAGGAAAAATAGATTAAAAATATTGGTTTGTAAGTTAAAAAATAACATTTAGCAGTTCCAAGTTCCCATATGGGAAAAATATTGTTAAATTACTGTCAACATGCACATTTTGTTCATCATTATTTAGTTATTTGACAGAAAAGTATGTGTGTTCTAGAGGACAGAATTTGTTGTCTCTTTCCAAAGTGGCTTCTTCAATAATGTAAGCTTGTGAATTGCTATAATTCATGTAACTGTCTGTGCAAAGCAGTTAAAGAGATGCCTCGGCACAGCTGTGTTGTGCACATTGCGAGCACGGATGCAGGGATTTTCCCCTGTAGCACGGGAAAATTTTCGGTGCATGGTCAGAGCCCACCAAAACCTTGCAGCTGCACCAGTGAGTGTATGCTTGCGATTGGTTCATGATAAATTATGTATATGTCGGCAGTTGGCTCGCTGACCGAATAAAAAGCTTGAGCAATGCTTGCCCAAACCAGAGGAGAGCTCGGATGTGCATGAGGAGAGGTCCCGCGTGCGTTCCCAAACCACAAAGGCGGCCTGATCAACTGACAACAACTCCCCACTGGAATCATCCGACGCCCCATACCATGAGTGAGTGTGAGCTTCTGTGTGCCTGTTTCCTGTTTAAGTTTGTAACTTCAAGGAACATGCTTACAGCCTACGGACTGTAAGGAAAGGTTTTTTTGGCTTCCAACAACCTGCATGTCTAGCACCTCAATTCTGCTCCATCAGCGGCCCCATTCCACCAGGGTTTCTTGGCCCCCACAGTAACAAAATAAAATTTTACCAAATACTGAAGGCAAAACAGATGCAGTATCTTTAGAAAGACATTAAATTATTCTTTTATTTTATTTTTAACTGTCTACTTGAAGATTCTAAATATATAATAGTGAAAAGAGCAGGGTGACATAGTCATTCAGATTAGTAAACATATTAAGAATGGTTTCAACATTTAAATGAGACAATCTGACTATCCTGTGGCGGGGGAAAACAAATTCATTGAAAAAGAGAGAGGTGGGAGACAGACAAAGAGAGAGGTTTAAAAAAAAAAAGTGAATGAGGAAAAGAAATTAAGCTAGGCAAGGCAGAATTGGACAGCATGATATGGCATGGTTAGCCATTGTATCATTTAAAAGCAGAAGAATCATTTGCATTAGCAATCACGAAGCATTCACCCATGAAGATTAGGATTGCATGGAAAGACTTCTGAGTAAGATGAATGCTCCTAGTTCTAATACAGCATTTTAGCTGACAATAGCCAAGCAGTTCCAGGACTGAAGAGCTCTGCACTTCCCCACTCAGACAGGGGCTCACTGGCAGCTGTTCCACCAGTGTGGCAGGTGCCAACAAGCCCATGGCTGGGCAGAGAATCCCTGCTCAACCAGAGTTGGCCTGGAGCTGTTCCCCAGTGCGGCAGCTTCCAGTGAGCCCCCAGCTGGGTGGGGATTCCTTGGGAGCTTGCTGGAAGCTGTTCCACTGGCAAGACAACTCCTGGCCAGCCTCCTCCTGGGTGGGGAATCCCCACTGGGTTGGCTGGTAGTAGTCGTGTGTCCGGATGTGCACAGGGTAGTAACACAGTCAGTATCACCCAAAAGGCGTTTGGGGATGCTACTGTGCAGTAACGCCAGTTAGAGCAGTCATTTAGTACTTGTGTGTGCTTAGGACTTGCATACACAAGTACTAAATGATTGTGTGGTAACAACTATGTGGTTAGCATCTCATGTAGATGTGGCCCAGTATGTAAAACTTGGTCAGTTAATTAAAATTGACTAATGTATTATAATTTGACCAATAATTAATTGTAGCAAAGAATATTTGTTATGAATTCTGACAGTTTTAAAAAATTGAGCATCTATTTTGAATACAGTCTTCATTGTGCAAGCAGCTATAATTGCAAGAATTATATAAAGGGAGGGAAGTTACTGAATCCTATATCTGCAACTACGATACTAGCATAAAAGTATAGGCACACACAGTCTAGCAAGATCTATTCCAGGTTGTTATTCACAAAGAATCAACACTTCAGAAGATAACCTAAATACTAGAACAGTGTGTTTACAATTAATTCACTGATGTTGAGCGATTGGGGAGGAAAAAAAGACTAATGAAAAGAATACAGTTGATTCCTATCACAAGCAGCAGGCAGGTACTTTAAGTATGATAAAGAATACTTGTCTGAGAAGAGAGAATTTTCAGTGTATCCAAAGGAAAAAAAAGGCATAAGAGAAAATGGTATTAAATAAAACACTAGTAAAGTGCTCGGGTAGCTTGGAATAGGATTTGCTTTGTAAATCAGGTAAATGGTATAATAAAGACAGGGTATTAATAGTAATATAGCAGGAAAAATACTTTAGGAAATGGGTATATGAGTTTCTTTAGGAAGGCCTTCATCCTGCAAAAGACTTGTGAGCATCTTTAATTTTACATGCTATGGGTAGTCCTGCTGATGTCAACAGAGCTACACAGAGAGTGGGAAGTTAGGCACATGAAATTATAGGGAGGTCCAAGTGTTGAGGATGACTTCTTGTACAAAGAATTTTTTTTAGATAGGGAAGAAAGGAAGAAGAGTCTTTCTGGATGGTTTTCTGGACAAATATTCTTTTCTGCTTAGTCCTTAAAAATTAACTTTCTGTTCTTTTATTTTTTTTAACTTTTGTCTTTCAGAGAGATCGTTCTACTCCCAACAGCTGTCGTTTCCCAAACTAAAAATGCGCTGGAACTAAAAACAAACTTAAATGCTCCCTAAATTTGGAGATATACAAATCTATACCCAAATAATAGTTGTGATCCTTTTAAAAAGCACCTTCTGGAAACTCTGAATGTCCTGAGTTCTCTTTAACTTTCATGGAACTATTTATGTGCTTAAAGTTTTGCATGTGTTTAGATTTTTTGCTAAGTCAGAGACTTACTGAGCAGGATGTTTAAGTACATAAAATTAAACGTTTTTACGTTCTTTGGGGCCTCCCTGGGTATATCTGTTCATCCAATATTTTCCATTTAATCAATGCTGAATGTCTTTGTCTAGCTTTAAAAGGATACTCCCTTCAAACACATTTTATTTTAGTAGATAATAGGTTGTTCTTCTGGTTTGGTTACTTATGAGGTGTTTCCTTCTGACACATTAACAAAACAGATGCATAAACCTGACCAGATTATAAACAAGAATTTTCAAGCTAAGTCTAGTACAGACTTCATCTATCAACATGTAATACGTCCGCAGTGCACAATAAATAGAAAAACTGTATGTGCATGTCTGTAGACTAGAAGTAGGAAATAAATTATGGTAATCCATCCTTTTTTCAGAGCTCAGATATCTTAACTTAGCACCCTGTAGTGAATTAGAAATGCAAGAAAACTTCAAAAGAAAATATACATTCCCCCAGCTCAAGTATGTGTCTGCCTTAGGGCAATGACATTTAAAGATGAAGTACACCATGTAGTAACAGAAGGTATGTCAGGAAAACATGCAGTTTTGAAGGTAATATCAGATTCTTGGTTTGAGTTGTTACTACACAAAATGTATGTTTCTTGGAATATAAAGAAGAAGGATATTAAGTTTCAGAATGATGTAGATAGAAAAGAAAGAATTTTGTATAATTGGGAGGCACATAAGAGAATAGGAAATGTATACTCAGCAGTCATAAATTACAAAGCACTAATTAGGAACTAGAGTATTTGTGGATATACTTAAAATTACTATTATAATGCATGAATTTATGTAAGTAGCAGAACCTAAACCAAAATAAAAATTGGTGGGTTTTTTTTTCTGGACAAATTTTAATATTCTTATACTCCAAAAGAACATTCAAAGGAAGAACAAAATAAATTGTCTTTATCACAAACTATTGTTGTACCTAATTTCATTATTTGTTTCCAATATTTATTAGTAACATAAAATAATGCATCTAGAAAGTTTGCTGTATTGTAACTAGCAGTAGTTAATGACTTTTTTTTTATACTTACTTTTTATATAATGAATCTTAACACTGTATTTATAGCCTATCCAACACTGAATCAGTAATATTTAAACTACTTGATGGACAACTTCAGTTATTTTAAGTAAGAATTCATAGATTTCATAGACTGAAAGGGACCTTGGGAGATCGACTCCAGCCCCCTGCCCCAAGATGGGTGCTATTAACCCAAATAGTGCATCATTTTCATATTAAAACCATGTAAATCAATAAGGGTTACCAGATTTTTCATTATATGGTTTGTTCTTCAAAGTAAACTACATATTATAACAAGCTTTTACATGGTTGATGGAATATTTTTGATCTCTCAGGCTTGAGAAGACTTTCTGTTTAGCCAGTAGTCTGAAGAAAAGTGTGGGTGTGTATACTGCAGCAAGGTGTAGGATCTAAACTCAGGATGCTACACTCTTAGGACCTGAATTGCAAAAATTAGGACACTAGTGTCCATACACATTAAGAAAATGTCCCACTGCTCACAACAGTTGTTAGTAATGGGTCATTCCTCTTCCATCTCTCCAAACTGCTACCAACAATAAAGGGCATTTGTACGCATGCTTGTGCCACAGTCTGGATGCTTTCTAAAAGCACCCGGCCCTGTGGCACATGCATTTGTATAAATGTCCAAATGCACATCAGCACTGATTAAAATGGTAGCGGTATGCATTTGAACTAAAATACACTGAAGGTGTTTTAGTTCAAAAGTGCACCACCACCATTTTCTTAGCACTGATGCACATTTAGCCATTTATACAAATGCATGCAATGCAGTGCAGGATGCCCTAGCTTGTAGGCAGAGCAGATTTGATTAATCTAGTCTGCTCCAATGCACTGTTTCTCCCATGCATCAGAATAAACAAACATGTGTATAAATGTCCATACTGCTTGTAGAGAAAATATGGGATGAAACTTGAGTTCAACATCATTATGGAAAACTTGAGTAAAACTTAGCTGTGCATCCACTGAAGAACACCTCTGCTAATCATGCTGTAAATGATTTTGGCAGCTGAACATATTTAAACAATACTTGAGAATCCAAAGTGGATCCTTTTCTTAGGGCCTTTTCCATGGGACACTTAGTTTAATTTGGATTGTAGTAAGTATGACCATTAGAACGTGTTCTGAGCAGTCACACAGTAATGTTTATTAAGCCTGTGTAAGCTGGAAGTGATCTGACCCCACTTCGGATCTGGCCACTTCGGATGCCGGGGACCCAGTTCGGAGCTCCAGACTGGGTTTCCATCTCAGAGATCCAGCCATAGGGTATAACGGGTAAATCAATGAAATATCTATAACTTTGTTTTTTGCCTGATTTGGATGAAACTTGAAGGGATGGTAGCCTCTGCTGAGAGCATGAAACCTGCCAAGATTCAAGAAAATCAGTGTAGGGGTTTGTGGGTAACTGTATCCCAAATTCTTAAAAGCCAAACTCCTGTCACATCTATGTGTTACACCACAGGGGGGTCAAAACTGCAGGGGTGGTAGCTCTTACTGAAGCCACAAAGTCTGCCAAGTTTCAAGAAGATTGGCATAGGGGTTTGGAGGAAACTGCCCCTCAAGCTGCGGATAAGCAAAACTTGTGACATGAGTGACCCTGTGTGTGTTAAGGCACAGCAGGATGAAAACTGCAGGGATGGTAGCCCCTGCTGCAGCCACAATGCCCGCCAGCTGTTGAGGAGATCAGTGCAGGTGGTTTCGGGGGCCCTGCATCCCTAGCTGCTGATGGACAAAACTTGTGACATAGGTGCTTATGGGACTGACTGTCTGTCTGTCTTGGGGCAGTTGATTGTCTGTATTGAGTCTTTCTTCTCCTTAGCATGGTTTTGTAGGTGTTAATTGATGGTAAATAACTGGCTACATTAGCTAGGTCCTGTGTGTTGAGCTGGTCCCTGAGTGAATCATGATTGACTGGTAACTGGTAACCAAGTAGCTTAGCAGCCAGGCCCACAGTAATGTCTCCCACGTCCCAAGACGGAGACAGTCAGTCCCACAAGCACCCATGGCACAAGTTTTATAATGAAAATTTCATTCAAATCAGACAAAAAAACAACAAAGTTATAGATATTTTATTGTTTCCCCATTGTACCCTATGGCCAGATCTCTAAGGTGGCTCCAAAGCGCTTTGGATGCTCCAAATGGCTTCAGGAAACCTAACAAGGCTAGCGCTTCAACCTAGACATGCTGCTTCAGACCCCAAAGGGTCCAAAGCTTCTTCAGATCCGAAGCTCTATCTGAAGCCTCACGCATCCCTAATGTTTACTATGATCTCTAAGTGTAATATGTGACATTATGAGGGACCAAGCTGGAGCCAGATCAAGTCTCTGATGTGGGACTGGGACTGACAATCAGATAGATGGCTGTCAGTCCCAACCCCAACACCATGCCATGCTCTAATATGATGCCAGGGCTGGGACCAACAACTAGAGAGCTGTGCTGGTATTAACTCCATGAAGAGGTCGGGTGACTACTGCATACATATTACTTGTTATGATCTGGAGATAATCCTTCTCCTGAAAGTCCTAATTTTGGTGAAATACAATCACATTTAGCATGCATTTTACTACCTTGAACACATGGATGCATGCGTTTTAAGTGCAGTTGATATGTCCTAAGTACAACAAGGTCCTCAAGACCCTTATACATTCAGTCTTGAGGTATAAACCTATGGATGAGGCATGGAATTCATGTTTCTTCTGCTTGATCTGGTAAAAATTAAAGATACTGTTAGACTTTTCAAAGAGTAGGAGGCATACCCTAATAGCTCAGCTAATATGCTGTCTCATTCTTAAGAGGATCACAACTAAGGCCCTGATTTAAAAAAAAAAATCCTTTTCTGAGACAACACTTGAATGGGACCTAATCGTGTGCTTAAACTAAGCATGTTACTTAGATGTTTGTCTGAATCTGGGTCTAAGGATGTTTTGAACATATGGCTCCTTTGTTTGCTTGCAGTTGCCTTACCAACAGTATGTAACTCGTTAAGTACTTTGGAATATCTTGAACATAAAAGACAAGAAACCTTTTACATATTTCTCCTATTAGGCTTATATCATTCAATTATTTTAAATTTTTCCCTCTTTCGCTGCAAGTCTCAGGGGTATTTAAAGTACACTTTCATGCTCTTGCATATGTATATGAGCTGTTTAGCAGCAACACAATGCTGCACTGGATAGATGTCCATCTGCCAGACTTCATTTAGTTTTAAGGCAGCTTTTTTAATCTATTGCTCAATGTATTGCTTCATATAAGGTGAAAATACCCAGAGATGTTTTTTAGAATACAATAAAGCTGATACTGTATATTGACTGAGCAGCAAGTATCCCAAATATATGCCAAGCAAGTCCTTCTTTTCTGTGGAGTGAACATAGAGCCCTGGTCCTTCAGCCCCACTAAACACAACCCTCTGGTTCTCTGAGGGGGACAGAATAAGGAATAAAGATTTAGTCTACAGAGTATAAATCTACCCTGCCTTCTTCCTGTAAATAATCACTATGAAATAGCAAATACAAAGAAGCAGAACTATTTGAGCTTAACTGCTGGAAATGTTTGTATATACATTAAGTAGGGCTGTCAGTTAATCATCGGTAACTTATGTGATTAATATGAAAACAAATTAACATATTCATTTTGCTTTAATTGCACACATTGTTTTGACCAGCGGAGTGGACCAACTGCAAATCAGGTGGAACCCTCAAGGATAGTCCTGACTCCGGTCTGCCTGCGCCTACTCCAGATATGCCCACCCACGCTGAGTAGCAACAGCCAGGTAGAAGATGCTACTCAGCACAGGGGAAAAGTTGCCCTTCCCCTCACTGCTGCTGGGCCCTTCTTACCGCAGCTGCCCAGAGCCTGCACCTGGCCGCGGGGCTCTGGAAGCGGAACACCGCAGATAACGTTGGGGGGAGAGTAGCTTCACAAACCATATTTGGGGGCATGAGGGGAACAGCAGCCCAGGAAGAGGAGCCTTAACTGCCCCAGTCACATGACCGGTCATTGCCAGGAGCGTTCTCAGGTACCGGGTGCGGAGTACTGACTGGCAGGGGCACGGGTGAAGAAATTTAGAGGAGAGTGATGGGGAGGCACCACCGTGTCCTAATGGTAGGGTCTGAGGAGGGAACTGAGCAGGCCTTCCCCAACTCATAGTTTTGTTCTTTCTCTCTTTTTTCCCCCCACTTTTGGAGGGGTTGTGGTGGTATAGACAATGCCAGGGAGCTAAGTCTCTAGCAAGGAAGAAATCTCCATTAAGGAAAAGAGGCACCGGCAGGGGAGTTTCCTTCCGTCCCTTTTTTCTCTTCTGTTGTTGATTTTTCTGTTCCCAGTTTGAGATATCCTCGGGCAGGAACAGGCCTAGTTTAGGCCAGATAGGGGATCAGATGGACCGCCGTAGGTGAGAGCACTCAGGACACAAGGCCCAAGACAGCTTCAGTGTCAAGAGAACAACTGCATCGAAGGAACAGCCGACTCAAGACCTAGTGGCCCACCGAAGGTAGGCATGAGTCTGGGGTGTAGTGGAGATGGAGCCCCACGGATGGCCATCTAGCAGTCTACCTACTGCTGTGGAACCCCTGGCGGTTTGCCATCCTGCTGCAATTACATTCAAAGTCGTGGCAGTCTGGGGCCGGCCACCTAGGTAAACCCCTCAGGATTTATAAGATACCTTGGTACGCCTGCTACCAACTGTCTGGGCCAAGGCAGCATGCAAACAGCTGTTTGAGGCCAGATGGTCACACTGTTGCATGACTGTGGACAGAACATATCACCTCATTATGCTTCTGTTTCTCCTCCTAACTTTGGTTGGCTGCCTTGTAATTAGTTAGTGGTAAAGAGTGACTCGTATTAAGTATTTATAAAGTATGTAACATAACACCATCAAGAATAGGAAGTCATTTATATACATATAATCTGCTATTATTGCCACTACTAAATATATGTTATAATTGTTACAGAATATTTAAATGGCTAATAATATCTCCAGCATGTGCTCTCATACCTCAAGATTTAGTGCATTAAAATAAGAAGAAATACAAGTCATCTACTAAACATTTGGAAATACTGGCTAAACAGTTACTTAAACCTACATGAGAGTGCTGGTTAGTTTGTTTTTAACTGAGATGCCCACAGATATCCTTAAAATAAAACCAAGCTGCCAAGTAATACTGTTGTTTGTCTTAAAGAGCAGAGCAGTGACCTTTCCCAGCTTAGAATACGCAATATCCATTTCATCTGTTTTGATTTACTTGGCAAGTTGCTTCAATCTCAGGTTGTGACAGTGAAGTTTTCAGCCTTCCCTTTAATTCACAGAATTTAAGGAAACAACAAATCAGAAATAACTTTCAAATTCTCTACCTTCCTCAGTTTTCACTTTTTGCAGCAGAAAAAGATAAACAGATGGCTCTTTAGAAGGCACTATGGGCACTTGTAAACATAATGGAGGTTTAGTCCTTAGGATTGCATTTTAAATTGAAATGATGGGTTTTAAATTGAACAGTGGGGTTTGTTAGAAATTGTGTGCAGAGAAAGGGGTTTCCTTTAGCAATACGGGAAGCGCAGCCTGTACCTTCTGGGGTCCACAACTTCCCCCATAGTAACTAAGCATGATAGACAAGCTTAACAGCAGACCAGTGCCTTATTTGGTAAAACTTTTTAAAACTTTATTTTGATTGGAGCTTACACTGCAGGTAAAAGAAGAGTTACACAGTACTCGTCATGTTCTGCTAAAGCTTTGCGCATGCAAAAATATCATGTAACCAGAGAATATAAATAGGTGTGTAAGAGTACAACTGGAGCCTCTCTGCCTTTCTGAGGTGGAGGGACCTTTGGCCAAAACTGGAAAGACCACACCCTCATCTCCTGCTTATTTGAATCTTAGCTGGGAAATGAGCCCTGTTGGGGTCAGGAGTATTCGCAGGTGTTCCCTTTCCAGGTTGAGAGCTTAAGCGAATAATTTCTCCTACAGGTTTCATTTTTCCATCACTGTTACAGCTGGGTCCTGCACCCTTTTTTTTTTTTCGGTGAAGAGTGCAATCCATTTCTTTTCTGGCAGATCCTGCCTATGGCCAGGGGGTAAGCCGCCAGTAGGCCCTGAGCTGCAGGGGGGCTCAGACCTTCCCTTTGAAGTGGCAGCAACCCTGGAGGCTGCCCATGTAAGCTGCTAGCAGACTGGGTGCTGCCCAGCTCAAAGGCAGCACCTAGCCCAGTCCAACACTTGCCTGACCCCAGGCTGGAGCAGCACATGGCCCACTAGCAGCCCACCCACAGCCCAGGGGGCACTGCTGCCACAGAGAGAAGGACCAGGGCCCCTGCAGCTCCGGGCCCACCAGAAGCTTGCTCCCCAGCTGTGAGACAGATGGATAGGCCCTGCCGAAAGGAAAAAAAAAGATCAGGCCCCTTGCTGCTTCTGCCTTCAGCAGGCACCTGCAGTTGCCAGGCACCTCCTGAAGACAGAAGCAGCAAGGGGCCCGAACCTTTTTTTTTTTTGGCAGAGCCTGCCCGTCTCTTCTGTGTCTGGCAGGGCAAGCTGACAGCTTCAACATTGCAAACTCATTTAAACCCCCACAAACTCTTGCATGTATACAGTGTGATGCCATTAAGCCACACAAAGGGAAATTTTTGCCCATATACGTGGTAACAGCATCACATGTAAAAGTGCCCTACAATTTCTTCACTCTCCAGCTTGTTCTGTGCTGACCACAACAATGACAGGATTCAAAGCTACGTGGATCTGCATTCAAATGTCAGCTGGTACTTGATCAAAAGGGACTAAAGTGCAGCATGCATTTTGGTTATGCATTATACTCAAGTGGCAAACATGTTTACTCTGGGAGTAGTTTGCCAAGCTGAGAGGGAAGAGGCTGGCTGGGCAACCAAGACAGTTGACTAGGATCTTTCAGTTCAAATTCTGTCAATGTTGCAGCCTTCCTGTGTAAACTTGAGCAAATTGTTTAATTTGTGTTTGCTCTCATGAGTAAAAGTGGGAAAATAGTATGGCCTTTTGTCTGTTTATATTACAGTTCTTCAGGTACAGGACTGCACTACCCAAGATGTAAACTCTTTGACAGGACAATGTGCCAAGGATGCTGACCAAACAGATCAGCCTGGGCCCGATATGTGGATAGGCAGAGGCAAGTGCCTTAGCCACATCTGCAGCAAGCCCTAGCTAATGAACTCTGCCCCAGTTAGGAGCAGCTAGCATCTTGATTGGCTGCTAGGAGCACCACCTGTTTATTTAACACCAGCGGGGGCCCTAGGTCAGCAGGTCAGTCAACAGTTCTGCTGTGACAAACTTCCTGGTCCCTGACCCTGGTTTTCAGCTTATTTCTGGATTTCAGCTTTGGATTTCCTTGTGATTCTGTTTCATGGCTCCTGACCCTGGTTTGGGTCTGTATTTGGACTTTGCCCTACAGGTTGCCCCCTGGATCTGGACCCTGGGCTGTGTCTCTACTTCTGGATATCTCCCTCCTGCCCTTTGACCCAGCCTAAAGCCCCTGTTTCCCCCAGTGGCCTAACCAGTAGACCAGACCGCTTATGTCCTGATCCTGTACATGGTGTTTCCACTTATTTGTACAATACCAAACACCTATTCAAGGCTCAGTAAGTGAGATCACTGGCTTTCAGGCAACAATAAATTCAGTCACAAATGCCTAGCCTTGAGATCAATTGAGACAACAAACTTATTTGGCTCAGTGACTTTTTACTGTCCAGATATTAGTAAGCCTTGTGTAACATAGACTATCATTCATAGTGGAAATGTGGAAAAATATGCAATTTGGTATTTTCAGTTTACTAGCTTTTGGAGCTAGTAAATTGCTCCATTAAAATACTGAATTCTATATTTTTTCACATATAACACCCCCTCTACCTAAATAAAGCAAGAATGGGTGAGGCAGGTGGCATCAGGACCTTCAGACTGTCTCTTTAGGATGCCTCACTTCCTGGACACTATGTTTCCAGGAATACTTATTTCAAGTCATACGAGGTTAGAACTCAGACCTCTGCAAGGACAGCAGCAAGATTGACAGCTCTTTATCATATGTAGTTCATTATATTATTTCTTGTAAATAGGTAATGTTTTCACATGAGAAGCTTCATCAAGATACAAGTAGCAGTTAATTTGCTGCTTCAAGCACAAGTTAGAGTGCTCACCCAATAATTAAAGTTATGAAAGGACTCTGTTAACCATCTTAGCAGCTGCAAGGCATGCACGTTGTCTCTAGACTTGCTTCTTTTCCAGTAAAGGAAACAGCTTTCCCACTTAAAATGTACACCCCTATTTGCGGGGTGGAGTGTGGTTTGTCCGTGAGAAAAATATGGTAACACAATGTGGCTGGCTATATAATTGAAAATAAGGGCAAAAAATTGGATGCAGTTTGATGTTGGTTTATCATACTACAGTTAGCTGTAACTCCTGATTTAGTCAAATGACGTTATATCTCCCAAGGTTGCACTGTACCCTTGGATAAGAATGCCAGCTGGCTCTGAATACTGACTGGCTTTAATGGGGCCACACTCTACTAGCACAACTCAATTAGAGTTGGCTGGCCTTCAAAGCCACCTGGTATTTTCACTGAACTCCAGGGTTGAGAAGCTTGAGCCCAGCCTTTTTGGGACTTCCCACTGGTTCTCTTATCATATGCAACTTCATTTATCCTGTGACAGGGGGCCACCCTGGGGCCAGGTCTCACGTCAGCCCGCCCATTTGTCTACGGCAGTCTGCCCTATCTCATCTGCCACAACTTGATGTAATACTTGATATAATAAGCAGGAGGATGCCCATTACACTGCTCCGATACCAGGGGCACTATCTACAGCTCCATACCTTCCCTACACCATGGCCCATGCCTCATAGATAGCATCCAGTTTATTATTACAGCTCTGGTTTGAGGCTGGGCCAAACTTGGTCCACTGTTAGGCCTCTCACATGCCACCCTGTTCTGGGATTCACTCATACAGCCACCTTCTCACCATGGCCTCAACCACTCTTCCCTGTGTCATCAGGCCTTTCACACAGTCTCTGGGCCATATCCACCCTGCCCTGATCCTTTGAGCAACCATGTAGGCCATGAGGCTTGCCTCTTCACTTCTTGGGTGGCCTGTGTGCAGCATCTTGGGCCCTCCATGACTTATCTGCACAATTCACCATACAGAATTATATGGGCTGACTCTGCCCCAGCTCCTTACCAGGTGTCTTTTCACACATGTAACTCATATACTGTTGTGGGGGTTGGCCAATGTGCTGCTCTTCAAGCTGTGTGTTCGGCCCTACTCAGCATCCTTATTGCACAGGCCTTCAGGCTGCCGTTGTGCACCCTACCACGTGCAGGTCACCTATTCCATTGCCCGCTCTCTGGTGCCACATGATTACCCCCACTCTGGGGCCACACTATTATCCACTGTCTGGGGCCTCTGGAGTCAATCATTCCCCCCGTGGAGCTCAGGTGCCTCTATAGGCAGGTCTGGCCCCTGACACTCATAATTACCCACTGAGGAGTGGGAACTAGGATTATGAGGTACCTCCAGAAGCCCTGACAGCTGCTGTAGCAGCCATTGAGTGGGAGCTTATTTTTTTAGAGAGCCAGGAGCCGGGGGGCTAGGAGAGTGGGTGGTGGTTGGGGGCTGCTCAGGGGAGCTGAGAAGCAGGCAAGGGATGGGACCTGGCAGGGCCCCACCTATGGTCCCCTCCCTGTTCCTCCAGCTCCCACTACCCCTTCCCCTAGTTACCAGCTTGGAGTCTGGGTCCAGCTCCCTGCAGCAGCAAGCAGGTACTGCCCAAATCTTTGAAACTGTCTGAATCTTTTCTGAATTGATTTGGAGAGCTTCAGATCAATTTGGACCTTTTTATTTGTCTCCTGATTCAATTTGGATTTTGCACCGAATCTGGCCGAATCTCCTCCGAATTGAATCAGCACCTAAAGCTTTGCACAGTCATATTACTTAAGTTGTTGACCATTCTCTTTTCAATTTTTTGCTCACCTAATGTCTGCTATAATGACCCCCTCATCCCTTTAGTATTTTTAAATGTCTCATGTTGTCCATGTAAATTTTACAGTAATTTGTGCTTGTAAATGATATTGTTAAGTCCTCATCAGTATGTTTAAAGGTTCTGATTTTCATGTAATTTTTTTAGGTCAAGCATGTTTTGATAGTTTCACATTCAGCTACTATACCAACACCAAAGCACTTCAGCTGACTTTTTTCTGCCAACTATATTTTTCTAGATTCATGGATAGGTGAGCAAATACAACAAAAATATTACTGACTGTTTTTTCCATTTGTAACCTTTTGTTCTTGTAATAATAATGATTGTTGTTATTAATATAAATGCCTTACTCATGGCATTGATTTATCCATTTTATTTGAATGTTTTCTTGAAAAAGAAATCAAAAGGAGCTTTTCAAAGAGAATTGAAGAATTGTTTGTCAATCTATTCAGTTATTTTCTATAAATATTTTATAAAAAACCCTATTTTTGTGCATAAAAATGTTTGCAAAAGTACAAGTGTTATGGGTACTAGTGAAAATATACATGGAAATGCATATAAGCATGAATATTAATATTGAAAAATGTTTGTGTGCCCTGAATGGAAGATCATGCAGACAGGGAACAGAAACAATGCAAAATAACTAATGAAGAAGCACAAACAGTAAAATAGTGAAGGTTCCCAAAATATATGCCTTGAGCAATTAATATGAAACTTGTTCATACAAAAGATTTCCAAAAATGTTGTAAATAACAATTGATAAAAATCACAACCTCCAGACACGTTGGAAAAACAAAATTGATTAAATAAGAGTAATAAATCATTTACTATGAACTGTTCACTGCTTCTAAGTAAACAGCTTAAATTTTCAGCAGTGACTATTTAGAGTGCAGTAGTATAAGAGATAAATTGGCATTGTGATGGTCCAGATATTATGCGAGAGGAAAAGATTTCTTAGGGTGATATCTTTTATTGGATCAACTATGTAGTTGGGATAAAGTTAAACGAGTTTTTGAATGCAAGACATTTTTAATCAGGTATTTAGAGCATCTTATTTTGTGGGGTCTACCTTGAAATGCCTTAATAGCACCAGGTATCTAGAAAAAAATGTTGCAATTAGTAAGTACTGAGCAACCATCCACTGAAAAATTGCCCTGTTAATTTTATCTCCAGGGAGGCAACCACAATTGAACAATCACTGTTCTCTATTTGAAAAACTAAGGAACTATATCTTTAATGAACACAGTTTATACAAGTGTTTTCAGAGACTCACAAAACAAATGTCCCTTTTTCACAGAGTTAAAAAGGTGAATTTAAACTGGCACAAGGTTTCTTGTGACATTTCCCCCACTTTGGAGCTCTGTGCTTTCAACAGTATAGCTCCTGCACAAGATTAAACTAATCCACACATATCTTAGTATATTTATAGGAAATATGATTCCCTCATGGATACCTTTCACTGATGTGGGTAATTTCTATTTTTAGTCGAACTACATATTTACTGAGCTCTGGTACAAGTGTTTGGTTTCAGATTTGTAACACAGTAGGCTTTTCAATGACCACCAATTTTCTCAGCATGTCATGATGAGTGACAACAAAACAGCATTTAATTAAGGATATATTTTTTTATTTGGGGATTTCTAAAATGATGCTAGTTTTACATTTCAGATGGTGTAGCTTTGTTTAGTACACGCACACACAGAGAAATATGCTTTCTTTAAAATTAGCAAATAATAGCAATGTTTGCAACCCACACACCTGATAAAAATTATTCTATTCCGGATCTTTCCTTGTGCCCATCACTATGATATCTGTAAGCATATCTGTACCAGATGTATCTCTGTCGGCATAGCCAGGTTGGCAGATGTAATATACACTGGCAGACGCAGCTGCCTTTCAGCAAAGCAGCTACACTACTTCTCCATGTAACAGGACAATGCATATGGCAGGGTAGGTTTGCACCTTATATATGCTAATTAAATTAGAGATAACTGTGATTGGGAAGCCAGTGAACAGGGACTGCAAACAGGGGAAACAGTTTGCAGGCAGTTGCTGGAGGCCAGAGGAGGAAAGAAGAGAGAAGGCAGGCATCAGATCATCCCCAGGAAAGGTAAGTGAACCAGCTGCCTGCACCTTTGGTTTTATTGAGTGTTTGTTTGGTGGGTTATGTGTGTTTGGGGCATGGGCTCTGAGAAGCTTGGAGTGATTGCTAACTGCTGATTGTTGCAGGATTTGCGGAAACTGGGGGATTACTGCCTCGGCCTGACAGAAGCCCTAACAAAGGGTCTGAGTCAGTAATTCAGTACCCTAGAGATGTTGTCTCCTACTTCAGCCCCCACTACAGGAACACATGGGACACTTCCAGAGATGGAAGCCCTCTTGGTGGGATACATTTACACCATGTGGGAACCCAAACTCACTGCTCTCCATGGGTATCTAGAACAGAACCTGGTCTGGGGCTTCATACACTGGTCCATTCCACCTGTAAGGGCCCCTGTCCTATTCATTAAAAAGAACAGGAGTTTGCCTATGCATTTATTATTAGGCACTGAACCAAATGACCATTTGCAATCATTACCTCTGCCTCTCATCCCAGAGCTGCTTGATCAATTCAAAATGGTGCACATCTTCACTAAATTTGATCTTCAGGGAGCCTGGTCCGAATCTGCCCTGGCGATGAGTGGAAGACTGCTTTTTGAAACCTGGTATAAACACTCAGAACACCCACTCATGCTCTCTGAGCTCACAAACATCCTGCCTGGTTACTTTGCAACGCTTCACTAATGATGTGCTGTGAGACCTACTGGACCAGTTTCTAATCGCCTACCTTGACTACATACTGCTTTTTATTGGCATACCCTAACCAACATTTAGCACATGTCCAAACAGTACTGGAAAAACTGTGCCAACATAACTTTTTTTACAGACTTAGACAAATGGGCATTTACTTTACAAGAATTTAGTTCCTTGGATTCATTTTATCCCCTGAAGGCCTGAAAATAGACCCTTGGAAGGCTCAGGCCATCTGTGAGTGTAAAGCCCCCTGGAATGTTGAGGAAACTTCAAAGATTCCTGGGGTTTGTGAAGTTTTACTACAGATTCATCATCAACTTTGTCAAAGTAGTAAGTCCTCTCACTATGCTATTGTAGAAGAATGTCCAGTTCTGGTGGTCTATGGAGGAGTATTAAAACAACTGAAATAGGCTTTCCCCTCTGCTCCTGTAGTTACTTATCCAAACCCTGTCCTGCATTTCATAATAGAAATGGACAGATATAGCACTGCCATAGGTGCAGTGCTCTCCCAACAGCAATGCCCAGAACAGACCTCACACCCCTGAGCTTTCTTTTCCCAAAAATTTACCCCAGCAGAACAGAATTACAAGATCTCCTGGATTGTGAACTGCTGGCAAGGTCTGGCCAGACTAACAATGCTTTGTGCAAACCACAACTCACTATTAACAGGCTATCCCAGAATAGCCACAACCTCCTGACTGGTTGCTTAATACTTCTGGTAGCCACACCTGCACAAGACCAGTCTGAGGCTTTGTCTACTCCTTCAATGTTTGCACTGATACTAAAAGATCCGCACAGAAACTGTGTGGGCTTCTCCAGCCTCTTTTTGTTTCCCTCAACCCTGGCCTGATATTTCATTAGATTGTTTTGTAGAGATGTCTGAATCCAACAGATACTCCACTGCCCTCAGCCAAGTTATGGTTGGACCTAGTTGTTTGCCTTCGTGGATTTCCAGACTACATAACCTTTGACTGTGGGCCCCAGTTTGTCTCCTAATTTTTGGCATGAGGTCCTGAGCCTTCTGGAAGTCCATGCCCAGTTCTCAGCCACATACCACTCACAAACAAATGTTCAAGCCAAGAGAACAAATCAGATCCTAAAGCAGTACCTCCGGTGTTAACTCAGTGTCCAGCAAAACAACTGACCCACCTTGCTAGTACTTGCAAAGTTTGCTTACAATAACTCCACATGGGCTTTGACCCAACAGACTCCATACTTTGCTTATTATTGGTTCTACCCCCACCCTACCTGCCACCTCTGATAACCCTGCAATTCTGGACTGGGTATAACGTGTGTAGGAGGTCCAAAAAGAACTTAAAATCAATCTGGAAAAGGTGAAACAAACTTCTAAAGAACATGTAGACCAATATAGTCAACAGGGGCCTGCTTACTCTGTAGGACAAAAAGTATGGCTATTAGCAGAACCCCTCCACACCCACTGCAGAACCTGGACCACAGATATATTGGCCTTTTCCATATCACCCAACAAATTAATCTGGTCACCTTTGAA
This sequence comes from Caiman crocodilus, assembly GCA_030014935.1. Taxonomy (NCBI): domain Eukaryota; kingdom Metazoa; phylum Chordata; order Crocodylia; family Alligatoridae; genus Caiman; species Caiman crocodilus. The sequence goes on from JAGPOW010003316.1 coordinate 121,657,419, forward strand.
TTGCAGCTCCCACCAACACTAAAAATCCATCCAGTATTCCACACGTTCCTGTTTAAGCCCAACCCTGAAAACTTGCTCCACCACTGGTCTCAGCCTCCTCTATCACTCGTAATGGCTCAGAGTCAAGGAGAATGCTTCGACCACAACACTCCAGGCTCAAGGTAGATATTATTTCATGGACCGGGAGGTTTATGGGCCAGAGGAACGCATGTGAAAGCCCATGGAAATTGTCCGTGCCCCCAGTCAAGTGAAAAAAACAATTCCATTGGTGGCAGTAAAATTATACAAAATATGAATTTAGACGAGTGGTCCCTGGAAGGGGTCTTGGGGTGGTAAATATCAGACTGTGACTTTGAACATGGGGCCTCAGCTTGCTCAGCATAGCAACTCATCCTGGTTGGCCATCAACGCAGGAGAGTGTTAGGGTGAACACAGGTGGGAAGAATCCTCCTGTTGGGCTTCACCACACACCTACTCCCTGCCACTGGAGTGGCCAACCAGGGTCAGCTGACCCTTCACCTTTTCCAGTATAAAACCCTGACTTGGAAAAGGCAGTGTCTGGGCAACAAAGTACAGCCCTGTATCCAGCATTGTTAGCTTGTGTTGCTACTGGCTTCTTGACAGAGTCTTTGGAAACCTGACCCATCTTGCTCATGGACCCCAGGTCTGGCCTGACTCTTTATATACCTGACTTAATCCTGGTTTGATTTCCTAGATACCTGACCCAGCTATCTTTCTGACCCCAACCCTGACCCTCTGCATCTCTGACACCATTCATGGGATGGATCTTCTGGCTTCTTGGATTCCCTACTTTTTTACTCAGCACATGACCCTTGGACCTCAGCTCTTTCTCCTGACCTTGAGGTAACCCCTAAATGTGGCTGCTTATAACCCAGCATGACAGGGCTTCCCCTACCCCAGCAGGAAGGCACAATGGGATCTAATGCACAATTCCACTCTGAATGTATGGATTGTGTATTAGATTAGGCACCATTGTGCCTTTACTTGCATGTGTAGAGGACCCTTGGGTCCTTCCCTGACTAGTCTAAACAGTCTAGTGTTATTCTTGCAGGTCCCTTCTTTTAAACTGTAAACTAATCATTGCCTGGTAGGCCTCATATTTAACATATTCATGTGGATGCTGTTTTTTTTCCCCCCTCCAGTAATTTAGCACTCTCAAGCTATTTAGTCTCTCCCAGGTGTAAAACTCATTATGCAATCCTGGTCCTATTAGAACATAAAAGAAATACATTGTATATAAAATACCATAGGGCATATAAACATAGCTTGATGCTACCTATATATAGAGACTACACATTCTAGATAATTAAAACAAACTCAAGAAAATAAGCTTGCATCTCCATGTCTCAAAGACAAGCTGATGTGACCTCTCATGCATGGGGTGCCCCTGTAGTCAGGAGATTACAGCAGATGGTCTTTCGGCTGCAAAGGCGCACAGGCTCTGGAGGAGGGCTCCCAGCTGTGAGAGCGTGCTTCTTGCTGGTAGAGGGGGAACCTTGCACCAGCAACAATGTGTGATGGGATCTGATTCATGATTGTGAGGATTGCACAATAGATCCCATCATACATTTACCTGCATATGTGGATAAAAAGTGACATAAAAAGAATAAAGTGCAAAAACAATTCCTTGAAGAACAGCTTTCCTACCTTATTTTGATATCAACCAAATTCCTCACCAGTGTTTAGTATTTATAGTAAATACCTGGGCCATTGCCTTCAGGAGCCTGCATTCTAACAGAGCTGAAAAGATGCATAAGTTTATCTTCATAAACAAATATACGGTTTAAGGCACCATATGGGGTGGGGAGGGGCTGGTGCAGTGAAGTCTGTGTGCTGGGGAACACTGTGATGCCGTGAGCTGAGGGTGGGGGCCAGGGTGCCTTCATCAGCAGGGAAGCCTGCAGCTGGGGAATTGGCCCATGTCATCTGGCTCACAGGGATCCCATGGAGCCATATGCATGCACAGTGAAGGGGTTGGATCTGTGAGCACATATGGTACTACAAGGGAAGCGCCCATTTGCATGCATGGTGCAGCAAGGAAACTACCTCTGCATTCAGTGCAATGCTTGTGGCTGACACTGGTGGAGTCCTTGCTGGTGTGGCTTGTGTGAGCCCCCAGCTGCTTAAATCTTGGATGGTCCTGGTCTGCTGTAACACCCAGGTCCTTTTTTGCCAAACTGCAGCCTAGCCAGTCATGTCTCAGTCTGTATTGGTGCATGTGATTGCTTAATCTTGAATGCAGAACTTTGTGCTTGTCTTTATTGATCTTTATTTGATTGATTTTGGGACAATTTTTCCAGTTTATCAAGGCTATTCTTTATCCCTGGGATGCATAGCATGACCCTTAATATTAGATTGGGTGTGTGGGGCTGATTGAGCCTGTAAACCAGCCCTACACCACTGTTCTAGACAGACAAGATAAAGGTTAACATCTCAGCATCTACATGTGCACCCCTATTAGGACGCAGGAAACTAATAAATTCCACAGCAGAGTAGTACTTGTAAATATAAGTAAATATGTAAATAAGTAAACCCTTCTGCAGAGTTTTCATGTGCAGCTGCACACAAATAGATGCTGACCCAGCTGACTGGGGCATGAGGGTGTTTCAGTGTGGGGGCTGCCTGCTGACTAGCCCCACACTGAAGCACCTTCGTACCCTAGCCAGCCCCTCTGCAGCACATTGAACCCAGTTAGAGCAGACCTGGGCTGGCAGGCTTACCTCCAAGGCCCCCTGACAGCTGAGGTTGATCCTACTGGGCTCCACATGCTGCACATGAATGAACTCCAAAGCTTATCACTGCAAAGTTATTTGCTCAGGGGTGCATGTTAAAACAGTGCACCTGGGAGCAAAAATTCCTAAGCAATAAGCTCTGGAGTTTATTCGCATACACTAATTGAAAGTGTAGACGTGACCAATGTCTAACATAACTTGCAAGCATCCAGTAACAGAGCGGTCTAGCCCTTAAGTGGAAGCAGACAGCCCTATTGTAGAAACTGAGCTGCAGATGGTTAGCTAATGAGAACCTATGCCACTAGCAGGTAAAAACATGGAGAAGAGAGCAGAGAGTAATGAGCTGGGTGATAGAGCAGTTTATGGACAGAAGGCAAACTGGAACCTACATAAAATTGCTGCTTGGGAGGGGCCATGCTATGCAATTGTGTGACAGCCTAAAGGCCCTTTCTACTTTTCAGAGAAGGGATAGAAGTTTTGTTTGATTAATTCGTTGGTTTATTTGATGTAAGGACTGTGTTGGTATTTGAAGAATTGGCTGAGGAGCTCCCAATGGTGTTATGCTCCAGCCCAAGTCTGAATTCGTTGCCCGGTATGCGTGAGCCAATATACGAATACCAGTTGGAAGTTTGAAAGAAAAAAAAAGCTTTT
>JAGPOW010003316.1:121675652-121700720 GCA_030014935.1 Caiman crocodilus
CTGACCCCGGTGCTCTTTCCTGCCAAGGCAGGGGGTCGGACTAGATGATCTGCCCAGGTCCCTTCCGACTCTAGATACTATGATACTATGATACCTCCCTGGCTTTCACTTGTGGGGAATTGGTTAGGAAGGCCGGGGCAGGATTAGAACTTGAGCTGGTGACAGAAATTGGGGACAGCAAAAAGTCCTTCTTTGGGTATATAGAAAGCAAAAGGAAGGTGCAGGGTAGCATACGACCCCTACAGAACAAACTAGGGCAATTGGTGACAGAGAGGGGGGACAAAGCTGAACTGTTCAATGAGTTCTTTGCATCTGTATTCTTAGACACAGATGAAGACAAATCTTCCAATTGGATCATAGATAAACACAGGAGGGACACCAGCTCACCAACTGTTAGTGCAAACTTAGTAAAGGAACGCTTGGAGGGGCTGGAAGTGTTCAAATCAGCAGACCCGGATAAACTTTATCCAAGGGTGCTGAAGGAATTGTCCAGTGTCATAGCAGAGCTGCTGGCATGGCTATTTGAGTGCTCATGGTGTTCCGGTCAGATCCCAGAGGACTGGAAAAGCACCAATGTGGTCCCCATTTTCAAGAAGGAGAGGAGGGAAGAACTGGGAAACTATAGGCCAGTTAGTCTCACCTCTATCCTTGGGAAAACTCTGAAAAAAATCATTAAGGATCACACTTGTGGGAGCCCAGAAGGAGAAATAATGCTGAAAGGAAATCAGCACGGATTCACTGCAGGCAAATCTTGCCTGACTAACCTTGTTTCTTTTTATGACCAGGTCACAAAATGTTTAGACGCAAGAGTTGATGTAGATGTTACCTACCTAGACTTTAAGAAGGCCTTTGATACAGTATCTCATTCTCTTCTCATAAATAAACTGACAGGCTGTGATGTAGATGATTTCACAATCAAGTGGGTGGCAAATTGCCTTAGGAGTCACACCCAGAGAGTAGTAGCGGACGGGTCGATATCAACCTGGAAAGAAGTGGGCAGTGGAGTCCTGCAAGGCTCGGTCCTTGGTCTGGTGCTGTTCAATATCTTTGTCAGTGACTTGGATGCAGGTGTGGAGAGCACCCTGTCTATGTTTGCAGATGATGGGACCAAATTATGGGACCAAGTTACCCTACTGGAGGGTAGGAAATGGATCTAGGTGGATCTGCACAGGTTGGAAAAATGGGCAGAAGGAAATAGGATGCAGTTTAACAAAGACAAGTGCAAAGTGCTGCACCTGAGCAAAAAGAACCACCAACATACTTACAGGCTGGGGGCGGACCTTCTCAGCAGCACAGCAGCGGAAAGGGATCTTGGAGTAATAGTTCACTCCAAGATGAACATGAGTCGTCAATGTGACGAAGCCATCAACAAGGCTAACTGCAGTTTATCATGCAGTAGCAGATGCATGATGAATAGCTCCAGGAAGGTGATGCTTCCCCTCTATGTGGCACTGGTCAGGTTGCAGTTGTCGTACTGCATCCAGTTTTGAGTGCCACACTTCGAGAGGAATGTGGAGAATGTTGAGAGGGTTCAGCGCAGGGCCACTCGCATGGTCAGAAGCCTGCAGGCAAGGCCCTACGAGGAGCGACTGAGGGACCTAGATCTCTTCAGCCTTCGCAAGAGAAGGTTAGGAGGTGATCTTGTGGCTGCCTATAAATTCATCAGGGGAGGTCAGCAGGGAATAGGTGATGCTTTATATACCAATGCAAACATCTACACACGCATATATTACGCAGATGGAACACATATACTATATACACACACATATATATGGTGTGTTTGCATACATTTAGCATATATATATACACACACACACACACACACATACACACACATACATATATATCTATATATATGCATTATAACCTCATAATCCAGATCTCAGAAATCTGGAATTCTCGAAAATCCAGCACTTCTTAAGCTTTCCCCTCTGCTCCCCTGGATGAGGAGGGGGAAGCTTGCATGTGGCGGCTGCCGCTGCCACCATCCACCACCCTGTGTCACCAGTCCATGTGCAGCCACTGCTCCTCCCACACTCCTCTGAATGTGGAGGGGGAAGGTTGTAAGCAGCGGCTACCACTGCCATCCACTGCCTTGCTCTGAGTGAGGCCATGGCTCCAGAACTGCAACCAACCACAGCTCTGGTTTAAAAAAACCCCAGTATTTTCAAATTTCAGCCCAAGCATGGTTATCCTGTACACACACACACTCTCTCTCTCTCTCTCTCTGTGGTCTAATAAAACATATGGGGGTTTCTGTGTGTATGTCTATGGCTCATCTATGTAGCTATGACTTGTGTGCATGTGTGTATGGTAAATACATGCGTAAACACACATCATATCTATGTGTGTGCATGTAACACACGCACACACATACTCACACACATGGTCAGTGCCATTCTTTTGGCCGAGTCTTGGCTCGGGCTGATTCCTTACGGCAAATACATGCATGCACACCTTACAGATACGTATGTGGGCATGTATTTACCATAAGCAATCAGCCTGCGCCAGGAGTCGGTCACAAGAAAGGCACTGGTGAAATGAGCACGGGCTTTAATTTAAGCGATTACTCCCTCTTCCTCCAGCCTCCCGCAACCCCAGTTGTTCTAAAGCTTCCCGCCTGCCCCCCTCCCAGTTCCCCTGTCCAAGCTCCACCCCGATTCTCATTGGCTGCCTCACCCCCTGTCCTCACCCCGTCTGTAAGCCCATCCGCGTCACGCCCCGCCCTTTCCCTTCCGTTTGCCATCCCGGCGCGCCTTCTTTTCTCGCGAAATTTCTTATTCTCGCGAGCGCTGGGGGCCGCCATCTTACCTGCTACTGCCGCGGCTGGTGGGGTCGGGGTGGGTAGGGGGCGTTTGGCGTTTGTGGGAGCCGCTGTTGCTCGGGTGTCTGGACGCGTCCGCCAGTCAGACCTTGCCTCCTCGCTGCCTGCACGCTCCCGGGGCCGGGGGGCAGGGCGCAGCGGACGGGGCCGCGCAGAGCCGCCCGGCCGGTCCCGCCCCCTTGACGGCGCGGGGCCTCCGGCGCGGGCCGGCGGAGCGGGAGCGGAGCAGCGCCAGCTGTGCCGGGCGGCCGGCGGGGGAGCCGGGTCCAGTTGCCGGCGCAGGGGGAGCCGGCCCTCGCCCGCCGCCGCTGCTACTGGAGCTGCCGGAGAGGCGGGGCACGGGCCGCTCTGGATGGTGGTGAAAATGATCATAGAAAACTTCGAGGCGCTGAAATCCTGGCTCAGCAAAACCTTGGAGCCCATGTGAGTACCCGGCGGCCCCGCACCCCTGGGCCCTCGGGGGCCCCCCGAGCCCGGGCAGAACGCAGGAGACATCCTGGCGTTGGGGGTGCTCTCAAGCCCGCACACACAACGTGCACCTGCAGTCCACGCCAGTCATTAAGGCCCCCACATCTTCCTGGGTCCATTTCCATAGAGTTTGTGGGTGCAACTAGAGCACCTTGCTATATGTGGAATCTTTCCTGTAACTAGAGTCTCAGGGGAGCTTCTAGTTCAGTGGTTCCTAATCCTTTTTGGACCAGAATCCATTTGTAAGTGTCCCCAAACCAGTAATTCTCACTCCTGAACTGTTGCCCTCCCAATGCGTGGGTCAGGAAATGGTGTGTGGGGTCCCAGGCAGGCCCTTGCAAGCTGAAACTGTGCCAGCCTGCAAGGAAAAAGCCCCACTTCCCTAAATTTTTTTCTGATAAAGGTGAATCCATTTTTAAAATGTGTTCACAACCCATATTTTCTTGCTACCCACTCCCGGGTTGCTACCCATGGGATGAGAAACACTGCTTTAGGGCAGTAATTCTTAGCCATGGTGCTGCAGCACTCTGTGGTGCTTTGAGATCCTTTCAGGGGTGCCATGGGTGCCCCACAGTGGTAGTTTTGTGGTGCATAAACACGATTTGTAAGGTAAACCCTGGGATTTCAGAGCAGAATCCATAGCATTAATATCCTTCTGACTTGGGGTCTTCTTGAGTTCTTTGCAACAAAGGAAAATAGCTTTGTTTTTCTGCTGCTTAAGAATAAATGAAAACTAAGAGCTGTCACTTATTCGAGAGATGCCTCAATTCTATTTTGAATCTTAAAAGTCTGAGAATGATTTCTATAAGGAAGGGACTTGAAACTAACCTGATTTTTAAGGACGTGCTCATCCAGAAACAGAGTAGTGTTAGCTTTTCCAGCTCACATCTGTGCCTCTGCACAAGGCAGCCTGATATCTTCTGACAAACCTAGGTGAGAAATTAGTGAAACACTAATTTCTAATAGCTCAGATACATTTGACTCTCTAAGTTCTGTCTCACTGTAACCCAGCTAAAACAGTCTCAGATGTTTCGGACACTGCCCCATAACTTTGAGTAGCTACCTGGAACTAAATAAAAAGCCTATGTCATTTTAATCTGTATTTCTGTCATGATATAATTCATGGGGTGGTTATAAGCTTGATTAAGACTCGAGGTAAAATGCTTAAAATGTATCCAGGCATTGTTTATTTAGTAGTTACTTAGTAAGTGATTCAAAGCTTACAGAAATTGATATGAGTTTCTTGGTTGTTTTCAGAGGCCCCATCATGAATTAAAACACATTAACAACATGAAATACTTGAGCTTCTGGTAGAGCCTAGATCTTTTTTATAGGTTAGGTTTTCTTATTTGACATGTAGGATATTGTTTAAATTGGGTTAAGCATGATTTAAATATCCAAGTGTCTTCCTGATTTGGAACTTATTAATTCTTATTTAGTCTCTGTGTTCTGTGTTTTTACTTGTTTTGGCACTTAAGTAAAGTTCATATTATAACAGTCATTCTCTGTACTGTGATGGTAGTGTGAATAGGTATTCCTGTGGTGCAAAAGTCGTCTTGTATTAGTTTTTTATTATTTGCACTGAGTACAAAATACAAGGATGTAATATCCACACAAATCTAAAATGCTTTGTTAAAAATTAGATTGCAAAAGTTCTAGTTCACTAGGATTTTCTGAGTCTGCATAAAAGGTTTTATCCTATGCATTTGTTTTTGCAAATAATCAGTTAATGGATAGTATTTACTAAAATTGCTGTGGCTAATTTCCCCTCGTAGATGTGTACTAAATTAGTTTGAACAGACTTTTAAAATACCTAACTCTTTTATTGGGAGGAAAGGTCTGTATTTATCTAGTTTTTGCCTGTAGTCTTATAAAGATTTTATTTCTTTGATCTTTTTGTTGGCTAGTGTACTCTGTGGAGCCATATGCTTCAATGCGTCAAGCTAGTGGTTGGTTTTCTATCCATAATCCAGCAAGTGACCTCTAGTAGATGAAGGCCAATAAAAAAACAGGTTGGGGGCACCACCAGTTCCATACTCTGAGAGCAGTGACTCTCCTGAGAGAAACTGAATGTCTGTTTGCACCTGGCTATAAATTAGACTGTCTCTAAGTTAGAAACTTAAGAAGCTCAATTTCAGTGATACTCTTACAGAAACAGAACTGTAAATCTTAATTTTTTAATTGGATGAGTTATTAAAAGCAAGGTAGTTTTCTGTTGCACTCTACTTTAAAAATGGGTCGATAAACACTACTGAGGAAAAGATGGATTTAAAAAGTAGGTGTGTGTTTTAGGCATTGCGTTCAAAGTATTGGGTCAGTATCACTTGTCTCTGAGTAAATGCTAGAACATGCAGGCTGTGAGTTGGAGTGGAGGTGTTCTGGTTTCATTGAGAGAGAGAGAGAGAGAGAGAGAGAGAGAGAGATTTTACCTTTCCAACTCTGAACTGTTCCCCAGTCATTGGCAGAACCTAGGTAGACCTCTGTCTTGACAGGAGTGTGGGCATGATTCTAATTCAGATTGGCTGCTCTGTTAGTTGAGTGTAGACCACAGCTTGCGTTGGAGATAGAGGAGTTGTTTCAGAACACAGGCTACCACAACTAGTACTCCTATGCTTTCCCATGGTTCCCTCCAGGAAACGCAGACAAATTCTTGTACAAAATTCATTTTTCTGGAGTGCTGAGAACCGTGAAACATTTCCCCAGAATCTTAGTGGCATGTGAGTTTGGGTCCAACTCATTTTACAGTGTTTTGCTTTTTGCCTGCTTTCAGTCAGCTGGGGCTAACCTTATTGCAAGTCAGTCTGTGGAATATAGGGACAGGCAGCTACAACCCAACTTGGCTGCCAAAGATCAATTCACTGCCTGGTCTCTAAGTTCTAAGTGCTGTATGCTTTGCAGGTTTCACTACAAATTTTGCAGTCATGACTATGGTAGGCAAGAGGTGGGAAATGATGGCATCTTTTTGCTGATGTAGCTTTGCAGGCAAAACCTGTCATCTGGGTATAGGTATGCTGACAGGAGAGGGTTTCTGGCAGCAGGGCTTCTGTCTTGTGAGTTGGTGATGTAAATGTGCTCATGGAGATGGGGGGAGGAACTCCTCTTCTGTCACTCTTGCAGTCTCTGCTTGGGAGTTCTGTTGCCATAGTTGTGCCTGCACAGTTCTGGCAGCAGTGACCCCATAATGTAAACCAGGGCTGTGCATTGGCCACATCTGGCCTCTCGGGGTTTAATCTGTGGGCCATGCAGCTCAGTCTGGGCACCATTCCCTCTATTGTTTGCCTGCCACTGAACTCTCCATGCTTCTTTTTCCCTCATCTGGCTTCTGCTGCTTGCCTGTTGCATAGGTGCAGGATCTCACCATTAGTGTGTAGTATTCACTAGACTACAGCTACTCCTCACTTAAGGTCATAGTTACGTTCTTGAAAAATGCAACTTCAAGTGGAATGATATTAAGCAAATCCAATTACGTCACCTTCTAGCAGGTGGTGGCCAAGCAATGTTGTTATAACTGAACATTGTCGATTTAAATGAGTATGTTCTCTGACAGATCAGTGACATAATAATGAAACAATGTTAACTGGGATGACATTAAGTGAGGAGTACCTGTACCAGGGTCTGTTTTAGCAAAGTTCTAAGCAACAGTTGTGGGGGGGGGGGGTTTGTTTGTTTTTTGTGGGGTTTTTTTAACCTTTTATGCTTCTCTACCCTACAAGTGGTTGTTATCTCCATAGAGAGCATATGCTCACAGTTTGCCTCAGGTGACATCATTAACAGTGGTAGTATTTAGGTTAAGCCATCTCTCTTCATTTTCTACTTCATTTTACATAGAGGTAATTAAAACAAAATGTTGCCATACTGTAAAGTTAATTAAGATCTTTTATTGGCACATTGGCTTTTGCCTCATAGTGGCTTAAGGCTCTAGGTATTTAATTCTTTTCTTGCTGTAGTCTCAGATCTTTTTTGCAGCTTTGTTCAGTTTGTTAATACTGATTTATCAAAAACTTTTTGTTTATGTGAATTAAAGGATAAAGTTTATGTGCCATGTGGGCATAGCCTCATTAAAATGGAAAATGTTCTTTGCTCTGGTTAATTATCTGAATTGCCATGGGATTATGGTATTGTAATTGCTTATTACAATAGGAATAATACAAAAAACTGTATATTTAATTCCTAAGATAATTGCTTATAATATTTACAGTATTGTGAACAAGCTGTCAGATTAACCTGGTCATCATGAGCTTCCAATATTTTTGTTCCCTCCTTTTATTCTTGTGCCATCTTACCCCGTTTTGACAATTTTTTTCTGTTGACTGTCGATACTTTGTATTTTTGTGCTCAAGTTTTTACTTGGTGAGCTCTTGCAATTTCATAAATTATGTTGGCAGTTTTAGTTTTCTCTGTAGTGTTACTTAAGAGAATTGGCAAGGAAAAAAAATATTGGTGACAGTCGGTTGTGATAAGGCATGCTTTGTCTACCTAGATCATTAAACGGGTGGCAGTAAACAAAGGTGAGAGAGAGGGCATTCCTTTCAATTTTTATTATTGCTTCCCATGCTATGTTTCTAGATCCCATAAGATTTTTTTTCTGCCTCTAATAGAAATGTAAGAACAATACATACTTCAGTTTTGTCAAGCTTTTGCTTTAATGCGAAACCTTAACATTGCTTTTATGTACACTACAGTAAACAAACATGTATGCCTCTGGCATCCCAGAGTTTTGTTAAGTTTATTTGCTTTTTCATTGGTGAGGACACTGTTTTTCCCCCCCCTCCCTCTTGGGTGTATCTCAGTGGAGAACTCCCCTGAATAAAGGAGAAAAAAGGGAGTCTTAGCTGCTTCGGAATTGGAGAGAACTACTAAACCATGAAGCTGCTTGTAATTGTCAGGCCTCTTGAGGAGCATAAGAAGCTGTAATGTTCCTTTGTAAACTCTTTAGAATGCTTTATCCTGATTTAAACATTTGCTAAAAATAATTGTAGCAAGAGCAACCCTGTGCGGCTAGCAGCAACGTAATCTAATACAGAAGGAACGTCTGTGATGGTGTCTGTTTCATTGCTTGCTTACTAAAGAGCTTTGGGCTCTGACACATGTTATATTTGTCACGCCTTGTCTGGTATTTTACTGTGACAAAAAGCCTGAACGTGTGACTACAGGCTTTTTGTCATGCTAAATAAAGGTTTGATCTGACCCCAAAATGGCAGATTCATGTCAGGAAACTTGCTGTTTAAAACAGCAACTTTGTCTCTGGAAGGTTTAACAAATTTAACACATGGACAGGTATTCTTGTCTCTCAGTATTGCACAGCGATCCATAACACCCTGGCAGTGAGAGTGACAGAATGTGCTTGTAGTCTAGGAACTTTGAAGGGCTGTTGGTGCTCCAGCCCATGAAAGCACCAGGAGCTGTAAAAGGGTAGCAGTAGTTGTTGAGGTAAGTTTGTCAGTGAGCCTTTCTAATCCCCTGACAGCATCCCTGGAGCTAGAGGGAGCTACGGAGCAACCTCTAGTCATCCCCTGGCTGGGTGACCTTCAAATACATCAGTGCTTCTGAGCGTAATGGCTGCCTTCTTGGCTATTGTTAAGAGTTGAACCACTCCTAGAGATAGATGAACGAGCTACAATGTTTGTGCTGTTTAGCCCACATCTGAACCTGGCAGCTGCTACTAGAGTCTGTGGACTCAACACAGGATGGGATAACTGTATGTGTGCACTCGCCTACTTTACATGAGTTAGAAAGGCAGTATTCTGCATAGGTTAAGATTGCTGCTTTTTTCAGACACCTGGTTTCAGAGTATCTGGTGACTATGTTCAAGTTCTTGTACTTAAAATAGGGGCACCTTGTGTTATCTTGCTAACCATTTCTAAAATAAGAGGGAGCGTTCAGCAGCTACTTTTAACTGTCATCTTTAAGTTTGGGTTCCTGATATAAGTACACAGTTAAAATAGTGAACTTGTTTTGGAATTAATTGCCCTTTTGAGAACAAAGGGATTTGATGAAGGAGCCTGTCTTTGTCCCCTTCCACCACTTTCCTAAGTGATTGGCAATGTTCACACTTCAGTAAAGCAATCAGATTAAAATTTGATGGGATCAATTTGGCATAAGTTTTCCAGATGGCTACAAAGCTGTAAAATGCTCTGCAGACAAACACTGCTTATGCATGACTGATTCTAGGAATCAGTGTGCAAGCAGCAGCGGTGACCAAAAGGCCAGTTTGCAATATGAGATTTCTTGCAAAAGTGGCACAAAAAGGTGAGAAATTAGTGAAGAATTGCCAGAAGGGCTGTTTTTCTTTGCAGCAGTTCATTTTCTTTGGGCCACTATGAAAATGCACGAGATCCACAGTTTGTGTTCTTATATTTTGCTCTTTCATTTAGCTTCTTTTTAGCAAAATTAAGTTTCTATTGAAATGATGTGCTGCCATAAAATCAAACTTGTTCTAATTTCTGCAAAGATGAAAATCTGGTAGAAGGTAAAGAGAAAATGAGGTTGACCAGAATGTGGATGCTAATGTTCATGTTTTGAGGTATTGTCCGAGATTGCTTTGTGTGCAAAGAATTTAACGTGTTGCCTTGTGTGTAACACAGGTTCCTTTCCTGATGGCAGCAGTAGTCTGAGATAGAAACTAAGAAAAGATTCTTTCTATCTGTTAAGTGCTCCACCTTTCTTCATTCTAATCGCTGAGTAGTTTTTTAAATATTTCAGATGGGCATATGCACTGTTGATGTCGCTGTTGTTTCCTCCCATTGCGCTCTACTAAATTAGTACCTGTTTGGTAAAGTTTATTTAGAGTACTCCATGGGCATTCAGTATCACTGTCTGGATCACTTAAAATGCTCATGGAAACAAACAGATAACTAGATACCCTTATCTTCTAGTGTCAAGTAGACTCATATCTCCAGGGACCCTGGTTTTCTCTGATAAAATAAATATCCCCAATTTTTGGATTAAAACAAGTAACCCAAAATCCACAATTTTTCCATGATTAAAACGAAACGCCACTAATAGATATACATCTGCGTAGACCTGTAGATGTATATCTGTAGATCTCTGTATAGTGGTGTTTTATTTTAATTGTGGAAAAATATGGATTTGGGGTTGCTTGTTTTAATCCAAAAATTGGGGATATTTATTTTATCAGGGAAAACCAGGATCCCTGCATATCATCCTTAGATTTTTTGATTACTCTAAACTTACCAGCACATCTCTCTTCATTTTCTATGCTTTAAGAATGCTTCAGAAAGTTGTTCTTGCTTTGGAGTCCTTGTGTCTCTGTGTTCAAAGTTTATGCCATGGGATATAGTGGCTTCTGGGTCATGTATTCCTTGGAGGTTTTCAGATAGTGGCAGGTCAGGTTAATGGAGGCTGCCGAATATGCTGCCCCATTTTGATGCGCTTGTTTTGAATTAAGATTCATGTTTTTCTAAAGCTGCTGTCTAGTGTAACTCAGCCTTTTCAGGTTGTCAGTCCTTATTTGAAGTCCGACTTTCACAATCTTTTTACTTCTCCTTTGACAGTATATCATAAAATATAGGGTGTTTATAAAATCCTTGTGCATCTTTACATTTTAATAACTTTGGATGTACACATGATAAAGCAAACTGTAAACGGCGATTGAAAGCCCTAAGTTTTAACACAATAAATGCAAATTAAGTTTTAACACAGTATAGCTCAAATTTCTAGACTTCAGCATAATCATCATCTTTTGTGATGTGCCATTCTGATTTTCCAACTTGTAGGAAACATTTTCCAGTTGCTGTTGCGTGATTTCATGAATTGCATTTATGATCCTCACCCTATGCATAGCGTACACTATGCTCCAAAGTTAATGAATTATGTTTTAAATTGCCATTTACAGTTTGTTTGTATCTTTGAATATCATGTGTATATGCAAAGTTATTAAAGTTTAAGGTTGCATAAGAACTTTATAAATGCCCTGTACATAGATGTGGTGTGCCAAAATAAATAATTTACGTGGCTGAGACAAAATAAATGGTTGAAATAGCATATATGGCCTTGGAAAGAGAGAGTAAGCAAAAAGGGAGGTTTTCATTGCTTTAGATTGAAGTGGCCAGTGTGTGGCATATGTGGCACAAGTGACACGGGCAGCTTGTGTGTATGGTTGACAGCTGATCCACACACAAGGAGGAAACTGGGAACAGTAATAGAGATCAGGCAGAAAGCAGAGCAACAGATCAGGTAGGGGAAGTGAATGGATGTGGCGCTTTGGGAGGATGCTGGGCTTAGCTTGTGAGATGCCTTCTAAAAAGTTTGGCCTGCACTGCCTTAGATCAGGGGCCAGACTTGATCTTAATGAACAACTTGTTTCTCATTACTCTTGTGTATCCAACAAGCTTGCTTAACCAGACTTTAGCATAGAGTCATCAGGCTCATGGACTCCCTTCCCCTGCCTCATGATAGATCCAGCGCATGTGGCACCTACTTCAGCCAAGCTGTGCCCCATGCTGCGTGTGGTGCCTGCACTGCTGGTCCACGATGTGTGCTGCACATGGTGTCTGTTCCAGTTGGTTCCGGTCCTGTGCTGCATACGACATGTGTAGTGTGGGTTGGGGATTGGCTGTGTGGTAGACATGGGCAGTGCAGGTGGATGACAGGCTGGAGAGGGCATTATAGTTTCACAGTTAGTAGGGTTGTTGAGCAGATCATCAAGTCCAACCCCCTGCTACAGGCTGGAAAGAATGCTGGGGTCAGACGGCCCCTGCAAGGTGTTGATGTAGCCTCCTCTTAAAGACCCTGCAGTAAGAGCGAGGACTACTTCCCTTGGAAGTTGGTTCCAGATCCTAGCCACCCTGACTGTGAAGTAGTGCCTCCTGATATCCAGCCTGAATCTGCTCTCTGTCAGCTTATGGCTGTTGTTCCTTGTTACATCCAGTAGTGCTCCGGGCAGCAGGGACTCTCCCATTGCCTGCTGGTCTCCCTTGGCCAGTTTATAGACGGCCACCAAATCCCCTCTCAGCCTCCTCTTGTAGAGGCTGAACAGCTTCAGATCCTGTAGCTTATCCTCATAGGACCTGCCCTGCTGCCTCCTAATCATGCAAGTGGCCCTCATCTGGATCCTCTCACTGTTGTCCACATCCCTTTTGAAGTGCGGCGCACAGAACTGGATGAAGTACTCCAGCTGGGGCTTGACCAAGGTCACATAGAGGAGGAAAATCACCTCCTTGGACCTGCTTGTGATGCATCTGTGGATGCATGACAAGGTGCGGTTAGCCTTTCTGACTGCATCCCCACACTGGCAGCCCATGTTCATCTTGGAGTCCATTACTGACTCCAAGATCCTTTTTGGCCTCTGTGCTGGTGAGAGGGGAGTTCCCCAGCCTGTAGGTACGCTGCTGATTCTTTCTCCCCAGGTGCAGTACCTTGCACTTGTCGGTGTTGAAACCTATCCTAGTCTCATCTGCCCACCTCTGTAACCTGTCCAGATCTGATTGCAGCTTTTCCCTCCCCTCTAGCATGCCTACCTCCCCCCACATCTTAGTGTCATCTGCGAATTTGAACAAGGTGCTATTCACCCCCTCATCCAAGTCGCTGATGAAGATGTTGAACAGTTCAGGCCCAAGGACCGAGCCCTGTGGAACCCCACTGCCCACATCCTTCCAGGTTGAAAAAGATCCGTCCATTACTACTCTCTGGGTGCGGCCCTCCAGCCAATTGGCAACCCATCTGACCATGTAGGAATTGACACCGCAGTCCCCTAATTTTTTAACAAGAATGGGGTGAGAGACAATGTCAGAGGCCTTTCTAAAATCCAGAAAGACTACATTCTCCATGACGCCTGCGTCCAAGGATTTTTTGACCTGGTCGTAGAAGGCCACCAGGTTGATCTGACAGGACCTGCCTCTAATAAACCCATGTTGGTTGCTCCTAAGCCCCTAAGGTTCTTAACTCTATAGCCAAGTTTATTATATACCTTTATTCAAACTTAATAAGCATTCCCAGATAAGCTCATTATAGTGGAACAGGAAGTGAAAATGATAACATTTTGTTAATCCTAGGCATAGTATAAGTATGTCAACTTTATGGGTTTCTGTTTTCAGCTTTATAGGAGAAAAGGCCACATTATACATCTTTCTTGTTTCCTTGTGCAGCAGGTGTGGCCCTGCTCCTGCGAGACAGTAGCATGGAGTGGGGATGCTTTGTCCCCGCCTGCCCCTGCACTCCCCCTGGGGCCTTTCAAAATACCCCTGGGTTGACAACCCCTGTATTAGTTGGAATGGTCAGCAGAAAAATTCACATTTAAATTAACTTTATGGCTTATGTTTGGTTGAAGATACCCTGTAAACAGTAAGGGGTTAGACACGCAAGGAAAAAAATGTTGCATCAAGTTTGACATTAGAAAATGTACTGCTGTAGAACTGTCAAATGTGGTGTTTTTTTTGTGCTTCATCCCCATAAACATCCCCATTCACATTAAATTGATGCTTTAGGTTTGACAAATTCAGTGAAATCAAGGAAGCAGTTACTTACTTACTCTTTTTAGAGTTACTGTTTTCACATTACCTTTAGATTTGGGAAGAGACAACTTATGGCTTATGTTTGATTGAAAATACCTTGTAACCAATAAGGGTTAGATTAGGGGTGGGCAAAATATGGCCCCGGAGCCGGATGTGGCCCGCCAGGTTGTTCTATCCAACTCGTGGGGCCCCTAAAAAGAATTTTAGAAAATTAATATTAATCTGCCCTGGGCTGCTTGTCATGCAGCCCTCAATGGCTGGCCAAAACTCAGTAGGCAGCCTTCTGCTCCAAATAATTGCCTGCCCCTGGGTTAGATGCACAGTTTTTGAAAAAAGTATTTGATATATCATTTCTGCTTAATGCTGATGCAATTTTATACTAGGATGAATAGGTTTTTACTGTGATTGGTTATTTTGCTTGCTGAACCACTGTTCAACCAGACTACCAGAAACATTTGGTTGAGTGGGGTTGTATATACAATACAGAGTTTTGCTGGTGTAGGTACTTTAAGGAAAATTTCATATAATCAGGTCTGCAAGGTGCAGACTTCATAGAAATTTGCTTGGGATTCTGCATTAAGGCAAAAGTTGTAGTGCAAAGAATTAAGTTCACAGAAGACCAGTAACTGAATTGGATTGCATTTACTTCTACAGCATTCATCAGAATATTTCAATGATCAGGAGTGTCATTCATCTGGGTCCCTGGGCTAGATCTGGACCATTAGGCTTCTCATGGAGTGGATCTGATCTGGGCTATGGGGCAGCAGCTGCAGTAGGAGACACAGCCGTGGGTCAGGTAGCCACTTGCTGTAGTAGAAGTGTGCAAGCTGTGTTGCACACCTCTTGCTCACCTGCCTGCCTCAGAAAGCTGTGCCCACTGGGGTCCTGAATTCCACAACAGACGGTGCCTATTCCTTGCCTGTAATACAGGGACACTGTCTTATAGAACAATGCTGTAACCTTTCCTTGTGTAGTTAATCAGTGCTTAACTGCATATTTGTAAATACAAGTCTTTAGTCTAGCATCACAAATCTACCTATAATGAAAACATGTTATAGTAAAAGCTCTGTTATCTCTCATCTTCTGGGAATGGGGGATGCGGGATAAAAAATATACTGGTTAAGTGGGCGGCTGTGGCTGCTGCTTCCCCCACTGCATCTGGGACATCCCTTTGCCCCTCCTGCTGCATCACGGCCCCTCCTGTGGGCCCTGCGCGACAGGAAAGTGGGTCCTGCGCACCCCTCGGGCCTTGTGGGGCTTGCGCAGGCTGCTTTGCCACGGTGGGCACTTCCAGTTGCACTTTTCCTTACACGCTTGCATGCCGCTTAACAGAGCATGCCAGCTTGTAAGGTGCTGGTTATCAGAGTTTACTGTAATTTACACTTTAAAACTAGACAGAACAAATTTCTAAATTGTCTTCTGCCCTACTGGAATGTCAAGCACATACTTTTTTCGTTTTGTCAAATATTGGTTTGGTTCCTAAGCCCTGAAGT
The DNA here is from genome assembly GCA_030014935.1 of Caiman crocodilus. NCBI lineage: Eukaryota > Metazoa > Chordata > Crocodylia > Alligatoridae > Caiman > Caiman crocodilus. Next base: position 121,690,910 of record JAGPOW010003316.1, read on the forward strand.
ATCAAACTCACTTGGGTTGGTGGGCGGCACTTGCTTCTGGTGGTGGCGTTAACTGTTGACCCCCTACATGTTGACTCTAATCTCCCAGCCCATGGGGCTTGATGTTGCCAGTGTCAAAAACATGCTAGGCTGGCCAGCAGACCATGTTTTTAGACACCCTTGCCTTAGCTTCATTTGAATGTGTGTGGTGATGATAAGGGTTGCAGCTAAGACTCTATTATAATTATAAGTGATAAGCTGAAGTAAAAATTGAGTCACACCCAGCTTTCTGTTCTGAAGCCCCTAGTTAACCAAGTATCATTCACATTTTAAAAATAAAATCTCTTTATAGATTTCTATATGTTTCCCAATCTAATTTGAAATCTTAGTACTTATTTCACTGAAGAGAAAAAACAGTGTGGTAAAAATACCATAGATTCAATTGGTTACAATGAGATGTTACTTGACTTAATAAGAAAACATGTTTGGGAACACTTTAAAATAGGAGTGAGGTTTATGTTGCTCTTAAAAGTTTGAGATGTTGCAAATTGCTTTTGGCATCCTACTCATGAATGCACAGCTTGATTCCTAGGCAGACAAGGTTCCTTGGGTGAAATTTGGTATCTTTTACTAGACCAACCTAAATGGTTGGAGAATAGTTATTAAGCAAGCTTTTGAATTCAAAAACCCTTTGTCAGGCTAAGGAAGTTTCAGCAGTTGGTGTGTGCTCTTCCTGGATGGAATGAAAAGATTGATATCCTGTTATTCCTGTTATGTGCACAGAGTGGGAAAGCTTAGTGAATTGTACTTCAGTTCTTGGTTTTCCTTAACACTTGTAATTAATGTCAAAGTATCTATTGTAACTGAGTTTCTCTTTTAATTTGCTGAAGTTGATTTTTATGGCATTATTTTATTAACTTTATTTGTATCCAGTAGATTTACAAAGTGAAGTTTGTATGTTTGTCTATGAAAGGGATTTTGTAGTAATGTTTCCATGACCAGTATTATGCTTGTCATTCACCTATTCAGGTACACATAACAATACTTGTTGTCTCCATATTAAACAGGGTGGATAATTCTGGAGGTTTTAATTAGTAAGACATCTTTTAAGAGGTTTGGAGGGGTATATGTTGATTAGTTTGCTTGCTAGAACCCAGATCATTGTGATTGAACAGTACTGACAAAATCCAAATGTACAAAAATTGTGAATGCCCCTCCTTTAACTATTGAAGTTTGGTTTTTGGGTAATCTGTAAACTCTTGTGTTCTTTTTTTTAAAGGGTCGGCTTCTTTTAAGCCATATTTACTCAGCTAAGACAAGGTTCTTTTTCCCCATTCAGCAGGGGGTGTGGAACTTAGCCTTGGATTTTTAAGTTCTGGCCCAGAACACATGGTAGCTTAGTTCTGGCTTTGGGCCTAGGAGCTTAATTGCTTATTGTCTCAGCCTGGAATGACTTGTTTGGTGGGGCATGCAGTCAAGGGGAGGGTGTTACCAGATTTGCCCCTTAATTTGAGGTGCACTCATTTATTAAGGGTACATTTCTAGGGTCTCTCTAATTCTGTCAATGTGCCGCTTGTGTTACTTGTGTTTCTATATGGAACTGTATCTCTCCCTTCTGCAAGTCCTCACCTGCAATGGAGTTGTCTTGGAGTCACACACACAGACATCCCTACACTTCTGACCTGGCTAGGTTGATCAACATGTACAGGCTGATACCCTCATATGCGAGGAATCAGTTAACTAAGGTAACAATAAAATGCAGTCAGACACAAGCACGCAGGTGAACAGAATGCCTCTAAATCAGGCTGGGTATCCAGCTGACACCTTTGTGAGCCACTATTCAGTTCATTTGGGCATGTCTGAGCCAAACTGGGTCAGTCAGCCTATACAACCTTGATCCCCTTATGTGTCTCAAACTTAGCACATCCCGATCTTTTGCCCTAACTTTCCTAGTAGCAGTTGCCTCTTGATGAGTGAACCCCACAGTATTTTGGGGTTTTACAAGGATCTTTGCCGTAGGCAGAGCAAGTGGGGAAGGGGAAGCAGAGAGGGAAAAATGCACCTGGTTACCACCAGTTTGACTATAAAAATTATTTATTACTAAGTATATGAAATTAATGATGGTACTAGTAGTAATAGCCATGCAAAGAAAAACAGACGGAAACAATTACGATATTACCCTGGTTCACTTGAGTGTTTGGGGAAACCTAGCTCAAGTTTAACTAATACAGTTCAGGTTCAGAAGTTATGCCTACAGAGAAAAAAGAGAACTAGAGAGAGAGAGCTGGGATCTCACCAATCCAAGGTGGTTAGGTGTTTTGTTGCCAGGCAAAGATCCTAGCAGGATGGTTGAAGGTTAAAGAGGCGCTGAAAAGAGGCTATCTGTTTATCCTTATTTCTTGAGAACAACAGCAGATGGTGTCAGAGATTTCTCCCTCTGGAAGCAGACTGTTTGCTGCTTTACAGTTTTCTTATACTCTTAGTCCATCCTCTTCAAAACATTCTTTTAATTGTGTAAATCAGGGTATTCAGCCTTTTTGAATGTGGGGCCGGATCACGAACTTTTTATCACCCAGTGGGCCGGCGATCCAAAATGAATAGCCTCACTCGGGGGCGGGGGGGGGAGAAAGCACTTGAGTGTCTTCTAACTTGTCACATTCTCAGCTGCAATTTCTAGGCAGAGAAGAGTGTCCCAAGAGTTCCTCCACCCCAACCTTGTATAATTGAGAACCTCTACCCCCAACCCCCTCCCCAGTAAAAATGGCAGGGGGTGGGGGCAGGAAATCCATAAGAGGTAGTCAGGTGGAAAGCAACAAGAAAACCACCTATGGAGGTTGCTGGGAGTCTCTGGGGCTGGCAAGGGTACCAGCTGCAGCCCCAGCTCTGGTGCTGGGAGAGTGGCAGTGGCATGGGCCACACTGCTGGAGCAGATATGGGAGCAGTGCCCACCCTGAACTCCACATGCTGCCCAGGGTCTGGAGGTCTTATAGAGTGTCGTCCCCGCCGCCGGCTCAGTCTGAGCTCTGTGTGCTGTGGGGGGGGGGGGTTGTTTTACCCACTCCTCAGTGTGCATGGGCCCCTGGGTGGGACTTTTGGGGGTCTCTTGGTTGACCCCCCCCCAGCCCAGAGTGTCAGCTCTCCCTGCAGTGCTGGGGCTGGGGCAGGGGGACTGCAGGTGAATTCCTGCTGCTTTTCAGGTTTTACCCGCTTCCTCAAGCTTGCCTGGGACCCTGCCGTAGCTATGTGGGGTCTTGTAGGGGTTTCCCTTCTCCTCAGTGCAAGGCTTCCCTTGCAGGCTCCAGAGTGGAGCTGGCATCGTTGCCTGTAATGCATTCGTGAGGTGCTGTCTCTCTTTGTGGCAGCGGTGGCAGGACCTGGCTCACTGATGAGCCTGAGCCCATGGGGGTAAGCAGCTCCCCTTCCCTCACTGCCAGCTGGGGCTTGTTGGCCAGTCCTGCCCGTCTCGGTTCACTTTGCTGCTGCCCCGCCGCCGGCGCTATGCTCCATGGTGGCGGCGCTGCCAGCAGTTCCGTGCTTGGTGGCAGCACTCTGTGGTGGTGGTGCCGCCACTTTGGGCCAGATAAAATGGCTTGGCGGGCCGTATGGCGGCCCATGGGCCATATATTGGCCCATGGGCCATATATTGGACAAGCCTGATGTAAATCAAGAGTTCCAAGCTATAATTGACAGGGAAAATCCTATTATTTAGACCGTTTCAATCTAAATCATGTGCACCTGGTGGCGCCTTAGTTGGAAGGGGGGGCACATGCCCCCCTCAGTGAGGGGAGGGAGGGGGTCTCCCATGGCTGATCTTGGTGACCGGGGTGGCTCCTGTGTGGTCAATTGCTGTGCTTCTGGGAGCACCACAGTATTTCACTTTCTGGCCAGGGCTTGCGGGGTGGGGGTGGGCACTGGCACTCCTACCTGCCTCCTCTGCCTGTTGCCTAAGTGATGAGCTCGGCTGGTTGGAGGGTGCACTGGTGCTTTCAGGCGGTATACCCCTTATGTGTTACCCACTGATTTATATGAATGATCTTTTTCAGTGACAGGGTTATCTGGTTTGTAATGTCTCAAGAAACTGATCAACAACCAGTAAAAATGTAAGGTTTTAAGGAATAACCAGACACTTAGGAGATGGTTTGAAATGATTATGACTATAGAAGATAAACTGGAAGGGATACTGCTTTATTTCTTCTCAGATGGCCTAGCTATGCTTGCACTATGAAGTTAGCATTAGTGTTTTGTATTTTACCTGTTATGAATAAACCTCAGCTTAGCATGACTTTCAGAACTTACAGTAGTTGTTTACTGGCACCTTGATTTGGTCTGTTTTCTAAAGCAGGAAATTCCAAGGGCACATGGAACATACTTAAGGGAATTATTTGGAGTGCTCATAAACTTTATGGGGAGGACTTTGAGCAGTAATCCCAGGAAAAGTATGACAGCATTTGTGGTCAGTGCTCCAACAGGCTGGGAGTTGTAATGAACCCTTAACCACTGTTCAAATGTTGCCCATGCCTGCTCTGAGTTGCTCTCTTGCCTCAGGGTTCCCTAACCTAACAACCGAGTTTTAGTCAATTAAGTTGCAATAGGCCTCCTATACTGGGACTGAGAAATACCCAAGATGCTTATTAAACTTTTCTTCTGCTTAGTTCTGGTTAGGTGAGCTGTAGTAAAGAGGTGGGGGGGGGAAGTCCTTTGCAAGTCCAACATCTGGGTGCCAGGGATCCCTCAGGAGCACAAAGCTAACAGGTAACAATGGAGTGCAGTGGACATCGCAGGGTGGGGAGAACCTGCTCCCCTCAGCCCCCTTATCTTCTGCTCCAGCTCTGGTACTTCTCAACCTGGCTGGGAACTGCTTCTGATTTTCTTTGAAACTGGGCCAGGGCTGCTGGTGCTGCTGACTGCCAGTAAGAAGTGTCGGAGACAGGCTGTAGTGGGGAAGGAGGGTGTGATAGAGGTGATGGCTAAGGGGAATGGAGGGCCAGCAAGGGGCAGGCACAGAGCAAACAGGCACTGAGGGGATGGGGTGGGATGTCTTGCCACAGTAGTGTGGGGTGTGCCACGAATTTAAGGCAACTTTCAATGCATGGAAAATTATATTTATAACTGTCCATGTTTAGATTCTAATTATTGGGGTGGGAGGGGATCATTAAATTCAAAGTCGCCTTGGATTCAGCTAAATACAGTTATTTTGATTTCTTAGTCTTTAAAGTATGGTTAGGTTATTTTCCAGCTTTTCACTCTAATTGTGAAGAAGTTATCTTTACTTTAAAAAAAAAAAAAATGCTTGCATAATCACTTTTTCAGGGGTCAGAGCTTTAATAGAAACAAATCTCTGAAGAGTTGCCATAAAATTGCAAGTGTTGGAAATGTTATACAGCACACCTTGTGAAGCTTTTAGGTTGAAGCTCTGAATTTAGATAAATATATAAACATAACTGTGTCTAGATTTGCTTGACCGTTTAATTGTCTGATCATGTGTAGTTTCTAATGCTATTTTATAAGCCTGAAACATTACTTAGTGAAGTCACTCCACTTATCAAATGTCAGCTAAAATATAAATATTTGTCTTCATTCTCTTGAACATACATTTTCAACACCTAGTCTTACCTTTCCAGTTTATTTTAGCACTCATCTTTTCTAGATTCATAGATTGTTAGGGGCTGGAAGGGACCTTGCAGATCATCAGGTCCAGCCCCCCTGCTTCTAGGCAGAAAGACAGCTGGGGTTAGGGTGACCCCAGCAAAGTGATTGTCTAGTCTGCTCTTGAAAACCTCTAGGGTAGGTGACTGCACCACCTCTGGAGAGAGTTTATTACAGTCTGGACACCCTGACTTTGAAGGAAATTTTCCTGGTATTAGGCCTGAAGCGGCCTTCCAGGAGTTTGTATCCATCGGTCCTGGTCTTCCCCAGGGGTGCCCTAGTGAACAGGTGTAGTATAGGTAATAGTGGAATTTGAGTACTTTTCCTAGGGGCTTAAAAAAATTGTTTTTATCCAGCTCATTTACATAACTTTATTAAATACATGGCAGAAAGACTAAGTGAAATGCTAAAACAAATATACTCAAAGTATATTTCTCATATGTTTTATGGTATAGATTATTTTAACAGCCTTCTTGGACACTTTTCTACCAATTTATGATTATACTGGCACATGTCTTTTTCCTAATGACTTAGTATCCTGGTGGCAGCTTGAGCAATTCTATAACCGGAAAAGAAGGGGAAGCATTAAAGTGGCTAGTAGCTGGATATAGAGCTGTTCCAGTATGACTAGCCATTTGTCTGCAGATTGCATACCAAGAGCTTTGTGGGCTGCCATTTGGGAATCTCTGCTTTAGGGAACACCCCTCCTTTGGTAGGTGAGTGGGACTAAATGATAAAATACCAAGAAACTTGCTTTTTATCCTTGCGAATAAATACAGTTTTAGTTCTCCTTTCATTTCAGAGGTAATCTTTCTTTTCAGAATATTGTTCCTGCCTAAGCAGAGGTCCTGGCTGGGTTGGCAGTTTTATCTGTATAACATTCTTCAGCCTTGTTATGCTGAGCAGCGAGAGAGAAAGATGATATTAAGCATCAGGGTTGAAATCCTGGTGTCACTGTAGTGATGGAAAAATCTTTGACTCCAAGTCAGTTGACCTTTTAATTCATGTTGCTACCTAAATTGCCTATTCTAGTAACATTTCGATGGTGATATCCATGTGACCTCTACTCCACAATAATGCTCAGATAAAGGGGCAGTCCACGTTTTGTGGAGCAGAAAGAGAGAGATGGAGAAGGTAAAGGCAACATTCATATCTACTTGCTTCAAAGTTGAAACTAATCTGGTGTAAATTATCATCCCTAACTAACATGCTTTGAGATGACATTTAGTAAGGCTGCTTATTCAGTAATCTGCCCTTGCCTCCTTGTGCTTCTGTACCGGCTTGGCAGAAATAATATACTTTTTTTTTTCTCTGTTAAAAAAAAAAAAAAAAGTAACTTGCATCATTTTATGAAGATAAGAGAAATTTCTGTTGCTCAAAGAAAATATGTTAAGGCAAATATTGATATTCACAAGAATTTTGGAGGGAGTTTTATTTGTACAGATCCCCACTGAGACTGATTATATATTTTCCATTAATTTTAATATGAATACTGTGAGGCCCTTGACATGTCTGTCTTGCCACTTGCAGGCAGTTTCAGTTTTTGTTTGAATTTTACATTTTTATTTACAGATGTGATGCAGATCCATCAGCTCTTGCTAAATACGTTCTTGCTCTGGTAAAGAAGGATAAAAGTGAAAAAGAACTGAAGGCATTGTGTGTTGATCAGCTGGATGTATTTCTTCAAAAGGGTAAGATAATTTTTGTGACTATAAAACTTCATGAAGATGCTTTATTTTGTAATGTTCATAAATTCTGATTTAATTTAGGATTAATTATTCTTTACACAAGGCTTTATTGCATGTAACTAGCTACTTGGGTTACATGTCTAACATCTAAAATAGGGATATTCAGTAATATTTACATAAGCATTAACCTTGTATTTAATATATTAATTCTTTTTAGCAATTGTGTAATTAAGGACAGGAATATTAGTAATTGAAATACATGCATTTGGCACTCTGTATTTGAGGTGTGAAATGTATGTGTTCTTAAACAATTTCCTTGGATCTCTAAAGTATAAACATAAAAAGTTTGGCTTCTGTTTAAAAGTATGACATTGTTGTTATAAAGCAGTGATTCTTAACTAAGGGTGTCACAGTACCCTGGCATATCGAGATCCTTTCAAGGATGTTGCAGATTGCTGCACATTAGCACTGTTAGGTGTGCAAACGTGATCGTCAAGAGAAACCCAGAGATTTTTAAATAGGAATTAAAAGGTGGATCACCTATGATCTGGGAGTGGGGAGGGGGAGCTTTTTTTAGAACAGCTCTGAGAGACGCTCTATGTAGAGCGCTCAGAGCATCTCATGTCCTTGTGCTAAAAAATGGCAGTGGGGGATGCTTTAACTAAAGCTTGTCACATGAGCTTTAGTTAAAGCAACCCCTGTCACCATTTTTCAGTGAGTGGATGCTGATACACAAGACACTGGAGTCTTGGAGCACAGTAATTGCCATGCTCAGCAGACTCAGTTAATCAAGTCTGCTCTTCGACGCAGCCCTGCTACATGCGTATAGGCTCCCAGTAGTGTCAAAAGCATTGAGCTGGTGTGTGCATTCTCAGTTGTTTGCAGCAGAAGAATTGCACTTGCTCTATTACTTTTTTCTGTAGTCACAAAATGAGTCAAAATTTAAGCATTTTCCAAGGCTTGCCTCAAATTTATCAAGGTTGAGAGCCATTGTTATAAAGCACTCGGGCAACCTAAATTAGGGCTCTCCAGCTTCTCAGCAGTTGGGTTGCCCATGCAGTGCCAGATAAGCTAGAAGCAGCACACTTGCTGGGGGGGGAGGGCATTCCCTCCCCCCACCCCTCTCTGCTTCCTCTTTCCCTGAGAATGCAGCCTGGCTCTACTTCTGTTGCAGGAACCAGAAGCAGGAGAAGGGTTGGGATGCCTCAAAACTCCAGCTGCTGCCACAAGTGCAGTGGGTGGAGTGGTGATCAAATGGGAGCTCAGGTTGCAAATGGGCTCAAGACAGCTCTGGTTTAAATCACTTCAGAAGCAAACTCTGACAGTCCTACATATCCATTTCAGTTTATTTCATTTTGTCTTAAGTGTGTTCTTCCTTGGTTACTAATGTGTGTCACTGGTGGGTGCATTCTTTGAGCTTCCATCATTGTCGCCTCCTTCCATGAAACCTTTCACCACAGTTAAATTATAAAAAGGTATATCTCTTATAGCTTTAAAAATCTTTAACACTGAGATTAGATCAGGATCTCTGTATCCACTGTTTTTGAAGGTACTCTGTGACTGAAAAAAATTAAGCTCTAGGGGGCAGGAGCAGTGCCTTTTCTCTAACGTATTTCTATTAAGGATGTTGACTACCCTTTATAGCTCCCAGTTAGGTGTTTTGATTGGAAAAATTGCATAATTTTAGGGGTAATTTTTCTCTGTTTTTATATAAGTCTTTTGCTTATCTTACCATCTTTTTTATATCAAATACTTCTGATTTTTGAAGATGCAAGATGTCATCAACACAAACAAACTTAGTTTCACCTACAAGTCATGCTTAAAACTTAATTGTAAAATGGCAGTAACATGGAAAATATCATATAGAGAGAATATCACTGTCATATACCTAATAACATTTAGTGTGATTATTTTTTTTCTTTTTTTGGCAACATCTTAACGTTTTTCCAACAGCTTTATTCAAGAGTAAATCCCTGGTGCGTGAAATAATGCATTGCAAAATAAAAAGTCGCATATTGATAAATGGGACTATTAAGATTATATGTGTAATTGTATTTACTTTATCCCGTATTTTGTCCAACTAATTTTTAAAAATATGTAATGACTAGATCAGTGTTTTAGGAGCAATATGTTTTGTAGCAATTTAATTATGTAGCACACTCCTTCATTCTTTATTTATTTCCAGTTAAGTTAAATAACTTCCACAGTGCAGTTTATATTCTAACGATGCTGTTCATGAGCCTTGTACTTGGCAAATGAATTAGTAATTGTTACTTTAATACCAATTCAAATCCATAATATTTATGTTAAATAGCATTCTTCAGTGGCATGTAAATTTAAGCAATGGGAAAGGTATCATAGTACCTATGGTCAGAAGGGGCCTAGAGCAGGCCGTCAACTCTGACCCCCCACCAATGGCAGGAAACGAGTGCCAGGGTCACAGGACCCCAGCCAAGTACCTATCTAATCTACTCTTAAAGATGCCCAAGGTAGGAGCA
>JAGPOW010003316.1:121708368-121761999 GCA_030014935.1 Caiman crocodilus
CTCCTCCAGGGCCTGAAGATGGCCACAAGAGGGGCAGCCAGGGGACGCCCCAGGCATCACCCCCACCCCCAGCCAGGATGGGGGAGGTGGACAGCAGGCTCCCCAGGGGCCTGGTCTGGGTGGCGGCCTCAGAGGTGCACCGGGGGGGCAGCACCAGGGAAGAGGGAGGGGAGGGGCTAGGCCCCTGACAGTGGCACTGCATGTACTCACCATGTTTACTAGAAAAGGTGGTCTTCCTGCTGTCGTCACTTTTTCCTTCCTCCTGCTCTCTGCCTGCGAGAACGCCAGCACGCCCTTACAGAGCACGCCTGTTTGCGTGCTCTGTTTGCATGCGGCTCAGGAGCACAGCTCCCTGCTAGCTCAGCTATAAGCTGTCTGGGAGGCTCTCCTCTGGATCAGCTTCAGCTGATGGCACAACCCTACTCACCACTTTGCCGCCGCCGCTGCTGCTGCTTCTGCTCTGCGAGGGCTCACGTGTGGCCAAGACCACACCTGAACCCTGTCCGGAGTCTTTTAGTCTCCCTGCTCTGCTCCTAACTGCCGAGCAGTGACTCAGACCCTGCTTGTTAATTTCAGGTAATTGGATTGGAAATTCCCCTGGTTCTTCAGCTGCCAATCAGGAGTCCCAGTTCACTGGAAGTACCTGCCGGCAGCCTGGCCTCTGAAGCTCCCGAGTTGGGGAGGGGGAGTGCGGGTGTCTAGCCCAGCAACCCGCCTGGGCAAGCAGGAATCACTTCCTGGAGCTTCCTCCGAGGGTGCTCCTAGCCCCCTCCTGCCCCCTTGCCGGCTCCCTGTTTGCGCGCGGCTCGGGAGCGCGGCTCCCTGCCGGCTCAGCTATAAGCGATCCGGGAGGCTCTCCTCCGGGTCAGCTTCAGCTGATGGCACAACCCCACTCACCACTTTGCCGCTGCTGCTGCTGCTTCTGCTCTGCGAGGGCTCACGTGTGGCCGAGACCACACCTGAACCCTGTGGTGAGTCTTTTAGTCTCCCTGCTAAATACGGTATTATTATTTTTCTTTAGTAGCTTTCAGTTTTGACTTTAACTTCTTGAAGATGTGCTACTGGGATAATAATTACTGGTTCAGTATTTTATCTAAATCTTTATGGTTTATACAAGACTTCTTATACACTAAAAAGTATGTAGACATTCATATGAGAAATTTGTCTTTGAAGAAAGGAGTGGTGAAAGACTTTATCCTATGGTATTCATTTGAAAAAAATCAGCTACACAAATAAAATCAGCAGTAAATGTAGCATCATGTGTCAATATTTTCTAGGATCTAGGTAAATGTAGCATCATGTGCCAGTATTTTCTAGGTAAGTCCCAGGTCTTATTTGACATCTTCAGCTTTGCTACTAACTTTCGAAGTTCACATCGCACCTTGGGAGTTCTGTTCCACCCATGGAGGTGAATAGCTGTTCTTACTGGACAAATTCTTGACGCTGATCCTGTTCCATCTTGCAGAGGTGCAGAGCTTTGTGTTTCTAGAAGATATTCCTGTTTTCCTTGCAGGAGGCATACAGCTCTCCTATTCTTTCACTGGGTAGCCCTTGGCATATTCATCATACTTTGATCCAGCTTGCTCGAATGAGAAATGGCTACATAAATCAGTGTATTGCAAGTGGAAGATTTACCTTTTGCCTGATAGTCATAGTTAGGGACACATCCTCAGAAATTGGGACCTGGGTTCCTTGGTCCTTTTTAGATGGAGGAGGTTTAACTCTACCTCCCACTGAAGCACTAGAACCAGGCTAAAAACTAGGATGGAATGAGGGCATCCTCCCTGTCTCATTGAAGTCTGGCCACTGGATGCAAAGGAATACAGGAAGCATGGCATTGGAAGGAGAGCATTTAAGAAGACTGTTTCTACAGTTCAGTGAGGGAGGATATTTTCCTAGGAAAAAAGGAGGAAACCCTGATCTCTGGTCCCTTATGCTTATGCATCTTGCATTATATAGTGATCACTTGTATGCTTTTCATCCACTATTTTTTAAAACAAAATGCTTAAAATAATTGAGCAAGGCACTCAGGGCTCACTTGCTCCTTTCTCTGTAGGAAAGTGTCCTCCTGAGCTAATGAATCAGGCTTCTGCTTGCACCTTCTCCAAATTCCAATTATTCTTACATTTTGTTTTCTGTTTATTGACCTGCCTTCCACAGGAAGTGGCAAGAGGTGTGATTGTTAGGAATAGAGATTAGATCCCATCACACCTTAAAGTGAATATCAATCAGAGGTCCTAGACAACTAGTAGGTGAAATAGTACTGAGGGTTTAGTTTTTAAATATCTTAATTTATTCCAAATTTTATGTGATGGGGTAGACAATCCTACTGTTCCCTCTTCATGCACAAAGCACCGTGGAGTTTTAGCCAATGTATTATGTTCCTTTTAATATACTTTTTTAAAACCTTTTAAGAAGAGGTTTTAGTAGCAATGGACATGCTTTATAATTTAAATTATGCTTTCAAAGTGGTCTTATTTTCAAATAACAATTAAATTGATGTGTAATGAATGCATGAATTTAGAAGCCGTGATGAGAGAAAGAAGGATGAACGTTCTCGCAAGAGAGATTATGACCGGAATCCACCTAGAAGAGATTCGTACAGAGACCGGTACAACAGAAGAAGAGGACGGAGTCGGAGTTACAGCAGGAGTCGAAGTAGAAGTTGGAGCAAAGAGAGACTGCGGGACCGGGATAGGGACAGGAGCAGGAGCAGGACTAGAAGCAGAACGCGAAGCAGAGGTAGCTGTTGTTAATCTATTTTGAACCAAGAAACTATCCAAGTTAGCCAGATCTGGGGGCTTACCAACTTCGGTACCACAAGTCTTATGAAAGTTAACTCTTTTCTTACAGAAAGGGATCTGGGAAAGCCAAAATATGACCTGGATAGAACAGATGCATTAGAAAACAGCTATACTCCGGTTTCTTCTGTAACAAACATTTCATCTGGCCATTACCCTGTCCCTACACTGAGCAGCACTATTACAGTTATTGCTCCTGCTCATCACGGCAATAACACGACTGAAAGTTGGTCAGAGTTCCATGAAGAACAGCTAGACCACAACTCGTATGGAAGACCGCCACTGCCAAAGAAACGCTGTAGAGATTATGATGGTAGGTAATACTTTTTAGTTACTTAAATAGAAGTTTAAATATTGCACCATTGATAAGTAATCTTGGGGGTTTTTTTTGATAATGTCTTTTGTTTAGCACTGTCATCCTAAAAGCTGTTTTCTGTCATCCTATTTTAACTTTTTTCCTCAGTAAAATCTTTAAAATGAATAAGTCATTTGAGAAGTTTACTTTTAAACAATCTCATGGTTGTCAGTGCATTTTTGACCTGTGCTACTGAAACTGCTCTTTTTATATGAATTTGTGGTTGTGATTTCCTTACCATTGTTCTGTTACACTTTTTATTATCTTCAAGTAGAAGTTAGTTGTTCAGTTCAAAGAAATCTTAGATAACTTGTTCCCCTGATTTTACGCCTAACTTTTTACTTGATATTTTTTGACTGGTACTGGCTTTTAGCTTTAAGTTCTTAGGCGCTCTTTGCACTTCAATTTTGGTAGCTTTTCTTAAAATTTTTAGTCCTGTGTTTATACTGGTAATACCTATGAGCTATATCAGTGGTTGTCAAACTGTTTTGACTTGATGCACCCCTCATTGGTCCCAAGGCACCACTCTGTATCTGTTGTGAATTGATACCCTATTTTAGAAACTAATTAATATATTACAGTGCTTACCTTCTTACACGGAGGCTGAGCAGTAGGGATGAGAGGTAGTCCAGGCAGGGGCAAGCCTGATCCTGGCTTATCTGCTTATTTTTTCACATCTCACTATCTCCTTATACCTCATGGCACTGTTCAAAGGATCTGGCAGAATCACTGATCTATAATATTTAATTCTTCTTTACACTTTTTATGAGTGTCAGCTCATGAATTTGATAAGGTTTGCATTTATTCAGTAGAAATATGTCAAATGTATTCATAGTTGATACCTTACTCATTAAGAAGAATTTCCTCATCTACAAAATGCCATCCGTTTTTCAAGTCAGTTCCCGTTATGGTATATGTTAGTAGTGAGGGATCAGTTTGCAGGTCAGATTGACTATGGGATCAGTGGTGTCAGTCCATGAGTGTGATCCAGAATGTCTGCCTGGCTCCGTGCTCTGGATCTGATTGCTGAGTGAACCCTTGTGCAATCGCAGTCAGCGTGTAGGCTGTCATCTGGCTTGGAATCCCCACAAGTCCAGAAATTTGGTGGTGAGGGAGCAGTGACAGTGTTAGCTGTCATGGTAATTAATGCTGCCACTGCTCCCCTGTTGTCAAATTTCTGGACCCGTGGGGTGCCCTGCAGGCTGGTTGATAGAGCCTCACATGTTGGAGGTTGATCATCACTGGTTGGCATATACCATCGAAGAGCTAGGGTTGATCTACATTTAAATTTATGTTGATAGAGTAATGAGTGACATTTTGATGCTAGCCAAAGCCCAAGTATTGACACAATTATACTGGTAAAGAGGTGCTTTTGTATCACAAGTTACGTGAACACTGAGGAGGACTGCCAGTTTAGGTATGCAGATGTAGGTATTTATAAGAAGCTTTTGCTGATGTGAACTAAGCCCTAGAAGTTTGTTTTTTTTTATGCTTTACATCCACTTGCCTTGGGGATGCAGATTTATGTATTTTTAGAAACTGCATATCCATAAGTAGCTGTTATGCTGAAACTTAGATAAGCTTCATCTTAGATTAAAGGCAGTTAACATTTGATGGGAACTTAACTTGGAACGTCTGACACATGAAAACTATTTGCCCCGGCAAATTGAAGGCTAAACAAGGGATCTTGAGCCCTTTTTCATTCAAACTTCCTGATTTTAGCTTTCATTTACTTTCTAATTAAATGTGAGCAGACAAAGTATGGTTAGGATTTTGAGATTAGTGTGACACTTTGAAGCATTGGAGCAAAAGAAATTCCATGAGGTTCAATAAGGACAAGTGCAAAGTCCTGCACTTAAGACTCAAAGATCCCATAGATTGATACAGGTTGGGAATCGTCTGGCTAAATAGCTCTATAGAAAAGGACCTGGGCATTACAGAAAACAAGAAGCTGAATATGAGCCAACAGTGTGTGCCTCCTTTGCCAAGAGGACTAACAGCATACAGGGCTGCATTAGTAGGAGTCTTGACAACAGATCAAGGGAAGTCCTTATTCACTTTATTTGGCACTGGTGAAGCCACATTTGGAGTACTGTGTCCAGTGTTAGGCCCTCCACTACAGAAAGGATGTAGACAAATAGGAGAGGACATTTTATACACATGCTTCAGGAAAGTGCGTTTGGGATGCTTCAATTAGTGGCTCTGAGAGCTGCTCTAATTAAAGCACCTGGAGCATTACGTGTATCAAAGTTCCCTATGCTGAAGAATGGCAGAGGCGCTTTAACTAAAGCTTGTTAAACAAGTTTTAGTTAAAGCGCCCCTGCTGGCATTTTTCAGCATGGAGATGCTGATACGTCTGCTGGAGTGCAGCAATTGCTACACTGTTGCATATTCTATTAATCAAGTCTTCTCTGCTGTGTTGTAATTATGTCACATCGGAGCAGCCTCCCTGCATGTGTATAGGCACCCAGAGTGTCTAGTGGAGGGCAGTGAAAATGGTTAGGGGGCTCAAGCATTTGGCTTATGGGAAGAGGCTGAGGGAACAAGTTATTTAGTCTGGACAAGAGAAGACTGAGGGTGGGATTTGATAGCAGTTTTCAACTCCCTGAAGTGGGGTTCCAAAGAGGATGGATCTAGACCAGGGGTGTCCAACCTTTTTGAATGTGAGCCCGGATCATGAACTTTTTATTATCCAGTGAGCTGGCAAGCCATATTCAAAGACCTCACAGGAAGCAGTATCATCCCCCCCATGAAAGTACAATGTTAACTTTTCATTTCCTTTTGCAGCATCTTGGGCCTCAGAAAACAGCTCGGAGGGCTGCTTGGCGGCCTGCGGGCCATATGTTGGATATTCTAGTCTGTTCCCAGTGGTGGCAGATGATAGGACAGAACAAGGAGCAATGGTCTCAATTTGCAGCAAGGGAAAATTAGGTTAGATATTAGGAAAAACTTTCTTATAAAAAGTGTAGTGAAGCACTGGGTTACCCAGAGAAGTTGTAGAATCTCCATCATTGGAGTTTTTTGTGACCTAGCTAGACAGAGTACTGGCTGGGAGGGATGGTCCTGTTTTGAGGAGGGGGTTGGACTAGATGACCTCCGGTGGTCCCTTTCAATCCTAATTTTCTGATTCTCTGAAGGTTGCTGTACATCAGATGTTCTGTGGTGTAACCTATTTTAATGTAGCCATTTGTCCATACCAGCATATTGTTTTATATTTTTATGTAGTCCCTCCTATACAACATCTTACCAGATCTTACTTTTCCAAAAATAAACCTAATATGTGTCCAGAAATTACTATAAAACTATCCTTTAGATTGTCATTAATATTCTATCAATTTCAAGTTCTGATTTAAAAAAATAAATCCCTGTGGAACTTTTCTTTGAGTTGCCTCTCTGCTTGTGCGTTCTAATTCTATATAGACAAGGCTAACTGCCCCTTGTCATGCATCCAGAGATGCATCACAAGCAGGTCCAGGGAAATGATCCTTCCTCTCTATGCGGCATTGGTCAGGCCACAGTTGGAGTGCTACATCCAGTTCTGGGTGCCGCACTTGAAGAATTATATGGCTAGCATTGAGAGGGTCCACTTGCATGGTCAAGGGGCAGCGGGGTAGGCCCTATGAAGAGAGGCTAATGGGCCTGAACCTATTCACCTTACAGAAGAGAAGGGTGAGAGGGGATCTCGTGACTGTTTACAAACTCACCAGGAAGACCAGTGTAAATTGGGGGAGGCTCTGTTCCCTTGGGCACCACGGGGGATTACTAGTAATAACAGCCACAAATTGTTAGAGAGAAGGTTCAGGCTGTACATCAGGAGACATTACTTTGTGGTTAGGGCTGCCAGGCTCTGGAATGGACTCCCAAGGGAGATGGTGCTCTCTCCTACCTTGGGGGTCTTCAAGAGGAGGCTGGATAGATATTTCGCTGCAATGTTATGACCCCAGAACTTGTTCCTGCCCAGGGCAGAGGGTTGGACCTGATGGTCTGTTTAGGTCCCTTCTGGCCCTAAGCGCTATGAAACTATACATGCTCTCACATCTCCTTCCTTCTCCCAGGGTTAGATGCTCTCTTCATTTTTCTCTGAGCATTTAGGACATATTCTCTGCCTCTCTAATCCTACTTTTTTATACTCTTTTCTTTTCCATCATGATGATTTTTTCGTATAAAACAATTCAGTTTTGTTTTCTGAGTCTTCCAATATCTGTTATAACATTTTTCCTGAAACTAAGCCAATGTATCCTTTTTCTATCCACATAGTCCATTAAGGTGAATATAGTTAATACTTTTCTTTTGTTATTTTATTGAGCAGGTTTTCTTACAATACTTTCAGGGAGTATTATTGAAGCAAGTGACATTGGACCTACTGGTAAAAATAGATAAAAAATGCTTTTTGCTGTCTGCTGTGCATATGACTTATTTTTTAAAGAAAAACTTTTACAGGTATACTAGAGCATTTCAGTACTTTTGGATAACCATTGCAATATAGACAATTTAATTAAAAATTTCCTCTGTAGAACATTTAAAATAAGGCTTTCAAAAGAAGGTTTTGGTCAGTGCTAATTTCTTTTGCACCTAAACAGCATATCTGGATTTACATTGAATTTGGAAGTTATACCTGGGTAATGTCCATTATTATACTTGGAAAGTCTCTCTACACCTTAAGCCTGCCTTTACAATTTCCAGGTTTCTTTCTCTGGTTGCTCTGTTAAGTTCCTGTAGCTAGTCAGTGTTACAGCTGCAGGGTGCTCGGTCTTACTGCCAAGCAAACAAAGTCTGCTCCTATGCTACACATATTTAAAATGGAAAAAGCAGTAGCTTGTGACACTTCCGCTGCCTTATTAAACCTCTTGGAAACGCAAGTCTTGAGTGCATTATTTGGGCATCCTTTCAAGGCATCCAGACCATCTTGTTTCCAAGCTCACGTGTTCATAGCCTGTTTGGCTTCGGTAGTGCTTATTTCCTTGTCCGTGAAACTAAACAGTTTGCTGCTAGTGTATCCTCAACTGTTGGTGCAGAAATTGTTAGGAAAATCTTAAACTTTTATGATGTTTTGTAGATTTCTGTGGAGAATTTGCAGTTTGCTCAAATGGTTCACTTCTGCTCTACCTTCTGCTTAATTTCGTGTTAACATGGTTAACTCTTTATAAATAGGCTAAGTAGCAATCATGTTAAATGGCTATTTAATTATTTCTAATCTAGGTAATTTAAATTGGGCAAAGATTTTAAATTTTTAGGTTCTGTATTATGTAAAGAATATCTGCTATATACTTAAAGATCATACCTCTGATACTAAATGCTACTAACACTTAATTTTTTTCCAGAAAAGGGTTTCTGTATGAGAGGAGACATGTGCCCTTTTGATCATGGCAGTGACCCAGTAGTTGTAGAAGATGTGAATCTTCCTGGCATTCTGCCTTTTCCAGCACAACCCCCTGTTGTTGAAGGACCACCTCCACCTGGACTTCCTCCCCCACCACCAATTCTGAGTCCCCCACCAGTTAATCTTAGACCTCCAGTGCCACCTCCAGGCCCTTTACCACCCAGCCTTCCACCTGTTACAGGTAAAAAATAAAATTAAAAAAATTTATATGCAGAACTTTTTTAGATGCAAAATGCATTCATGTTATTTGGCCTACATAAAGTCTAACAGGCAATGTTTAATATGGTCCATTGATTAAAATAGATTTTTAAAAAGTTTCTTTCAAAATGCTTCGATTTCTCTAATATTATATGTATTTTTTGGACTGATAAATTGTTTATTTTAATTTCAGATTTATAGTTTTAATCACTGCAGGTACTATCCCTGAAATAGTTTGTAATGAAATCTCAAACAGCTAGATTTTGACAAGAGTTAGGGGAAGAGGTCTTTAAATCCACAAAACCTTCTATGGAGCACTTGATTTGAACTTGTCAAAGTCTAAAAAGACCCCAAAACACAGCACAACGAATTTAAATGTCTGAAAATGTTGCATCTGCTATTATTTGTGACATCCAAGATAATAGAACAGGAAAAGGAAAGAAACTTTTTTGCAGTGAGTTTCCTTTTCCAGTTGCAAGTATGATGTTATGAAAGCTTCCAAAATGATTTGGGTGTCTGGTTCTCCCTTGTTTTAATGGGAATTGGGTGTCTAGGCCCTCTAGGAACCTTTGACATTGGTAGCTTTGTAACTTCCTGCCCTTCTCAGTGAGATGAAAACATAAATCACAATGGTCTGGTAGAACAGTTCAACACTAATTAATACTTGAAACAACTTTAAATTCATTGTCTCAATTTCAAATTTATAGTATCATTTTGAACAAAAAAAATAGTATCAACTTTCTGCTTTTTTTAAATGCTTGCTTTGCCTTCTGCCACACACACATTGGGTATTTGTTGATAATTTAAAGGTCAAGCCTAATTTGCCTCATCTTCAGTGTCCTCTGTAATATTGTTATATTCTCAAGAATGTTGTGGTTTTTGACAAATTAAATTGCTGTTTGTACTCACAAACTGGACCATCTGTTTTGCTTTACTAAATTTGTAATATCTAATTTGTGTTTTATACAGTTTAGTTAGGGAGATTCACTATGTACATAAAGTAGTTTGTTGGCAGTGAATACTTGGTCTTGTGTGTGAAGTGTTAAACTGTAACTTCTCTGTAAATTATATTTTAACATAGTTTAAGGTGCCAGTGAGAACAGTTTTACATGAATCAGTGAGTCTCCTTCCTGTGAAGCATTTAATCAAGTATTTTTGAACACGTTTCAAATGCGGTTCCTTGCCTGTGTAACTGGGGCCTTGCGTAGAGTCATAGAAAAGGAGGCTGGAAGGGACGTCGGTAGTTCATCTAGTCCAGTGCCCTCTTTAAGATTGGTTTGTCCCTGTCCTATTCCAGACAAGTGTTTGTTTAAAGTGTTATTTAAACACTTCCAAGGCTAGACATTTTGTAAGCTCTCTGTCAGAGGTTGGTAGCCTGTATGTCGCATGGGCCTGCAGACATGAAGCTTTGGCAGCATTCAGCAGCAGCATTCAGCCCTGTATGGCCTGGAGGACAAGCATTGGTTGTAGGCAGGTCATTCTGGTCTGCAAGCAGCAAAAGGTGGTCTACCTCTGCTCTAAGTAATTTGTTGTAGGAGCTTAAATCCATTGTCAAGGAGATGAAAAGGAAAATGAAATAGTGTCCTTTGTGGTTTTGACAGGACCACCACCTCCGCTTCCACCTTTACAACCTGCTGGTATGGATGCTCCCCCAAACTCAGCAACGAGTTCTGTTCCTACTGTTGTTACAACAGGTATTCATCACCAGCCACCTCCTGCACCACCCTCTCTCTTTACAGCAGGTATTGATACTTTGTCCATGGTGTTTGCTAAATAGAGTAATAGTGACTAATATATAATAGTACGGTTCCTAGAAGTTGTTGTACATTGTACTGGTTGGGGAAGACAGTCCTTGCCTCTGAAGTTCAGAAATTAAACTGAAAATGTCTGCTTTTAACTGTGTTCTGATCTGAAAATTTGCATACAAGTACAAGAATCTTTTAACTCTGTTTTAGTAAAACTCAGGTGACTATTTTTTTCAGAGGGTGGTATTGCATGATTGATTATTTGTCAGAACCTTAGGTAATGGCAGGCTTTCAGAACTAGGATTTTATAGCTGCAACTTATTTTTATTATACAATTTCTTTTATTGCCAGAAACATATGACACAGATGGCTATAATCCAGAAGCTCCAAGTATAACAAACACTTCGAGGCCTATGTATAGGCATAGAGTTCATGCCCAAAGGCCTAATTTGATAGGACTTACATCAGGCGATATGGATCTGCCACCCAGAGGTATTATGAAAATTGCCATTATTTTTGTTTTCTTTTGTTAACAGTAACTGGTAATTTTTTAAGACTGCCTGCTGCAGTTTTATAAGACACTGTTTTTCTGTGAAATGACCAAAATAGGAATAAGAACAAGCCATGGTTGATGATGGGAGATCCCAGTTTTCTCTTCGTTTGAAAAAACAAACGAACTTCTAAATTTTCTGATAACCAAAAAAAAGATAACTAAAAATCCACATTGTTCCATTATTAAAATGAAACATTTTTATATATATGTGTGTGTGTGTGTGTGTGTGTGTGTGTGTGTGTATATGTCTGTATGTTTCATTTTAATCATAATCATATTAATGTATATAGATATAAAATTAAAATTTGGCTGTTGAAATACATAGCAGTAGGTACAACATGATGCACAGAATTCTCTTAATCCTGTAACAAAACTTAAGAAAGTAAACAGTTGTGTGACAGCAGATGCTGCCTACACGCACAGGAAAACTGTTTCTATGTAAGAGTTCTTAGTCTAGTCTAGTAAGCCAAACAGCATGCAGAGAGAAGAGAATACAAGGATACAATCACAATATACATCTGTGATTGGTAATATGTTTATTTGACTAAGGAGCTTCCCAGTTTGATTACTTTCCAGTAGAAACTTTCCTCACTAGCCAGCTTCTGACTAGCTATATGTGATGTTGTGTCTAACTTCCCATCAGTTTGTGTTGTTCTGTGTTATTTCATGATTAGACATAGACCCTTATAGAAATTATAGCTGGATGTCAGCATTGTTCTCAGACCATCCAGGTTATCTAAGTGATGGTTAAATTGTGTGGCTGAATTGCTGCCCACAGAGTTTGGGGCTTGTAGGCACAGCTGCCAGAGCTACTATGTTCACATGGCTCCAGAACACGAGAGGTAAATGCTGCTGGTGCTTGTGCCTTCACCCCCTTGTCCACAGCCAAATTTGGTGGTTTTAGCTGTTACTGACTAACATCAACATCAGGAGAAAAGTGGGTGGGAGGGGTGGTGAGCAGTGGTAGTGTTTACCATCTAGGTTCTGGAGCAGTACCGGTGCAGCAGCTCAAGCAGCTGCCCTGTTGCTGGAGGTAGATACTGTAGCTCATAGAAACCCTGCTCCTTGGACTTGACCCATTGAGCCAAATCAGGTAGCTGCTTCTTGTTTATGGCACTAACAGTGAGCTAAATCTATTCTGGCAGATAACTTTTGCCATACTTGCTCACTGACCAGAAATCTCTAATAAGACATTGAACTCTTTATGTCCCAGGGCACAAGTCAGTCACTAAGTGAGATTAGGTCAGCTTTAGGCTTCTGATCAGTGAATTGGCTAAAATAGTGGATTAGCAGTTCCACTAGTTGGAATAAAGGCAGTACTTAGTTTTTAATTTATGGAACATAGCATCTTTTTCAGGATGAAGTTATTTGATAGTTTTTGAAGAGCAAAAACATATTGGTACGAAACTTATGGAAAACCAGAAAATTAATATATTATCTCACATCTGTGTACAGAGAAGCCACCAAATAAGAGCAGTATGAGAATAGTGGTGGATTCTGAGTCCAGGAAGAGAACAATTGGAGCAGGGGATGGTGGAATTCCTACGAAGAAGACCTGGTTTGACAAGTGAGTGGTCATTAAAACTGTGTAGTAATATGGCTTGAATTTAAGGAAGTTCATGTTTGGGAAACTGAGCAAGCTAGTAGAAAATGTTTTTGGGTTTCTGAAACGTCTGTAAATGGTAGATCTAAGCCGTGGAGTTTGCTCTTTGTAGTCTAGAGTAAAATAGTTTAGGAGCTTTCCCTTCAGGAGTATAACTGGCTTCTTAATTGCTCAGAAGGAGAGGGGAAAAACAAAGTCTGAGCTGCTGAAGTGGTTGCCCTTATTTGTATACATATTTAACTGATTTGGTATCGTTCTGATCTCAGTGTTTGGCAAAACAGTAGAAACTTAATCATTCTGTTTTTCTTGTTCAGCTTTCCCCACAAAACACTGTGCTCACATCAACCTTAATTTTTATTTGACTAACTTGAAGACCCATGAAAGAATTATATGAGAATATTTTAAATAGGATTCAGACTGGCCTGTGAACTGCTTGGGTTATCCTTTTTAAATTTTCTTTACTAGAGGCACCCTGAATTTCTCCTTTCAAATTTTATTGCAGGCAAAATTTTAACAGAACAAACAGTCCTGGATTTCAGAAGAAGGTACAGTTTGGAAATGAAAATACAAAGCTTGAATTGAGGAAAGTTCCTCCAGAACTTAATAATATCAGTAAACTTAATGAGCACTTCAGCAGATTTGGAAGCTTGGTGAATTTACAGGTAAGAGTCAAAAGAAATGTTCTGTGACAACACATTGATGATAAAGGTAAACTGCAAAGGGGGAGAACAGGGGTGGATTTTTTATGCTACTTTGCTTGATTATCTGAAAACATTTTCAGTTTTTCTACCTGTTTTTATTTATTTCTTTTGTAACCATGTCTGTCCTATATTTAATAATCCTCCTTGAAAGCACAGAGAACTAAAATGAAAGCTTTGTTTGTTTAAAAGATGGCAGTGTTTTTGTTGAGCAAATACTCCCCACAGATAACTAGTCAGGTTTTTGAAATTTTAATAATTTAGAAACTTTTCAAACAAATCCAACCAAATTACTTTTTTACTCTGTTTTCTAAGTTTTGGTTGTGTTGTCATAACTTTTTCCCACCCAACTTCCCTTCAGTTTTCCCAGAAAAATGGGAGGAAGACAAGGCCTCTGGATTTATAATCTAAAAACAAATAAAACTTCCAGAATTACATTGATTACTTCCTGCGTACACAAATCAATGTTGTTTTGGTTTATATTTTTTAAGATGTACTTAAATCTTATTTATGTGAAATATTAACCTTGCTTTGCTCTTGTACCAAGCTTCAGACTGATGAGACTATATTGTTTCATTATCTGTTCAAGTGCTCCTAGTAATGGTTTCAAGCACCAGCATCCTCATATGCAGACGCTTCCTTCTCTCCACTTTCCCATTGTGATCAAGAGACTACAACGTTTTGTATACATTTGGAAAACATTTGGCATCCACCTTTCCACTGAGGCAGTCGACCTTAATCCACTCTGAAATTCTAGCTTCTTACTGCCACCTTTTATATAGCTCATATTACATCCCATACCTGAAAATACTGTAGCATTAGCAGACTATGTAATTTAGCAAGATGAAAACTAAAACTTTTAAGATTACTCATGCTCTTCCTGAAGATGTTTTTTCTTTTGTTAGGCTATACAAGATGCATACATATATCATATATATGGAACTATGTATATATGCATATAGTTTCACATTTTAGATATATAGATGAGAGAGAGGTATCTATGTGGTAGGGTAATGATGGATATCTAACACACGAAAGAACAAAAAAACAAAAAAAGTCTTCAGGAAGAGTGTCTTGTTAGGTGATCCAAGATGTATATAAAAGGAAAAAAAATTCAGGTGATCCAAGATGTATATTAAAGGAAAAAAATTGTATATATTGGATCCACTCCCTTCCTGAAGACTTTTCTTTCAGAGATACATAGATATCTAATATAATAATGGCCTTAGTCTGTCTGTCTAATGCTCAAAGCCAGCTGCTCGTGTGCCATGGAGAGGGTGCACACCGATTAGCTGTGAGGGCCCGAAGCGTTATGGACAGAGAGAGTGAAGGAGCCACTGATCGGCCTCCCACCTCCAACAATAGCTGGCAGAGAGGGGGAGGTGGCAGGGAAAAGGGGCGGTGGTTTCTGGAGTAGCGCCCCCCCTCCACCACCATGCCCCAACCCTCAGCTGCCACCACCAGTGCCCAGCCCTGACAACACCTGGCAGAGAGCAGGAGGGAGGCAGGGAATGGGGTATGTTGTGTGCTGCTGGGTGTCGGCAGCTGGTGCCGTGTGCAAACTTCCCTGTTCCTGGAAGCCAGCAGTGGTGCGTGGTGGAGTGGCGGGGTGGGAGAGGCGAATAGTTCTACACTGGGAGAAGTGGGGGAGGTTGGGAGAGAAGAGCCACAGAGCGGACACGGAGTAGTGCATGGGGTGGAGGGGTACACAGGCCCAGAGCTGCCCCCCTCCATAAATGTTTGTGTGTGTATGTATAGACATAGATCTATTTTTCTATCTGCATCTATAATCAAATTGATCTTGCACTGCTAAACATGAGCTAGATAGGGAAGCTAGTTTATCCCTGAGTTCTGTATTTCAAGATAACTTCTTTCTGTTGTCTAAGCAATTGCACATTTGTATATTTATAACCTCCACAAACCAATAAAGCATTTGACCATTTAGTTACTCTACCTCTATTGTTCAGGTTTTTTAAATGTTCTTAATATACATGCTAACTTCAGCTTTAAGGTAAGGTTGCTTCTTGACATTAATGAAGTTCTTCATCTGTTAATTTCCTGTAGTTTTCAAAACATTGGGCCGATGTGGAGTTCAGAATCTTTGCAGTGTCATATCTCACTTAGGCCTCTAATGTGAAGGGGATGTTGGTTGGGGTTCCTGCATCTTTCCTTGCCATGTGGAGTGTAGGAACCTCTTACGCTACACGCATTCTTGGCCTTTTCTGGCCTTTTGGTATTTATATAACTCCTTGACTTGCATAGACTTTATAAAATCTACATGGACATAATGCACATTTTATTAAGTGTATGTCACCCTACTAGAAAAGGCACACTTTAAAGCAATTCCGTCTAAAATTGACCCATACATTACCTTTTAATAGTATTTAGTTGTATCAAAATTAGTGTTTCTTTTGCAAAGGGACTAAAAACTTGAAATTGCAAACTTTCAATTTTGAAATACCTGCATTTCAAGTTATTAGACTATTTAATTATTTTTAACTTAAAAAAGAGTTCTGTTGTACTGTGAAAGTAATGTAAAGCTGCAGATTACTTTTTCTGTGTTCCTCTTGTGGAAAGTTTATAGAGGATCTTTTATGTGGAAAGCTTTTTTTATACAGGAATTTTGATAGCATAGCTATCCATGAAAGTGCAATTGAGTAGTTCCATTATATTTTGAAGAAAGAATATTGAATAATTTTCTTTATTTGCCTAAATATACTTTTTTAATTAAGCATATTTATTCATATATAATATTTGTATTTTGAAGTAGATATCTACCTGCATGCTGTGCTATGTTGTGTATATATACCTAGACAATTGTTGAACTGTGTGGACTACAATGCAGAAGTTTGGGGTATTCCAGCATACTGGAAATCTAAATTTGGAATATAAAAAAGCAAATTTAAGTTTGGATGGCAATGAAATCATAGTTATATACCTCTGAAAGATGCTAGTAAAATGTATACCTTGGTTCTGACTTCCTACATGTTTATTTTTTAGTTGACTGAAAAGAGGACTAGGATATTATCCTTGAACTCACTTGTATGAAAATATGTATAAAGCCATTCTGGTGTATGAGTAACTATGAACTTTGTATTATCATGCTCCATAAATTTAGTTTGTACTTGATTTGTTTTCATTTAAAATATTATCTTAAATAATGAATAACAAAAGGGTTCCTGCATATAATTATCTATTTCTAAAACCAGTAGTTTTAAATTTAGAGGTATAATTGTTGAGCGTTCAGATCACCAGCATCCCTTGTCTTCCAAATAAAATGGCAAAAAAGTTTAAAATCATAAGTCCTTATTCACTAATCCGTAATGAATTTAATGGGAAGTTTTAAAGCTGAAAATAGCACTTTAATGATGATGTTGATGATAGATACAATAATGTTGAGGTGATCTTGTTGCTCTGAGAGTAAAGGATTCTTATGCATATCATTTATTGGACTAACTGCGTGATTGTGATGGACACAGGCAAGCTTTCGAGTATTATGGAACTCTTCCTCAGGCCTCATGCCCAAAAGCTTACCTATATCTTTTCCCAGCCACACAATTAGTTCACAAAAAGACATCACCTGCAAGAATTCTTACCCATCACACACTTCTTGGACCGTCATGGCAACACTGCCATCTCCACATCTATCAGAACATGGAAGATACTGAAATTTGCCACTTTTGGTCAGAAGAAACACCATTTAAGTGTGTGTAATAGTAACTGCTGTGTGTGTGCTTGACTTCTGTTTGAATTCTTAGGTTGCCTATCAGGGTGATCCAGAAGGTGCGCTTATTCAGTTTGCCACACATGAGGAGGCAAAGAAAGCTATATCAAGCACAGAAGCAGTATTAAATAATCGTTTTATTAAAGTCTATTGGCATCGAGAAGGCAGTGCTCCACAAATGCAGTCGACCCCACAAAAGGTAAAAAAGTTAATTCTATATACTGCCTGTAATAGAATTTAAAATTTATTTTTTTAATTAGCATTTTTAATTAAATTGCTAAAAGATGGGCAAGTTATTTTGGAGTATAAGTTTTAAAAGAATAAAACTAGCTTTATTAATTTTCCTTGTACTCTGGTTTTGAGTTTCAAGAGCTGATTAGTAAGATATGAATTAAGGTCCTGGGGTGAAATGGTTATGTTGACACCATTATGTGTTTTATGGATTATTCTATTCCATCTAACCATCTGTAAAGTTTAAATGAGGCTTTGAAGTAACATTTACTTTGTTAATTATCATTTGCTCTGTTTATCTGATGCAACCTTTTCTTTGTAGCAGACCATTAGAAGAGAAGAGTGGCAGATAGCACATTTTGTTTTATGAAAGGCCCTTTTCCCAATCTTTTATGCTCCCCTGAAATATCCTTTTCCCCCAAATGCTTTTCCTCCTGATCTTCGTGTACATGTAGGGAGGGGCAGTGACACATCCTTTTGCACATACTCTTCCACCTTAGGGCTTTGAAGGACAGAGTTTAACTTCTACTGAGTGGGGAAAAATAGCAAAATTGAACTTTCATTAAAACATAAAGTTAGCATTTACAGGATAGTGGGAAATGCGTTTACATTGAAGATAGAAACTGCAGAACAAATAAATCCAGATTTTTGTGCCATTGATGATCTGTAGTTTAGGACCATAACCAGGAATAACTTTTGTAATATGTAATTAATTTCTGATCCCATACCTGCAATTTATTTAAAAACTAAAATTTCATTTTTACATCCCTTTTTTTTCTTTTTGTACCAAGATCTAATTTTATCAAAATTAGTTTACATCTATTTGTAACAGTGTGACTTCCCAGAGTTGTTTTTCCCCCCTCCCAATACTAAAGGCAGATTTGTTTTTTGAATTTGGGAAGAACAGTGATCTGTTTTTGTAATCGCCCTGGTAATTGTCCCAGTTAACAGCTACTTTATCCGGCTAATTTTGTGGATCAACTTGCAAAAACTGCTGGTGCTTCTGTTAAATAATTCTTAGAAAATGTTGTGATCAGACTCTAGCATTTTTCAGTCACAAATTTATTTGTTTTTTCCAAACCAAATAGAATACTACTTTTCAGTTGGCCCCATCCATCCTAAATCAGACTTCCTTTTACATAATGTTTTTTCCCCTTTTATCTGTTTTGTAACCAAGCAACTAAAAGAAGTGGATACAAAAAGAAAATACATATGCATGTTTGTATTTTCATAATTTTGCATATAAATAGTTGAAGTAGCAGAGGGTAATTTAGTGTCTGAAAGGACCAGAATTATGGCTCTTACTATTCATTCAGTGTCACTTATCAGTTTAACAAGTGAAGTGAAGAATACTGGATTCAGAGTGCTTCATGAGACGTACACTAGCAACTTTTTGATCATGTTTTAATGTGGAAGAATAGCAATATGTATTTATGCTTAAAAATTCTCACCAAAAAACCCAGCTATTGCTACTTTCATACATTGTGAAGTTAGTGTTAATCCCCATAAAGTTAATACTTCAGTTGCCATGCTAGAACTTCATTATGGTAGGCTCCTGTAGTAACCTGCATGGTTGCCGGGCATCTGCTGATGGTGTCAGAATGTTTCAATTTTCTTTTTTTTCTTATTTTTTTTATAGGTAATACAGCCATTAGTTCAGCAACCCAGTTTACCAGTGGTGAAGCAATCAGTCAAGGAGCGATTAGGTCCTGTACCTGCAAGTAATATTGAGCCTGCAGAAGCTCAGAGTGCCAATACAGAAAATGTTCAGGTATGTATAACGCTTGCAAAGTTCCATGATACAGTTCTTTCCTTTTGTGTTTGTAGTGATGTATTGTAATGTTTTTCTAGTTTATACATTTTTTTTATTGTGGCAGGTATCATGCAAATGTCTGAAACCTCAAAAACTTTCTGATAAGATATGGTACAAGTAAAAATTTCTTGAACATCTTTGTAAAAGTTGTGATAATTAGCAATTTATCTTTGGTCAAATGTCCAATACTAAGGGGCTACTATATTGTCTTACATAGAACATTCATATTCTCTTCCCCCACCCTTAAAATCAGCCCTCCAAATTTAGGGTGCATATTTCAAGTGGGGAAGTTGTTTCTGCTGGAAAAGCAGCAAGCCTGGAGGCACTGAGTATGCCAGGGAGCTGTCAAGTTGCAAACCACTATTGAGTAAACTGAAGAGTGGACTCCTGTAGCATCCTTTCCACAGATTTAGTTATAGGCTGATCACTAGCTTATATGAAGCAGCAGTGGTGGGAAGTATCTTGATGAAGCTTGTGATGTGGAAACAAAACTTTTTATTTATAGGAACTTGTATAAAGAACTACATATAGTAAAGAGCTAACTGTATTGCTGCTGCCCTTGCAATGTAAGCTTGTGTGACATCATCCTCTTAGAGTACTCCAGGAAGTATGGCATCCCAGGAGACAGGTCAGATGAGGCAGCTGGCACCAGGAAATTCCTTCTGCTTCTAGACTGCCTCCTGGGATGCCATGCTTCCTGAACAGTGTATTTCCCGAAGGGCTTACCCTACATCATATAGTTGACCATGAATCAGGAAAATATTGCCTCCCCCCCTTATGTGCTATCTTCCCTCTGCCCCCAAAAGTACCTGTCTTTTTGGGAGGAGAGGGTGTATTGTATGCAAGAAAACAAGAGGCTTGTTAAAGGAGGAGGGGGTCTTGAATTTGAGTAACTATGGTAAGTATGCTTGGTATTGAGAGAGCCCTTTTTTTTTTTTCCCCAGTATTGAACTGGCACATAGTATTTGGTGCAGAGATGCCAATGAACTGATGCAATCAAACTAGATGTTGAAGTACCTAGAGTTGTTTTATGTTGTTGTGCAGGATGAAATAAATATTGTCAGAATACCTGGCATGGATTAGGTTCATTTAAATGCTTCCACATGTATGTTGCTGAATCACCTAGGTGGCTTGTGGGCTGGGAGGTCTGATCCAGCACTGGGGACTCATGATGCAGAGCTGCACCATACTGCCTATCACCTCCACAGCACAGTTGTGCTGCTCCATCACATCTGCACTTCCCTCGCTACAGAGAGGTCAGGAATCTGCAGCAAGTGCAATCAGGTGGTTGCTGTGGAGGAGAAGACTCCCAGCCCACAATCGCAGCTAGGTTGCGAGCTTTGTGCCAGCAAAAGGCTGGCCCCAACCTAGGCATATGGTTAGAATTAGCCCTCTAGAATGACCATGGTTGGTCTTTCAATTTAAAGATTTCACCACAGAATAATAATCTGTATATTACTAAAGTTGGGAAGCATGCGTTAAAATAAGATGTCTATAAACTTGGCCAATAAAACTTCAAATTCTCAGGATTTTAATTTGTTGCATTTAACTTCTGATTGTGAAATATTTTCTAAATATTTGCATGATGTTGTAAAATCCAGGAGCAGTACTTGTTGCGAAATACTGTTACTTTAGATGCTTTTGCTTCAGGGGTGCTCATTTTGCTTCTTGGATAGCAAAATAAGCCTTAGAAATTAAGCAGATTTGACTTCCAGTTTGGCTTGTCTAGACTATCTTCTAAATGTCAGTCCACTTAACTAACAGCTGTGAAAAGTGTGATAAATTTAACTGTTCAGATCCCTACATTCAGTTTGCTGCAAGTGAGCATACCACTGTTTTAAGAATCCCATTAACTTGAAGGTTTGGGGCTTAATTGCCTGTGTGGCAATCTTCAGACCTTCTTTTTAATGAGAGAGGTTTCTTACGAGAAACGGTATGTTGTGCCACATACATGTGAGAATTTTTATTTGTACAGTTTGGACACTGATGCAAACTTTGAGTGATAATGATCTAGTAGGGCATTCTTATGAGGTGGTTTTTGCCAGGTTTCTGCTATATAACTGTTGCCCTTTGGTTTTAGCTCCATGTGTTAAAACTGGGCACTTTCAAATCCTTGTAAATCTAGTTTGTTGGTCATCAGTTCCACTGAACCTGCATTGAAAATATTCCAAAATATTTTCTTGTTGTGGGTTTTATGGCTCCACTGTAGCAGTTAAATGATTTTACAGGAATAATTTTATTTCAGGAGATCAGTTATGAAAAAGATGCAATGGATTATATTTTAATTCATGAGGTTCTTGTTGCCTGCAGGAATTGGAATTTTTACTTGCTAATAGTCAACACGTTTAACTTATTACATCTCTTCCATTAACCTGCATCATTAGAGGTGGATGGTTGGCATCTAACTTGGAGGTATTTTGAAAAATGTTGTATTTCCTTTAATTAAAGGAAGTAACATAGTAAACTGTATGAATCCTGAAATATTTCAGAGCAGTTTTTTTCTCTTTGAAGAATTCTTCAAACACTGTATCTGGTCTATAGCCAGACAGTTTCAGCATTTCTTTGGTTCATATACCAGAAGGAAGAAAATCTTTAGCTTATGCTGCACAGCACAAGTTCTTAAAGGTGACAGGTGGAAATCAGTGCCTGGATTTTCAGCATATTTTCAGCATCTACAACTCTTAAGTTCAGGGGCTTCTCTAGCTAAGTTGCCTTGCATGTAAAAAAAACAAAACAAAAAACTTCTGGGTATGCTATTGTAAAACATCTTTTTTCCAAAGTGACATCACCACATCTGCTATTGTTTGGACAAATTTTTGTCATCCCATCTGTTCAGACCTCTTATCCCTACGGCAGCTGATGTATTCAAGCATTTAATATTCTTTTATCTAGATGTTTGAATCTTAAAAGTATGGTATGCTCTCAAAATTTTTTGGTTGGATTGTCATTACAAACTCATAATTACACGTTTAGAAAATAATTAATTTTATGTTTTTTGTTTAGAATGTAACTAAATTATCTGTGAAGGATAGACTGGGTTTTGTATCAAAACCAGCTACTCCAACAACTGAAAAGGTAAGAAAATACCATGTCTGAGTGTTCCCTCTCGCATCTAATATATTCCTAATACAGAATTCATTTTATTTCAACTTTGCACTTACAGTTAATGGCCAGTGCTACGTAGCGACATAAAGTATGTGTATGCTACTTTTGGTTTAAATAATTGATAGGATTATAACAAGGTTGGGTATGTACTCCTGTTTTATATTTGTTTTACATACCAAGTTGCCTTCATTCATCTACCAAAAAATTGTGTTAAATGCTTTTACAGTATCTGTTCAATCTCATGAGCTATTAGCAAAATAGTTCTGTGAACTTTAACTACCTTTGTAACAAACTGAAAGGCCTGCTTTGTGCGGAAGGAAAGGCTCTCGGGTTTCTGTGTACCTCTTCAAACTGATATTACAAACATTTATCCCTTCATTTGTGCTTGGAATGGTCCCGTCCAGATGGTGTAAAATATTTATTTGGTGGAAGTAGTGTGCACCAGAAGTAAAAGTGACCTTTGTGTAAGAGGTAAAGAACCAGAATGCCTGCTAGAATGGCGCAATAGTACAGTATTTACTTGAATCGAAGAGGAGATTTTTTTTTTAACCATTCAACATGGGGGGTGGGAGGAGTTGTGGGTATCTCAGATTCAAGTACCAGCCCAGGGTACAGATGGTAGCTGGAACTACAGCTGTCATTTGCCCTGAGCTAGGGCCAGAGCTGTCACTCTGGTGGTTGCTTGGCTTCGGCCAGGGTGATTCAAGATGGCTCACGCAGCAAGTAGAGTGAGAGACAGCATGGTATGGAAGAAGTGGGGCACAGGAGACTGTGCTGTGTGTGCTCTAGGGTAGATCAGAGCAATACACTAGCTAGATATCTAGAATATTGACTTAGACATTTTGTTAATTTTGTACCAGAGTTGCTGAAATTACTGCTTTCTTTTTGCACTCAAATATTTGTGTGCATTTGTATTAAAAAGATGTGTAGTTGTATATCCATGGTGTATCTATTTTATTGCCATTTAAGTTTAATCATAGGGAGTCTATTATGGTTTGAGTGGAAGTCCTTCCTTTTATTCTCCTATCATACAACTTGAATTTATTAACACACATTTCTATGAAGTGCAGATCTATATTAAAATGTTTTTTTTCACTTTGCTGTGCATGTAGGCACATATAGGTGGGAATTTGCAGTTTGTATATGTTTACACATTGAGTATAGGGGAAAGCATCATTTTGCTCAAGTTCCAGATGTTGAAATTGGGTCTGACCAGTTTCTGGCAACTGTTTCTTTCATCATTTGCACTGTTGTATGGGTCAGACCATTTCTTTGCAACTGTCGTGTCTGTGTACAAACAGATTAGCTGTTAAGAGCAAGGTATTTTCCTAGAATGTCCTTGTTGCTGAATAGCGTAATAGGATGCGATTTAAGACATCCTTGTAAAGTTGCTACACCCCTGAGAACATACCACATCTAGTGGGCAGTGGAGTCCTGCAGGGCTTAGTCCTAGGACCGATACTCTTCAATGTCTTCATCAGCAACTTGGACAAAGGAGTGAAGTGTCTTGGGGGAGCTTTTAATATAGTGCGTCAGAGCAAGCTCAATTGAATCTGTGGAGCATGAGAACTGACACACCCAGCGCTGCGTTGCATATATTTTTATAAATGGCAAAACATGCATCAGCACTGAGAAAATGGCAACAGTTTTCTTTGAAACTAAAACACCTTTAATGTGTTTTAGTTCAAAAGTGCACTGCTACCATTTTCTCACTGCTGACGCATATTTTGTCATTTATACGAATGCGTGCAATGCAGTGCTAGGTGCTTTTAAAAGCGCCTAACGCTGCATTACATGCATGTATGCATATGCCTACAGTGAGCCAGGTTTGTCTCTAAGCAGCTGTAAGAGAAAAAGTTCAGAAACAGAAATGGTGATCACCTGCTTTAGGGCCTTGGGTAAGGACTGAATAAAGTGGCTTTCCCACCTTTTCTTCGCATACTGCATATACTGGGGAGGCTAACCTTACTTCTGAACAGATACATCTGTTCTGTTGTTCCTTTTCTGTTAAATGGCTAAATGTTAAATTGTTTCCTTTTTAACAGGGTACTAGCAGTGTTTTGGGAGAAAAGGATGGATAGATAGATAGCTGTCAATATTTTTCTCTTTGTTGTTTTCCTGCCTGTTTGATGAAGATTGCCCTGAAGCTATTTGTTGAAGTACTATTTGCCACATGTTGGTGTTTTATAACTTGTTAAAGTTGCATTTCAGCTCACCTTTAGCAGCCCACTTAAGGACTCCAATGGGCTTTTATAATACAGCATTTATAACATACTAATATTTTTTTTCCTACTCTCTCAGCAGATCCACTCTAGAAAATACTTTAGTAGTGGAAAGGGTAGAGACAATAGGTACAAAAGTAGTAAAGACCTTTTTGTGAAACATTTTCAATTGTAAATCTTAGTTGTAGCTGGTCTTCTAAGCCTTTTATCTTTTTTTCTGTTTCTTTCCTGTTGCTTTTTCTTGCTATTGTTAGATTTTTTTTTATGAAGACACAGTTGATCAGCTGTCTCACCAGCAATCTCCATGCAGCTTTATTTTTAATTTTCTCTTAAATTTATATTGGAACTATTTTAAATGTCTTAGGATTTGGATGCATGGTGTATATATAAATGCTGTGTTTGATAAGGAGTCAGGCAAAACCATATGTGCATCTTCTCTGGCCTTTGAAACTCCATGGTGGCCTGCCTGATCTTTAGGAACACTACAAAAGCATTTTGCTTCAAATCCTTAGCTGTGATGGAGAATGGCATATGTTAAAGAGGATCTACTGAAGTGACACTTGTACTTCCCAACCTGGGCCTGACTGTCAGTCAAGTCTGAACATTATTGAAAAGCATGCAAAGGCTGCTTTAAGTTACATTGGTTGCTGACTGTCTCCCAGGATCAGCATTGAGCTGAAGATTAGTAAGGTGTAAGGAAATTTTATAGTGCTGCATTACACATGAAGCAAAGGAAGTGAAGTTGATACTAAAATCCCTTTCTGTGCTCTGTGGTGCTAAAGAAAATCTCCCCTTTACTGTTTATTTTAGCCTTGTTTTGCATTTGACTTTTCATGACAGCTACAATGTCTGCTCTGAGCTTTAGTGTTTAAAATTAGGGTGCAGTCCTGTATTTTAAGGGTATGTAATCACAAGTAACAGCATTTTAGGTAGAAAATTTTAGGACTAGTTGTAGTCTCAGATATGCATCAAAAGAACTGAGTCATCTTACTTTTGATCAAATCCTAAAAAAGTTTCTGTGTTTAAATTTTTAAGCGGTATTTGAAATCTCACTGTAAAACCTGTTTAATTGGAAGACATTCCAATGATGTGGTGCATTTTTATTAATTGTTTAACTCGAAGCTATCAGAAACATTTTATTACTCTATAATTTTTACCAGCCTTCTAATCAGAGGAGGCAGAGGTCATTGGTCTTATGAAAAAGCCTATATTTTTTTAAAACCATTTCTGTTTTTAAAAGTAAAAATCTGAAATTACTAGCAAAATTAAATTATTTCCTCCTGTAGGTGTTGTCCACTTCTACTGGCTTGACAAAAACTGTGTACAACCCTGCTGCTTTGAAGGCAGCACAGAAATCTTTGCCTGTTGTTTCCACTTCCGTGCTAGACTCTAATGAAGCACAGAAGAAAAAACAGGTAAATTAAACATGATTCTTATATGTATATCAAATAAATAACTTAATATATTTAGGAATTTCTAACGGTTAGAGGTTGTATGAACATATCTCATCATAACTGCATAGGTGGAATTAGTAAATCAAGTGTTCATCGCAGAATAGAGTTGGTTTCAAAAGGAAACAAAAGTAAAACTTTAGTACTTGTTCATTTTGTTTACTTTTTGCAGTGTATTTCATACCAGTTCAATGAAGACCAGTAGGGACACAATATATGAAGCTTTTGTAATGGAAAAAAGAATCTTCACATTGGGATGTTAATTTTCTTAGTTAGCTGGAAGAAGGTTGTACAGTATAATCCTAACTTTGTTTCCCAATTGTCTCGTTTGCTGTATTTGCCCTCCTCAAGTGAGAATTGTCCAACTCTTTAGCCTGTTTTAATTGTACTTTATCCCCTTCATTTATTCACTTAAGTATATTAAAGAATACTAAAGTTCTCAATTTCCTTTTGAGTATAAGGAGAATGAAGCCAAAAAACCATGCCTGGCTCTAGATGAGACTCACCAGCTCAGTTTACGTTTTCAAAATCACTTTTGGGTCCTCTGGTTCACTTTTTACTTGAGTAAACTAAATATAGATTGATTATATTGTCTTTGTTTATGAGCACACAAGTTGAATCCATCTGACTTAGGTTTATACAAAAACATTAAAGACAATTCAGCTCCTAAATAGAGAGTCTAGACTAATGTACATTGTCT
Organism: Caiman crocodilus; assembly: GCA_030014935.1. Taxonomy (NCBI): domain Eukaryota; kingdom Metazoa; phylum Chordata; order Crocodylia; family Alligatoridae; genus Caiman; species Caiman crocodilus. The sequence continues at coordinate 121,734,948 of JAGPOW010003316.1, forward strand.
GTAAGGGTTTTCATTTTTTTTTTTCTTTAGGAGGGCTGTGTGACTGTATGGGACCAGACTCCTTTGATATTTGGAAGTTCTTAGTACCTGTAGCACCCAGTGACATAAACTAAAATTGCAGTTGCTCAGCATCTTTGAAAATAAGCTGATGAATATCTAATATTAAGTGTCAGAAATTAGAAGCCATTGGTTAAAATCTGAACTGCAATACTGGATAATCATTTAAAAGGAAGAAGAACTAAGGTTCTGCAACATAACTGGCTTACTGCCTCATGCTTTTTTCTGTTTAGAGAGATTTCTATTATAACCATTTTACTTACGAGAAAATCATGGCTCATTATGGTAGATGTAAGATACCCTTCTTTTCTTTTTCTTATTTTTATTAGTTTTTTCTTATCTCTCTGCCTTTTACCTATCTTCCTTTTCTGTTCCCTTTTTCTTCATGCCCCTTGAGTGTATAATCCTCTCTGGAGGTTGCAGCTACTAAAGAATATGATTGCACATGAAATGTAACATACCATGTGAGCAGAACTTAAACTGATATTTAGACAGATGTACAGATGCAGCATTAGTATTTTTATTATGGCTATTGGTGTATTTTCATTCTACATGGTGTAATTCTGTGGCAAATACTCTTGTAGTTTGGTTATACTAGCCTGTTGACTCATGCAAGGCGAGGTTTTTACATTGCTGCGGCTCCATGTCAGGCATGTTGATTAATTCTTTCTCAGTGTCTGGGGCTAACCCCTTACTCCCATTCTTTGTCTGAGATTAAGAAATATACATATCTATATATTTTAATCAGCATTAACAGGAACTGAGCTGCAGCTCTGACCTGGTCTTTGCTGCCCTCTAAGTATAGTTTTTTTCACAGTAATGATGCAGACAAATGTGTGTTTCTCATTTGTGCATTCATAAGTGTCTTCAGAAAGAGTTACATTCCTAATAGCTTCAAGATAAACCTTTGATGCAACTGATTAGCTTCTTCCTGGGTAGAAAGCTTAATTATTTTGTCTATGTTATCAAAGTTTCAAACCCCCCTCCCAAAAAAACTCCAAAAACACCCCAGCGTTTGAATGTACTTTTGACTTCCTTGACCTAGAACTAGACAATAAAGCTCAATTTACTGAATCCTACAACACATTTTTCCTAAATGTCTGAGCTCTTGCTTATAAATTATGTAAATTAATGTTGTGCATTAAAAAATATTTCCTCTGGTACTGTGAAGTACAATATTCTGCCTTTCACTGACATACTGATCTGCTATAGATGATTACCATACTTGCAGTGAAGGAGGGATGCTTAATCCGTGAGAGGAATACACCTGCCTAAATCAGGTTAACAAATCCTGATGTTTGACGCTACTTTCCCAAATACAGCAGTAAAAGCCACATTATCTGGCACCTTACAAACTGGCATGATCTATTAACTGGCATGCCAGCTTGTAAGGTAAAACCGGTAAGTGCCTACCGTGGCACTTCCAGTTTCGCCAAGTCCCCATGGTCTGAAGCATAGCAGCCTGAGTGGGGGTCCTCCCTCCCTGTCCCCCAGCATACTGATGCAGTGGGAGGGGCAGCAATGTGGTGGGAGGGGTGGTGGTGCACCTGATGCAGCAGGAGAAGCGACAGCCCAAACAGGCAAAGGTGCCTGTTTGGGCTTTTTGGGTAACTGGCATATTTGGTTATTTGGCATCCCCCATCCACCACGGGTGCCAGATAACAAAGCTTTTGCTGTACTGTGTTTGAATAGCCTTCTGTAATATTAGTTTATATTTGTTACTAGAAATTTGGTTGTGGTTATCAGATTTTCTAAATCATTTAACACAGAACTTCTTAGTCAATGACAGAATATACTTCTATTGAGCAGCTCATCATTCAAAATCTAGAAACTTTCTGTAATCTTATACTCCTAGGAAGCACTAAGACTTCAACAAGATGTGAGAAAGAAGAAGCAAGAAATCTTAGAAAAGCATATTGAAACACAAAAGGTAAAATGTTAAACGTTGAAGGTCTTTGATTTGAGTAAGATGGTAAAAATGAGTTGAAATCTGACTTGTCAATAACTTGCATTATTAGAAAAAATTAGAAAATTTGTAGGCATGGATTGCAGTCTTTCTTTAGGGACACTATTATTGACAGTGTCCTGGTTCCTACTACAATTGAGCATAATATACAAGAGTATAAAATGTATCTGGAAAATCTTTAAAAATATTTTATAAACATTGTTTAAGTTAAGACATAAAAAAAAATAACTTTTAAAATTGAACAGATGTTGATTTCAAAATTGGAGAAGAACAAAGCCATGAAATCAGAAGATAAAGCAGAAATTATGAAAACACTGGAAACGCTGACAAATAGCATTACCAAGCTAAAGGATGAATTAAAAGGTGTGTCATCTGGAGGACCTCCTCTGAAAAGCATGAAAACTAAGGCTCAGGTATTCTGTTTTTTTTATTATAGAATTACATGCTTATGTTTATTAATTAGAAAAAGAGAATATTTGAAACAAAAATCTGTCTAGATTGACTGATAATTTTAAATACCCAGTTACATAAGATGATTCTGTATGTTTCCATCACTTAAAGAAGCCATAGTACTTGTTTGAAATTTGTTACCTGCTGTTGTCACTAGGTAATATTTGTATCCAAAATATATCATAAGAAATAAAGTTATGCACACACACGCTGTCTTTGCTGCTTATCCCAAGTAACTACTCAATTTCTTCTGTTTGGGCTTTTTTAAAACAGCAACATGAAGAGAAATACCATATTCCTTCAGCTATAAAATGCACTTTTTAAACCAGGTATTTCTTTCAATAATTTCCTGAGTCTTAAATTCAAGTTTAATTTTATTTTAATTTAAGTTTCTTTATGTATCAAAGATATGTTATCCTTGTTAATGTTTTTATTTTGTTAGTTTGTCATAAAATTCAGGTTTATCTTAAAATCAAGAGTGTCTTTTACTCAGAGGAATGCAGCATATTTTAAGCAAAAAGTTGCATTGAAGTTCAGGGTCAGATTTAGGCTTGTTTCATGTTCTAAATTACTCTTGCCTAGGTTGCAACCTTGTGTCCTTTTCATTCTTGATTATGTAACAGTACTGTCAAATACATAGTGGCTTGTGAGGAGCAATGTAGTACATAGATATTTTACAAATATCTCCCTGAACCTTCCCATTTTGCATACTGCTTAATTCTTGCATAGTATTCTCAATTTCTTTTAACTACTTAGAATGGGTTTTGACTTGAGAGGTTTCTTTTTCTTTGTTTGCTTTTCTTTTTGGTACTACAAAAGACTGACTTTGGTCTTTCCCACAATGTAAAAATCCAACTCTGCTTTCTGACCTAGTTATATTGCCTTTTAATGACAGATTTTTTTTGCTATCTGTGGGGAGGGTATGTTATCATTATAAAAAGATTTTAAAAGGCTTAGTGAGATGATAATGTAGAATTATATCAATCTTTTTATAAATGAATAACCCCAATTATTTTCTCTTCTGCTCTAGCAACCAGACAAGGAGATACTTACATAAAAAAAGAGAAGGTTTTAAAAACTATTGATGGTATTCTTAAAAGTGTTTGGTACTTCTCTAGAGGTTCACAACCAATCTTGATCTCCTCCAGCTATTCTCATCTGCAACCCTTAAAATGTTTACTTCTCCCTTCTAATGTGTTTGTTTTAGGAAGCTACTCTTTCAGGAATGGCCTTGAATCCAGTCTGTGGTGAAGTCTTAAAGGACCTTCAACCATATATGTGAGCAAAAAACATGGCACAATCTGCTTAAGAGGCAGATCAAACTTAAAAAATAGTAACTACAAAATGATGGTGAAGTACAGATTTGATGCATAAATATTGAGGTGATCTTACTCATGGCTTCATTACCTCATCTGTTACGCTGATAAAATTTTATGGCATGTATTTTACTTAGGTATCACATTAAAAGAATTTGGCCTGGAATTTGTGTTTATTTTTCAGTGTGGGCATCCTGAGACAGTGGAACCCTGAAATTCCTGTATTTCGATTAGAGACAATATGTGGGTGTAAAATGTATATTTAAAATTTGGAAAAACAGGTTTCTCATATCTTCTGTGGCTAGCGACCTCTTTCAGGTTGAGATGTCCTAACCTCTCTTCCCGAAGAGCTCTAACCCTATCTTGAGGACAAATTGAACTGTAACTATGCCAGAAATAACAGATGTTAAAGAATGACCCCTGTTATAAACGAGGCAGTAACTTGCAAATTCATTCTTAAGTATAATTGATACAAATTTAAGTATAATTAATAGAAATTTTTTTTACCAGGTTCAACTGGGGAAATAATTCAACATGAACATAATTTTAATTAGTGAGTGCTAGCAATACCATGTTTTGTGTTGCATCTCAATTTATAGTGAGAACTTGCAGAGATAAAAGTGGGATGAGAACTTGAATTTATTTTCAATTAAAATTTTCAGAGTTGGTTAGAAAATGGCAGATACATAGTTTTGTTACTAGAGAATTATCAGTTTGTCTTAGCAGTGCTCCAGGAGGTTCTAAAGAAGAAAATAGTCCCAAGTAGGTATAAAATAAGAGTGGGTGCTAAACTGTGAATTGTGAGTAGTCAAATACTGTGACTAGTTCTTTATTTTTCTTGAAGTCTGAAATGAGAGGAAGCAATTCAGGACTACTCATTTCCATGTTTTTTGCTGAATGTTTTTACTTGTCCTTAAATGGACAGAAAATTCATATTCTACCCCTGAAGCTTGTTTAGATGGCCAAAGATGTCTGACATGCAAGGTAAATTGCCCTGGAAGAGAATTATTAAAGGTATCAACAAGAGGATACTGTATACCATTAAGGGATTTCTTTGCTTTGCTCTTAATTAAAGACAAAAAACACCCTCATGAGAGCCACCTTTACTTCAAGTGATAGATGTAGGGAAAGGAATCAGTCATTTGAACAAAGTAAAAAAACAAAACAAAAAACACTTTGCATTACTTGGGTAACTTCTTTTTGACGTTTACGTTAACATCATTGCAAAAGGACCTTGTTGCTGGGAGTGTAAGCAGATGTCACCTTTGTCCTGCAATACAATTTTTTTGTGGTAAGGCAAAATACGAACATGCAAATATCTTTACCTCTTACTGCACTACAGATGCCCAAAGAGGGCTGTACCAGCAGTTCCTGGGAACAGGTTTGCCACTCCATTGCAGCAAATGTTCATACCCTTCTGGCACAGTTCGCCAGTTTGGAAGCACGTGTTCAATTTGGGGTGTCAGGTATCTGGGGCCATTATTCTATAATAATAACTATGTGGGGCAGTGGCTCTGATCAATACCTGCAAATCAAACAGATCAGCTATGCTGGAGATGCATCCTGACACAACTGATCCTGGCAAAAAAAACAATGTCTTCATAGCATTTTCTTAATGCTTGAAGTTGGGTAGCAAATGGAGCCTTAAAAACTTAAAGTAGTAGATGCTGTGCATTAGATCAGTGTGACTGTGCCACACAGGTTGCAAAACGTTGCTCCCACTGAACGTGGAAACCTCAGACTGTCACCTAACTTGCCTTAATTAGTCCTTTTCATCTTTTGGATCCCGGTCCAACTAAAGGGTGGCGGGGGGAGGGCAGGAGGAAGGGGAAATAAAAGCATCAAAAAATAATCTTTCCCAACTCCTGAACCTATATAACCTCAGACTCCATAGTGTGCTTTGTGAATTTGAACTGCAAGTCATGTTTCTGGAGTTTTGAAACAGTTGACTTTGGACATCCTGAGCCATGTGATGAATACATGGCAAAACAATATGTGAAAAACTATACAAAAAGTAGATTATTTCCTGTGACTTTTTTGAAACAGTTTTGCACAGGAAAAGATGAAGATTTTTATAGTACTATTTGCCTTATACAAGTCATGTAACTTCAGACATAGCAAGAAAAGATGTCTGTAGGATGTTCGTGTTGACATTATCAGTTTGAGTAATCCAGCCTTTTCTTTTCTTTTTCAAAGCCTCAAGTTTTCTCCTGAAAAATCTTCTTCCTTTATCATTCAGTGATGGACATTTGGTTTCTAACTCTCACACTGTCACCATACCTGTGAGGTCTTCATCTCTTACAGTCAGCTCTTGAGCACATGACACATTGGTTTAAAATCAGCATATGTAAATATAAAATTTGCGCATGTTCTTTTTATTTGATGTGTCATTGGAACAAATGGTTGCTGTCTTTTCCAGATTCTCAAATTGGAACAAAATTCCATCAAATATGTGGTCATACGTGACCGTCTCCTGTGCCTCAGACCTTAGTGATTACATCTGACGCATCTGAATTTTGTTTGAGCAACACATTTTACCACGATCTGTATGCATGGGTTAGAGTAACAGAAAATTAGGGTTGGAAGGGGTCCCAACCCCCTGCTCAAAGCAGGACCATCCCCAACTATTTAATCTTAGCCAAGGCTTGGTCCAACTTGGTCTTAAAAGCCTTCATTTAGTTTTATATATTATGGTTTTTAATGCATTATGCCGGGAGAAGTGAATCGGTGGATGTGCAAAAGGGTTCACATGTTTTTGTAGCAGAGGTCTTGGTAGTGTACTGAACACATTTGTGACCTGCTTTTCTCTGCATTGAAGTACTGGTTGGACTTTTCACATTACTGAACTATAGTGGCTTTAAAGTTGTTTGCCACTGGAGTGGATGCTGTCTGTTTTGCTTATCATTTTGTATACTGAATTGTCTTGTAGAATTCATGTTTTTGGGACTTCCCTACCAAAACTACGTAGCAGTGACAGATCACATTTTGTTTTTCTACTTCATTTCACCTGTTCAGTCAGTACTAGAAACCATGACAACATGAATATTGAAAAAGCTCACTGCAAACTGAATTTCACTTTGCTCTTAAAACCTGCTATCATGTTTTGTTTTCTGAAGGATGATACCCAATGGAATAGAAATACTGCCTATTAAGTTAGCTCTAACTTAATAAGACACATCTGAAAAGGCATAGCTTTGATATAGACATGTTACCCTTTTCTAGTTTTTGAATCCCCTTCTTTCTATGCTTAGCTTTGTCTCCTAAGATTCTACTTTAAGACACATGTTCAGAAAAGGAGACCCTCACTGTAACTTTAACAGCCACCTAGCTCCCTGGAGACTGTATCATGTTAGTCCTAGCATGCTGCATACTTTTAAGACAGCCTCACATGACTACCCTTTAGTATTGTGATGGACAACCAGGACTGTGGTCACTCAGCAGATTATTTCCCAGTTTGAGAGTAAGACACATATGAACTAATAGCCTTTCTTGACTGTTTCTTAGATGCAGAAAGAATTGCTGGATACTGAGCTGGATTTGTACAAGAAGATGCAGGCTGGGGAAGAAGTCACTGAACTAAGACGAAAGTACACAGAACTGCAGCTTGAAGTATGTGTCTTTCCTTTTTTTGTTATTTGCCATTTTAACAGAGTGTTCATGTATTTTTTAATTAACTTGCAAGTTGCTTTATAGCATAAATTGTTGTATAATGAAGTTTCAAAGATGAAGCCTCATTTGGGTAGGTTGTATGCAGCCATTTTCTCTTAAACTTTATTGGAGATACTTCATATCTTCAGTTCCTGCACTCGACTCATGTGTTGATTACTTATCTGTTCATGTTTTGTACATATTTTTAAAAGCTGCTATTATTTGGTGAGTTATAGAGTTACAGTAGGTAACAGTTTTTAAAAGAGCCAATGTATTTTTTAATATTTGTCTATAGGTGGTGCTGTGGATGCTTGTAAAGAGCTTAATGCTGGACTACTTTGATAATTCTTGTTAAAAAGAACATCTCTCTTAAATAATGGTTAGCATGAAGAAACAATCTTGATCGAATTAAAATGCTAGAGAGAAACAGTGTCATCCTGTTAATTGGTTTTTAAGAAGATAGTCTAACTCCTGAGGTTTTTTTTAACATTTATATAAATCAAACTGGATCAGGAAATGTTTCAAATACAAATTACATGCCTATTTCTTTTTTAAGACACTTGGAGAATAAACTTTTTTTTTAATTGTAAAGTGCAGCTTTTCTTAATCATCTTTATGATGTATGAGAGTGATGTATGTTAAAATGCATAATATATACTTACAATATAATCCTTTCTTTACTGTAGATTGGCAGTGCTTTTTTGCATAATTCTCTGCTAACTCAATGAAGTTTGACCATGCCTGTTAACCTTCCATGTTGCCACTAACATGAACTTCAGGTGGCGTTATTCTTTTAATGACATTTGGAATAGGAGCACTGAAATAAAGACACTTTAAGTGATCAGCAATGACTACAATAAATGTTCTTATTTGTGTATGGTTACAATTGGCTTGCTTGGCTGTCTTTTAGGAGAAGAGGCTCATAGCTTAATACTACATGAGATGTTTTACAATGCTTTAATAAAGTTATGAATTCTGTAAAGTGACTAGAAACAGTTTCATACATTGAAATACTTTCAGAAATCGAGACCTTTACTGCTACAGCATAAAGTTTGTCCCCCTTACTCTGAGTTTCATCTAAAATATTTCAATTCCATTCCAAAGTTGAGACCTGTTTCATTCAAGGAAATTAACTCATTTCTGAAACAGATGCTTGGAAAAAATGTATAGATAGAAGATTTAATTATTTTTAACACCAAGTAGCCCATTTTGACACATTTCTTAAAGTGGAATTGAGTGTCCACTGTGATTATAACATAATAACATTTAAATTCTGTCTAACTTGTGTGCATCAGAATACTGATATTTTACATACAAACTTCCTAGGCTGCCAAACGAGGGATCCTTTCCTCAAGTCGTGGCAGAGGAATACATGCTAGAGGTCGGGGTACATCACGTAGCAGGGGGAGAGGAATACGAGGCCGGGGACGAGGAAGAGGAGTTCCTGTTCATGCAGTAGTGGATCACCGACCAAGGGCATTAGAGATCTCTGCATTCACAGAAAGTGATAGGGAAGATCTCCTTCCTCATTTTGCGGTATGTAATTACTTCGATTTTTCTTTTCTTTGGATGATGATGCCTTGTGGTAGAGCACTAGAAAAATATCCAAAGAATGGTTCTAACTAACTGTTAGCACCACTGTCTCCTAGATTGTGCTATAACGATCCCGTAGCACAATTAACCCTTAAATGGAACGTGAAATATGAACACGGACAGCTCGGTGTCCTAAAATCAAAGTCTAACTTCACTAATACAACAAATGTTAGCTTAGCAGTTTCTATATACAGAGGGAGAAAAACAGTACAACGATCTCACCCAATCCCAGATGTTACTTTGCTCAAAAGAGAAGACAGCTGCTGAGTTCCTGAAAGCAAAGGGTGCATCATTGGCTAAAACAGTCCAGACAGGTGTTGAAGGCTGGATTTATGACAGCGACACACAACTTTTTTGCTGCCCCCTTTTAATGCTTTTCTACAACTTCATTCCTTTGACTCCTTGTGTTCCCATATTTTATTCTGTCAACATATTCCTTTGTTCAGCAGACCCACCATGAGTACACCTCTTAATTTGGCCTTTTTCTGGTATCTTACTTTGGGCATTATCCATTGGTCTCCCTTATCTGTCATTAACATATCCAATCATTTCATCCCTCTGATTCAACCAGTTAGTGCCAATTTCGTTTAATTTGAGCAGTTAACAAATATTGCTATGTTGTGTTAGAAAAACTTCTCATAGTGATAGAAAAGGAAAGAAACCTCACGTGAGCAAACTGAAGGTCATAAGCTGCTTGCAGGAGGCAAGACCAGTTGATATTGCACAAACCAGCAGAATGAAAAGTTCAGATAATAATGAGGCTATACAGAACTTAAGCAATGATTTAAATAAAGCTGAATCTAAAAGAAAACTTTTAAGCAATACTGTAATTCACTACTCTGTAAACAGGTGCAACTTAAAATATGACAAGCTACCCCAACACTAACCTCTGTGCCTGAAAGCTTGTCTAACATTTCTCCCAAATGAATGGTTGATCCGTTAGAAGATATTACCAAACAGACCTTGCTTGTTGAAGTTAAACGCAATTTTTAATTAAACAGATATTCTAAAATAAGCTGTTAGTTTCTGATTCTCCCTGGACAAATTAAAAAAAAAAATAATTCCTTTAAAAGGGGGTTGGGAGATACTGCTGAGGAAAAGACTTCAGGTGTTATAATTAGGCATCTACTTAAATCTCACTGGCCACAGATTATTTTCAGGAGGCCATTGTGTTGGGAGCCACCTCTTTTGCCAGGCACTTTTTGTACAGGCAGCTCCCATTTTTTTTCACTACCCTTTATGCAAATTGTTGGCTGAGAGCCTGGAAGTGTCCCCACCCCTCATCTTTTTTTTTTATTTTGGTAGCCACAAACAGCTGCTGGAAAAAAAAATCGTGCTGGGGTGGAGGGCTAACTTGAAGTAGCAAAGAATGAGGATGACTGTGGGACTGGTGATTTGGCATAAAATTAGCACTGGACTTACGATTTTTCTGTGCTCCCTCCCCAGCTCTGGCTGCTTTAGTTTAACCCTCCTGGGTGGGTCTCTGTTCCTATCTGCCCTCTCCCACCAGGCATAGCCACATTGCCCAGGGCCCCGAGATGGCTTAGCATTGCAGCCCTGCCTGTCCAACCCATTCTCCCTCAGCCTGGACCCTAAATAAAAGCATATTCACACCTCATCTGCTGCAGCCTTCCTCTTCAGGTGCCCTTCTGATTCTAAGTGCCAGTCAATACTGTTTTTTCTGGTTAGGTCCAGCATGACATTACATACTGGACAGAACAGTTTGCCACCATCTGCATGAAGAGTCCCTTCAGGGTACTGCTTCACACAGTCCGTGCACTTTGCTTTGTGGACTTTCTTCTCACTCAACCTGATCTTAAGTGCAGCAGCCAGCCTCACTGAAGTTGCTCTTTAAATCCTCCCAGTCTCCTGTGCTGCCCAGTGAGTGGGTCAGTCAGCATGCTGATTGGCTTAATCACTGAGCCTTGCTGGGAGACTGTACTTTCTACAGGGTCCCTGTGCTGCTGCTTGTGTTAGTGAGATGTTTCCCCCTTCCCACCCCTGGTGATTTTTGTCAGTTACTGGCAGGAAGAGCATTTTCCTGCTCTTTAGAGAAAGTGGGGATTGCCTGCTTTTCCTGCAAAATGCAAAAACTTGATTTAAGTAGATCCCTAGTTATACTATAACTGTTACAACCGCATGCTTCTGTAGATGTAAGTTAGTTAAATCACTGTAACCCTGCAGGAGTTGGGGAGGGAGTGCAGCTCCTTGCTGCTGTGTGGACCCCCAGGGGAGGCATGGGGGGCATGTGCATCCTTGGATTTGTGCGTGGGCCCATTCCCCCCTTCACTGTGGGACCTGGATCTGCACTGCCTCTGCCCCTTCCCTCCACTATGTCCCTTCCCCCCAACAGACTTACCAGCAGAATGCTACTATCCAAGATGCTGGGCTGCATTCCTGTAAACCAGTTATCAACACAGCCATACAGAGAGAAGAAAGCTTGGCTATATGGGAGCAGGGGGGGCAGTTGTATCCCAGCTCTTACCTGTCCCACAGGGCTTGGGGTTTAGGCATCAGGGAGAGGTGCCAGTACTGCCACTGTTCCCCCACCATCAAATTTCCTGACCTTTGAGAAGCCCTGTGTGCTGGGTTCCAGGGCTCCATGGACTGGAGGTTGAGCACCCCTGCTCTTGGACATGCTTCTAAAAGATTGGAGTCACTTGAAAATTGCTTTTAGCATAAATAAGAAACTTTGAGGGGGAATACCCATAGGTTTATGTCAAGGGTGTCAAACAAATGGCCTAGCCCACAGGTTGGGTTTGGCCCATGGAACTGCTGCATCAGGCTCACAGGTAGTCTGGTGGGCTACTGGAAATGCACTTAACCCTCAGGTCTGCACTGCTGCACACCCTTGATACTGTTAACAAGTCAGTGCTCTGTGCTGCCACATGCCCCCAGAGCCACACTACCGATCAAATGTAGCCTCACAGATCTGGCGTGAAGGAGCCCCTGAGGTCTGGATCTAGCTCACAGCAAGTTTGACATCCCTGACTTACAGAAAGGACCCAAACAGTTGCAGTATGCTGCAGGGTTTGAGCTGTGTAAAAAAAAAAAAAAAAAAAAAAAAAAAAAAAAAATGCACGTGAAAATAAGGGTCAAAAAAAAAAAAAGAAAAAAAAGAAAAAGAAATTTACCATTGCCAAAGTCATTTAGATATGTATCACTTTATGTAGATTGTTTGAGTACATATGAGAAGTACAGTATTTACATAGAAGAAAATTTCAGTTTGTTTTGTTTTTCATATTAAAAGCAATATGGTGAAATTGAAGATTGCCAGATTGATGACTCTTCTCTTCATGCAGTGATTACTTTCAAGACAAGAGCTGAAGCTGAAGCTGTAAGTATATTCTTTCAGTTGAAAAAAGTTCACATTAAACTTGCTTAAAATGACCTCAGCTTAAGAATTAAATATGTTTTCAAAATAGTTTAATATCATGTTTACTCATTGTACTTGTTCAGTATTTTGGATGCCTATTTGATAAACAAATTTGATTCTAGACTAAGACTAGATACTCAAGTCCATCTTAAAAAAAAAAAAAATCACTAAATGTCTGAAGCTGTTATTTTTCCTGAAAGCCATAGCAAAAAGGAACCTTAAACTGCTTAGATGTATAAAGTACAGATTGTCTGGAGAGCCCAGTAGAAGTAGTTGACAGAATCTTACTTGTTAATTTCTCCTTACCTAGATTTCCCAAAGCCTTAATGTTTTCACTGCTGTTATTTTGTATTTTTGAGATAAATGATCATGAAACCAGCTTAGTCAAAGATTTTGTTTTATGCACTGTATTTACTCAAATACAAGATGACCCTGATTATAAGACAAACCCCCAATAGTTAATATTCTATATATGGAAAATGTATAAATGTGATATAATTTTCCACATATAGAATCTAATTATTGGAGGTTTGCCTTGAATTTGTCCCCTTGCCATTGCTACAGTGGGAAAAATAAATTGGGGAGAGGGGCTGTGCTCCCCTCCCATTCTTTCTCCTGCAGCCCCTTCCCTTGCTCTTTACTGTCTTGTTGGACTCTGCTTTCCCTGAGCACATGGAAGTGAAAACTAAATTTGAAAATGCTGACCGTGAAAGAAAAATAGCTGTAGTAATTTTCATATTGTACTAATAGAGTTAGTCTAGAATTAATGCATGTTACCTGTTTTGAAACTGCTGCAAGGTGAAGCACAGGTACTCCCTAAACACACTTAAACAGCATTTTGAGTGCCTATTACTTATCATACAAACTGTGCATGGTATTAGTCCAGAGCCGAAAGGTACTCAATTTCCTGTATAGCTCATTGGGCTGGGCCCCAGCAGATGCAACAGTATTTCAAGCTCTGGTGACCCCACAGCTCAGCGCTGGTCAATATATGTATGTACTCCAGATAACTGCCCTTTCTACCTGTGGCCCCCCTCCTCCCCCCCCCCCCAAAAAATGCATGTGCTAATTAGTCCTCCACTTACAACTGTATGACTGGATCCAGGTGTTCTTTTCATGAGTCCAAAATGTATATGCAGATGAAGCATATAGCAATGTGATCTGGTTTCACATCCTGCAGCGTGGGGCTATGCTAATCCATATGCAACAGGCTTGGGGCCCCATTTGTTGATGTTCACCAGACATTTAAGGCTGGTGAAGAAATGGGAGTTATTGAAATGGGAAAGAAAGGCACAGCACAGCTGTTGGAATGAAGAGGAAGTCGAGCTGTATTCAGTGTAGTGGCTCTCACCATGTCTTTAAAAAGAGTCAGTTGCTGAGGGGGACTGCTTGCAGTTGATACTACCAGATGTATTATTTAGATGAGCTGCACTAACTTCTCCTTAGGAGAAATACCATGTCCATAAAGGTGGTTTTCCTAGGGCAGGGGACATACCATGAACGTGGCAGGGGGCACCCTGGTCTGCTTGTGGACAGGACTCCCCACAAGAGCCAGCTTCCAATGTCAGGATTCTAGCTACACACCGACTATGGGAATAGGAGACTCTTCCCTAACTTGCTTCTACAGCCATACGACTGAGGGCAAGTGAAACAAGGGCATCCAGACCACAGGTCTTCAGGCTTAGGCTTGCACGTAGGAAGCCTGCCAAAGGATTTGGAAGTCTCTGAAGCCCCAGGTTCAGGTGGAGGATACTTGCCAGTAGCAGGGCCGCATATGGTTCTTGAATGATTCACACGGATTTGGAATTGATTTAGCTGATTTGACTTGGGACATGAAAAATTTTCCTTTAAAAAAAAAAGTAAGTTTGCCCACTATAGATCATGTATTTTATAATTGTGCTCATTTCTGGCTGATTTTAATCAAACTCCATCGTTGGTTTTCATTACTGAGCACATGCTGCTTTTACTGGGAGTTCAAAGATCAGTAGTGTATTTAGTGAGACTTCCTTGTATGTGAATTTAAGATGAGAGGTTTTTCCTCATGCTGATTAGGAAGGAAAATAACCTTATTTTGTGTTTGAGTAAATATAGTATTTTTTCCATTTTTCTGTATTTTACTTTGACATATTAGCAAGTAAAGTTATGTCTAGTTTTAGAACTGTGTTTAGACTAAAGATCTATTTCACTTTTTTCAAGTAACTGACTTATCCAAAAGATGATAGAGTATGATTACTGAAATGTTGATGTTGTAAAAAGTAAATTACTCTGAATTTTCCGTTGAGTTGCATTTGATCATTTAAGTTTGCTTTGAAATTTTGCCTGTTTATGGTGTTGCTAGTATAACCAGTATTTTAACTTCATACTAATACAACCTGTATTTCCCTCAAATATTCAAAAAATATAAAGAAGCTGTACTTGTTAATAAATATGGAAGCTATATAGACCAGTGATTTAATCGCTGAGATTTGAGTAACCTAGTTTGTTTCTTTGCTTATGTATATATTTTGTATGGTTTTAGGTAAATTAATAATGGTGCTCTTAGTTTTCAATAATTGAGGATAAATGCATTCAAAATTGTGAAGCCTTCTGATATTAACTGGGGCCAGCTGAAAATGTTTGACAATAAGGATGTGCGTATGTTGTTTAAGGCTGAATGTGAATTCCTTCCTGACTAGCCTGAGCCACCTATCCCTGTTAACATTGTATTATACAGCCTGCACCAAAAGTTTTCTTGCATATGGTACTAATATTTATCTTGGGTTCCTTCAGACAATGCAAAATGCAGTGAATCGGTTTGCCAGATCTTTGTTACTTCTGGACTTATTTCTATTTATGGGCAATAAAAGGAAGTGCTGAAGGGCCAGAAGTCAGGAAGAGGGGATGTGTCATTGTAACATGGCAGACTTTCTGTACACAAGATCTGCAGCATATGGTTAAGTTCCAAACACTGCAATAAGGGGCAGGCTATGAGGTGAGTGATGGCAAGTTAGATCTTACACCCAAATCTTAACCTTACCTACTAGGTTCAGGATGAAAAGCCACTGGGGTGACTTAAGGGTTTATGATATAAATCTGAAGCCTGTAGCCTTTTCCAGGTGCAGGCTGAAGCTAATGAACTGGCCATTGCCAGAACTCTCTCCCCTTGCTGGCCCTGAGAGTGGCTGGCTCCCAATTCCCAGTATCTCTGCAGCAAGATGTTGAAGGAGTAATAGGCTCTGCAGTGGAGTGCTACAGGGTAGAAGGGTGGCATGGCACCGCTCTGTGAGACTGATCCCCTTTGCCAGATGGGACCTCTTTTTAAGTGAGATCTGTCCTGTGGGCCATAGAGTTTAGACCCCTGATATAACTGATCAGCAGGGCTGATCTCAACCCCAACTTAATGTCAGTCCCAATTATCAGTCTGGACAGAGCATGAGAAAATATTAAAAAGGAAATAGAACTCTCATTTCTTCAGCAGCTCTGTTTCTCTAGTGGCTGGATCAAATCAGTTGTTTTCACAATCAGAAGCTAATTTCTTCTTTCTTCAAAAAGAAAATAAGAATAAGAGAAGATGGGGTTCTAAAACATGTAAATTTCCCCCTTTTTTATATTTGGAAGTTGATGAGGGGTTGTCATCTCTGACAATATCTAGCCTCTTAACTGGTATTCTTTGAATTTTAGCCTACTGAATAATTTCTGAATCCTTGTGCTTCTTCATGTTCAAATCTATTGGAAGTGCAAGGTAATAATATCCTTAAGGGAGCTGAGATTTTTTGCTTGGATAAAGTACAGTCTAAAAATGCCTGACATATTGCTATGCAACTTGGTTTTATCCACTTAGGGAAATTAGTAGCACATTTGTGCAGAAGCTTTGCAAAAAAGAATCACTTATGAAGAGACCAGGCCTGGAAAATTTGTATAAAAGTTTGTATAAAAAATCTATACAAAACTTGTCAAAATTGTATAAAAATTTATATACAAACATTAAAAGTTTAAAAGCAATTCAAGTGCCTCTTTAAAACAGTTATTGGTGTAATAAAAGATATCAGATTTACCCAAAGAACCTTGTCTGTCTTTAAACCAGAAACACTGGTGATTGCAAGTGTTGTAACCCTTAACGTCAACATGATCTGAAAATTTATAGAAATTCCCATGGAGTCAGTGAAATTATCTGAGAGAATTTAAACTCTGAATATATTTATTGTTAAGTAATATAGTCTCCCACAGAATTCTCATTAAGGAACTACAGACTAGACAAAAATATAGTAACATAGGTACAAAATGATTGGATCATTGTGCTCAGCAAGTTGTTCAAAATGGCTTAACGTCTAGTTGGGAGGAAGTATCAAGTGGAGTTGCCCAGGGGTCTGTCCTTGGTCCACTGTTTTTAATATCTTCATTTGGATTATGGGATTGAGTGCACTCTTAACCAAATTTGCGGAGGATATCATTTTGAGTGGAGTTGCAAACAGTCCGAAGAGTTGGGCTAGGATCCAAAATGACCTGGATAAACTTGAATCTCATCTGATTGATGAGAATTTGGACAAATTCTCAACTAAGACGAGCACAAAATCCTGTGGGATGGAGTAATTATATGCACAAATACAGACTGGGGAATGAGTGCCTAGGCTGCACTGCTCCAGAGAAGCACCTGGGGGTTACAGAGAACTGTAAGCTGAATATGAGCCAGTAGTAGACTCTGTTCATCTCTGGTGATGTCTTGCGCAGGGTACTATGTGTGGGTTTGGGCCCTGTACTTCAAGAAGGATGTGGACAGTGTGGAAAGACTCTACCAGAGAGCAACAAAAGTGATGAGGGTCCTGGGAAGTATGACTTCTGAAGAAAACCTTAAGACCTAGGGTTATTTAGTCTGTGTAAGAAGACTGAGGGAAGATTTAAAACCCATCTGAAGGACCATTGTTGGAACAAGCTACCTAGAGAATTTGTTGACTCTCCATCCCTGGAAGTTTGCAAAAGCAGTTTAGATGAACACTTGATTGGGATGTTTTAATTGGGAATGATTCTGCCTTGAGCAGGGAACTGGACTAGACCTTGTGAGGTCCCTTCCAGCCCTACTTTCCCATGAACATGTTACTGATTTCTTTATGCTCCCCTGCTCTTATTTGGATCCATGTGTTGCTTGCTTCCTTTAGACTGAGCAGACTTCAGTTATGATCTCTGCTCTAAGGCACACTTATGAGACAAATTAGTGGGATGCCACTGACGTGTTATGCTAATGCTAAATGTTCAGGTCTCTTCCCCCCTCACCAGTAGCTCAAGTACACCCTAGACATCATTTGTCTTCTTGCATAGTCTAGTTTATAGTTTAATACTTGATATACATGTGAATGGAAGCAAGAAACAATTTTCCAAGGGCTCACTAGATCATACACACACTTTATCCATAGACTACTAAAAATATAGAGATCTGTGGAAAAAAATTCAATAATTAACCTGTTTATACCACTCCCTCCTTCAGAAGTGTTGCCATTCTTTTTGGTTTGCTTCTTCCACCTAGCTCTCCATTCCTCTGGTTCACTCTTCTTGTCCTCATTATGGAGTTGCTTTATAAAGGATTTGTCTCTGATTCCTGTAACAATAACCTTTAGCATGGCCCTGCCTCCTTCCCTCCCTCCCCCCTTTGGGAGCTCTGCTCAGCTGAAAACACCCCTGGCCACATGTTCTATTAGTGGCATGATAGAAAGCAGCTACAAAGTTATTTTACACGTTTTGTGGAATAACTTTGTAGCTTATTCCTCTTTTTATTCTTCCACGCCATTAATTGATTGAATATGTGGCCAGCTGACTACTTTAAGGTAGGATTAACTGGTTGATCACAGTTTAAGTATAATTTGTAGATGGGGCCTTAGTTCTCCTTTTCTGAGTACTGAGCATTAACTTTTTCTTGAGAATTGGAAATGAGTTCACAACCCCAATGTCTTACGCTGCCAGGATCAGCGACCATATCTCAATATCTTAAGAACACCCTCTTACAGAGTTCCTACTCCATGGGCCCTGAATCTACAGCTTACGTCTTTAGGACTGCATAAGAGAATTAGGGATCCAAACCTTTTTTTTAAGAAAACACAAAACTTAATCTCTTGTTACTCTGTCTAGATCTGCCTGTTCTCTTCTGCTAGGTAAAATGATGAATATCTGCATGCATTATTCTCTCTGTTTTTTCACAACTTAGTGAGTGGTCTTTGGTCTTAGACCAGAGTCCTCAGAGGAGTTCAGGAATGCTTTCTGTTCTGCACGTACCCTCTACTGTAACCTGTCGCAGCTGTCCGTCTTGTGTAGCTAGTCTTCTTCCCACAGCAGTTAATCTCCTTCCTTTTGCTATAAAAATACACATATATGACTGCCCTCCTCCACTCCAGATGCTCTTAAGCTTTAGTGTTTATGAGCCAGCTGTAACACCTGATCTTGTTTCTACTTCTTGGGAAATTCTGCTGCTCCAAATCTTACCCTGCAGACAGCCTTCAGTTATCTAGTTGGTCTAAGACAGAGATTGGAAACCTTTTAGGAGTGTTGGACCAAATTAATGGAGCAAACAAGCAACTTCTTACCTCCCCTTTCCCAGCCACTGCCACATTGCTGTCTGGCTTCTGACATCCTGTTTGCATGAGCCCTGTAGAATCACTTGGCTGACCCCCATTCTAAAATACTCCCAGGTTCATGAGAGCCATCAAGATGCAATGCTCTTCCATGGTCCCTGGTCTGTAGAATAAGCAAGATAGCTGCAATAACAAGGACAACTTTACTTAATGAGTCCCAATATAAAACCTTGTGTTTAGTTCTTTATTAAGTTGACAAACTTAGTGACTGTTCCCTTGCAGGTTTGGAGATGCTCTTTGGTATTGCTGTGTGAATCCATACCCTTTTATTAGTTTATGTGCTCGTATTGCTTGAGCTAAGAATTTCTTGGTGTACATGTAAACTTCTAGTCTCAGCTGACCCATGTAGTTTCATATGAAGGGATTTTCCATTTTTAGTTTTTCTTTTAAAGCCTTAGGAATGATATTAAGGTAGCAAAAGCAAGCATTTAGTAAGAAGATTAGGGAATGAGAGAATTAAAGCTTCCCCTAATTTGCCCCTTTTTTATGTATGCAGCATGATAATTTTTAATTACATGATCGTTGCCTTATTGAGTGCACAGATCAGATGGTGCTCAAAAATAGAAATGTTGTGAACAAAACCATTGTCAGTAAGATTCAGGATTCATTCTCTTTATTGTAGAAGCTGGAAAATATACCTTAAAGGGGGGAGTGACTGTATGATGTAAAAAAGGTTAGCTTTGTGATTAAGACCAGTTGCATTATGGGCTCCAAAACTGGATTGTTCCCCCATATGTGCCTGCTGTAATGTTTGTGCAGTGCTGAGTGATTTCTTCAGATTCAGATTTTCACAGCTGAGTCTCTGTGTGTTCTTCTGGTTGCCCTATTTGAGGGAACTAGGGCTTGGTTTGCAGAAGGGTTGACAAGGAAAACCATTATATGACTCGCAATAGCAAGGAAAGTCAGGTGAAGAATCTTTGAGCATCTAAAGTTATTATAAAAATGCAAAGTGTTCTCAAGAACAAGGCCAAAGAACTTGAAAGTTAGGCTCCAAAATAAATGTACATTTTTGGAAATTTTTACTTTGGACTGTTTCCCTTTTCATTAAATGGAGCTGTGTCCTCTCTTCAGGAAAGTCTTGTGAAGATGAATTCTCAGATACCACAGTGAAGCTACCAAATGCCAATAGGACACTTTCAAAATGTATTTGATACACAATTTAAACTTGTAGTAAGGAAGGCATGGGATCACATGTTGTGCAGTTTTCATTCATTAAGAGCCATTTTGTGCTCACTAAACAACGCAAGGGTCCATGAAAATGTTTATCATGCAACCAGAGTTTTTCCTTATAAACTAGGGGCTGAATTAACATTGAAAGTTTGATTGTGGCGTGTCTTGACTTTGAGTACTTAGTTTTTGCAATGTTACTGGTTTTTTAACCTGCAAAAAATGATGCAAGAGACATGGCAAGTATTATACAAAGTATGTCTGAAATGGTAACTGAATTCATCTGTACATAATTTCACAAATTCTCATTACTGATGATTTATACAATGAAGTTTTTCTGTAACCATGGGAAAAACTCATTCAACTTGACTACAAAGTAGGAATTGGCTGTTAGACATGGTTTTGGAAATTGTATGGAGGCCATCTCTACACTACAGTTTCTTTCAGTAGGGTAATTGTCAGAAGTGATCCCTAATCAGTATTTGTTGGCAGCAGTTATGTAGGTGCAATTGTGGCCATATAATGTTTGTACTAGGATAGCTGGTTTAGCTTAAAAATGGGTGTCAGACAACTACTGTTACAAGTCCAAGGTTCAGCTTTATCAGCTTAGCTCCCCCACATTAGAATATAAAGTGGTAGAGCACTCAAGTGCAGGAATGGCCTATAGTAAGGGTGAGTCGCATACAGATCTCATGAGATGCGCACAGATCCTGGGCAGTTCTGTTGCAGCTCCTTTTGAAGAGTAAGGGTGATGCATGTGATGTTGGGACCGGTATATGGGGAACATGATTTTTTGTCACTGAAAAGCTTTTAACCATGTTAAAGTGTTTGGCCAGTGGTAGGTAGTTTGTCCATCCTAATACAGAACCTAATTATATAAACAAGAAATTCAGTTCTTTTAATACTTGAAAAATATTCTTATTAGAAAATGTGTGTCATTTACTAGGAAAGCAAATTTTAAGTTTAGTAATTAGCAATAAAAAATGAGACCTGAAGTAGTTACATCATCAGAAAACATTCTTAGTGGCTTGGTTCTGAAGGGAGTGTAGCTAATATTTTACCTTCCCAGATGAGAGAGGCTTAAATTTTATGATGGTGTGGTGTACATTTTAGCCTGGAAGGGAGAGGAGGATTCCCTACTGTAAAATGTTGCATTTTTATGTAGCAGTAATTTCTTCAAAAGATTACAAGTTGTTTCTGAACCTAAATGTCACGTATAAGTACTTCTAAAAATTCTAGTTGTGTGACATTGTGATGAGACCATGGACGAAAAGCTCCTGAGCTGCATTTTAATAGGCATGGAATCTTTTAAATTTATCATAAATTTATATGTAAAGATTTAAAATTTATACCTGGGGACTTTAATATCACACAATTCATGTTCAGATGTCATTGAACATGTAATTGTTTCTACATTTCACATTATGCTGTACTTTCAGATTGTACTATAAATCTTTTGTGACTGTGACAGTTATTTCGGAATGTTGCTAACGCTGATTTATACTAGTTCATGTTACTTTAATTTGAACATACTATTTCCAAAGCAGCCACTTAATGCTTTGGGTGCTTAGAAAGGCATGAATATCCCATAAGTTAAAATTTTTACATTTCAATTACAAAGGCTTTGCAAGAAGCAGAACATTTTCCAGTAGAATAAGTTATAATCGCCAAGTTTAATTTTTTTTACATCAAACCATTTGTATTTGTTGGTTGCCTCTGTTTCTTTAATAAGTTATGTATTAAGCGTTTTTCAGCTTTGTCAATTTTTGAAACACCGATCAAAATGTTGCTTAAAAGCAGTAATATCAAGTAGTTACCTACATATGATTCATGACTTGCTAAGCTTTTTTTGTTTCATCTGTTAGTTTTTGTGAACTCGCTTGATTATCAGTCCTAAACTACAAGATAAAAGGTTATAGTTAATAGATCTACTTAATTTTTAAGCTGTTTATAATAGTTAGAATAAGCTTATGAAGGCATTGGAAAAAACCCTAGGTTTTCTTCAGGAAAACCTACTGCTCCTGATCAAGTACTGAAAATTTTATTTTCCCTTGTAAAGATAATGCTAAGCTAAAATAAGTTTTTTACTTTAACTTGCTTTAGGCTGCTATTCATGGGTCTCGATTCAAAGGACAGGAATTGAAGTTGGCATGGAATAAGCCAGTTACCAATATGTCAGCTGCTGAAGCAGAAGAAGCTGAACCTGAAGAGGAAGAGGTAAGCTTGCGTTCCCTCTGTTTAATATATTTTTGGTAGTTGAAAGAATTTAGATTTTTCTTTAAAAAAAAAAAAAAAAAGTTAATATCTGTGGATTGCACTTTTATTTGAAGCTTATTACTTACGGGCATAAATGGCTGAATGCTACCAACAGCCCATGTCTGCAGGCCGGATCAAATGGCTCCGCAGACTGGATGTGGCTCTCAGGCTATAGGTTGCCAACCCCTGGTTAATTGCAAAATCTGGAAACAGCAGAAAACATTGTTTTCAGGTTGACCTTTGCACATATACCCAAATTTGAGACTGGTGATTAATAAATAATAAATTGACATCTTCAGTTGAGCTTCCCATACATTAGAAAAGCTGAAGAATGAATGTGAGAGAAGATCCCCCTCCTATTTAAGTAGGTCCTGGCTAAAACTTACACACTGACAATTATGTAGAAACTAAAATAATTTCATGGAAGAGGTTTTAGTTGTTGTTTTTAAAGCACTGCAAAAGAGATCAAATCTGTTGACTGTGTATGGACAGACTGAAGAGGAAGTTGATGTAATTTTACATAAATGTTGATGCCTGTGTGGTGTTGAATTGAGATGCACTATTATTTTCTTAGGAGTTACTTGAGTGTGAGATTTTTCTTTCCAAAACAGAGAAATAATTTTACTCTTGAAAGCCCTGATTTGAAAAAATATCAATTGGCCAAAAACTGAGCTTTTGTTTATTTAAATTGTTAAGGCTTTCAAGGAGAAGGTTCACTCTTTTTACAATAATAGAAGGTTTAGACAATCATAGTTTTTAACACCAGTATTTGTTCAATTTTAAAAACTGTCCAGAGATATTAGTTTATTCTTAGTTGTTTTGCCCATCTCTGAAGGTAAGGGTGATCTTCCTCTGGTTCACAGTACAGCATCTAACCCATAGACCTCCTGGAATTTAGTACCTATATATATATTAAGTGTCTTATATTTAGAAAAAGTTAAGTTTCAGCTTTTCCCATTGTTTTGTGATCTTAGCTTTACTCATCACTTTAATAATAATATTTATCATGTATGGGGAAAATACCATTTTTCAGGCAATTAAACACTTGATGTTAACTATTAAAGTTGTTTGGTGATCAACTCATCATGGTATAAGCCCTGTTTTTCCAAAGCATCTGATATTTATTTAAATTTGCATCTCCCTTTTGTATATGAAAATAGTGTTTTTCAAGGTACCCTGGTAATTTTAAAATGGATTTTCTGCGTAAATCCAAGTTTTTCTCAGCTTTATTTTAAGTTTGTGTTTGCCAAAAATGCACAGTGGTAGTTATTTTTCAGGATGTAGTTAGGCTAATGCTAACTTCATTCTCAGAATAGTTTAAAATCTAACTTTAATTTTGAACTTTTTTGTTTTATTATCTACAGTGCTATTTATGCCTTGCACATTGAGCATGCTTAATCTTCCCAAACAATTTTATTTGATATTTTGATTTCTCATTTCTATTCTTTAGTGTTCTGATGCATCAAAAAACCCCTTTTGAATATTGCCATTTGAGATTTTCATTTGTGAGTGTCTTATTGAACTCATTTATTGTACAGAACTACTACCATGTACACTTTAAAGGTGTAAGGATTAGGAGGAAGGGGTTTCCTCAAGAATGTTTTACTTTTGTAGTGGCCAATATGTAGGTCACTTTTTAATATTAGTAGTAGTCTTTCTCCTGTTCCTAAAGTCTATAGGTAAAAGATTTATAACTGTTAGTAACATTTCCTAATCTTCTGTTCCAGCTATTTAATACTGTATCTGTTATTTTGGCAATGTTTTCTCCCAACTCTGTATACTTAACGTATAATCTCCTTTGCAATTGTAAAATAGTTACATTGCTCTTGATTCCCCTTAATTTCATGGTTGTCCTGTTTTTAAATTTTATTCAAGTATTAAATGTACCCACTTGATTCATGTGCTGTGATCTGTGAGCTATCTAACTATTGCTGCTGGAGACCTTATTTAGCAATAGACATGTACAAATGCATATTGTGTGACACTTTAGGTCTTGTGGGATACAGTATCTTATTTGCTTAGCTATCACTTGATTTTTGTCATTTCCATTAACAAATGAAATCACAGAACCAGCTTCTGTTCTGGATTAGATATTACTTTAATGTTTCTGAGACCCTAATAAGAAATGCTATCTAAAAAAGTATTCAAGGTTGTTTTATTGGCATCTGAATTATTTGTAAAGTACAGTCATACATGTCTGGGATCTGTGCTGTTAAGGCTGGATTTCATCTTCTCTGTTTTACAAGACTCATTTGTGTTATACCCAAAGACAACTCTTGGATATTTATGATTTATGCCCATCGAGTTTGAGAGGCCAAATTGCTATTTCTGCAAGTACTCGTTACTCAAATGAATGAAATTTTCCAAGTTCATAAAAAGTCTCAGAGGTGAGAAGCTACTGCAGCACAGAATGTCCACATGTAGGCAAAGTGCTCTGTAAATTAGGACCCTAGTTTACAAGGTTCTTTGGGTAGATGTGATATATTTTATTAGATCAACTAAATAGTTGGAAAAAAAAGTCTTTGCAAGTTTTCAGGCACAAGCACTCTTCTTCAGGTATTGTGAGACTCTGCTGCTGTTCTGAGATCTCCAAGGTAGAAAAGAAGCTTTAAAAAAGTGTGACAAGAAGTCTGTAAAAATGTAAATAGGTCCAAGTTGGAAAAACGGGTGGAGATGGGAGAGGAAGGAGGAAAAGGTTGGGGGAGAAGAATGCAGGTAGCAAGCTAATTCAGGTACCTCGTGGTTCACGTCAGGCAGGTTGTAATGTCACAAATTCAATATCTGTATTAAGTCCATGATCTTTTGTATCCAGTAGATTTATAACGTGAAGTTTGTAGGCTCATCTACAAAAGGTGTTTGTAACTTCCCTTTGAGGATTAGAACTAAGAGGTCAGAGAGGGAATGATTGTACTGTTAGAAGTGTGCCCCCCTCCCCTCTGCCCCCACAGCTAATTGGATATTTTATACTTTGATGGATTTTTGGTATGCATTCATTCTGGTACACAGTTGTTTGGTTTCTCCTACATACTTTCCATTGGGGCATTTGGTGAACTGAATGAGATGTAGTGTTTCTACTGATGCAGGTGTAAGATCGAGGAATGGTCATGGCTCTGTTGTGGGTTGTGGTTATTGTGGGAGTGGTGGAAATTTGTTGGCAGGCTTTGCATTTCTTGCCCTGACATGGTCTGGATCCATTGGGGTTGGTTTGGGTCATAGAGAGTTTGCTTTTGGTGATGAGATTTAGCAAGGTTTGGTTCTTGTTTAAAGGCTAGGATGGGGGTTCTGGAAAATGTTTCTTTAAGAATTGGGTTGTCTTCTAGTATGGGTTGCAATTGTTTGAGGACTTTCCATGTAGGTTCCAGGGAAGGATGTTATGTCATAAACATGTGCGATTCATGGGGATTTCCTTTCTGTACTGCAGTAAATCTTTGTGTGGTATCAGGTGACTCTTTCCAAAGTGCGATCTCTCTGAGGACATGTCATTATTGGGTGAAAGCTCTTTTGAGATTTGTGTGGTGCTGATCGTCGGTAGTCTCCTCAGTGCAGATGTGGTGCAAGATGTCTGATATTACCGAATGATGAGTTCTGCAGTTCTTTGCCTCCATAACCAAACAGTAATCTTTAGACACTGTTAGTTAAATAGAGAAATATGTAATTTAGGTAGTGAAGGGTTGTGTTTGGAACTTGGGAACAGTGGAAGGAAATAGATGATGATCTGTTCTGAAAATATGCTGCTGTCATCTCATGACTCCTCCCAGAGACATTAAGCCTGAAGTGGAGCCCATAAAGACTGACAAGAAGAAACAGGCAAACAAATTTTATAATCTCCTAAATTGCCATAGTTATCCTGAAGAGAACAGAGTCCTAGAGACCTGGTAGCTGCTTGTCTAGGAAAAGGTGGGCACAGTTGACAAATGGGGATTGCTCATCTGCTTAGTGACGAGATTCACGAAGCTTCCTATTAGTTACAAAGTAAAGTTCATTTTATTAAGAAGCCTAAGGACCAATTCACTATATATAGGTGGTTTGGGTTTATATGGTTAAAAACCCTGGTAAATTGTAGAAACTTTCTAAGGATTTCTTAGAAGGCGAATTTGCAGAACATAGATTATTTTTGTTTTTCGGAAACTGAATGTGTAGATTAGAAGTTTACTCCCCTCTCCTCACCAATTTTCTGTGTCAGTTCTTAACAGTGTTGGTTTTTTAACTTAATTTAAAGTCTAATCATGCCCCCCCTCCCCTTCTCCCTGCTGTGACTATCATGGACTCATAGAGAAGGTGGAATGGAATGGACCTCCAGAGGTCATCTAGTCCAGTCCCCTGCCCTGAGGCAAGATCATTCCTGTCCAAATAATCCTATACAAACCATAATCTAAACTCTACATAAGACTCCCCTCAACCCTGACACAACACAGATCTAGCACCTTACCCTGCCACATGTGAAGCAGTGGAACCATGCCCCTTCTACAGAGGAAGGCAAGAACCCCAACAGTTCATACCAGTCTGGCCTTTCTGACTCTAAATATGGCAGTCATAGTATCATAGTACCTAGGGTCAGAAGGGGCCTAGAGCAGGCCATCTAGTCTGACCCCCCGCCAATTGGCAGGAAACGAGTGCCAGGGTCACA
>JAGPOW010003316.1:121762099-121774209 GCA_030014935.1 Caiman crocodilus
GGAGTCTCGTACCCTGAGCCCTGCAACCAGATCGTCCCCCGAAACCAGGACCAGATCCAGCAGTGCATCCCCCCTGGTGGGGCCATGCACCTCCTGGACTGACCCTTAGCGAAGGGGCAAGACCTTGTAGCCAGGAACCTCTGGCCTTGGTCCCAGCAGGAGCAGTGAAACACCCCAGTCAAAGTCCCCTACCTTGGCTGTAGCTAACACCCAGTGCCTTCTTAAAAAATCACTTGATAACATCCTCAGACCTGTAGCAGAAAGCAGTGGAAGTGGGGCAGGGGGAACAACCAGTAAAGCCTAGTAGCTTTGGAAATGCACATAGTAGAGCATAGGCATAGGTCATTCCTGATCAGTGGATCTCCAGCCTCTTCTGGAACACCTCCAAAGATGAAGATTCCACAACTTCCCTAAGGCAGTTGATTCCACTGCATCACTTCTAAAAGTAAAGAAGTTTTTCAGATATTCAATCTAAATGTACTTTGCTGCAACTTCAGGCCATTGGTCCACATCCTGCTCTTTGCAGCAAGGGAGAAAAGGTGCTTCCCTTCTTTATTGCAGCCCTTTAAGTATTTGAAGACTGCTATCATGTTTTCTCTTAAATGCCTTTTCTACAAGCTGAACATGCCTAGCTCCTAGCCTCTCCTCATATGACTTGCCTTTCAAGTCCTTGATCATCTTTGTTGCTCACCTTTGGACCTTAACTTCTCCACATCCTTTTTTTTTAAAATGTGGAGCCCAGAACTGCACACCGTACTCCAGATGACTATCATCTCCTGTGTCTTGCACCTAATGCTTCTGTTGATTCATCCCGTAACTTCATTTTATGTGGGTACATCACACTGTAGATGCATATTGAGTATATGAGCTACCAAGACTCCAAAGTTGTTTTCCACAGTGCTGCCATCCATCTAGGTGTTACCCATTTTGTATTTGTGATTTTGATTATTCCTCCTGAGGTGTAACACCTTGCAGTTATCCTCCTTGAACTTCATCTTGTTAACTGTAGCCCAGCCTACCAATTTGTTAGGATCCTTCTGAATTACGATCCCATCCTCCAGTGTGTTCATAATCCTTCCAAGGTTTGTGTTATCTGCAGGTTTGCTCAAGAAGCTTTCTGTGGCAACATCCAAATAGTTAACAACACCACCAGGCTCAGGACAGACCTTTGTGGGAGTTCACTTGAAACCTCCTGCCATTCCAAAATAGACCTGCTAATAATTACCCAGCACTTGCCAGTCCAGTCCAGATGCATTATATCTTCAGAATTCCCTTCATCCACCCAAGTAATTACTTTGTTAAAGATGGGATCAGGTTTATTTGACAAGATTTGTTTTTCATAAACCCATTCTTGCTTGAGGTTGCTTGTGATCAGCCTTTCCTCCTCTAATTTCTTTCATAGTTGGTAGGGTCGGAAGGGACCTTAATCAGATCATCAAATCCGACCCCCTGCCATGAGCAAGAGAGAATTCTGGGGCCAAACAACTCCAGCTAGGTGACTGTCTAGCCTCCTTTTGAACACTTCCAGGGTAAGAGCATGCACCACTTCCCTTGGAAGTTGGTTCCTGCCCCTAGCCACCTTGACTGTGAAGTAGTGCCTCCTGATGTCTAGCCTGAATCTACTCTCAGTCAACTTATGGCCATTGTTCCTTATTACTCCAAGTAGTGCTCAGGGGAACAGGGACTCTCCCATTGCCTGCTGGTCCCCCTTGGCAAGTTTATAGATGGCCACCAGATGCCCTCTCAGCCTTCTGTTGTGGAGGCTGAACAGGTTCAGGTCCTGTAGCCTCTCCTCATAGGGCCTACCCTGCTGCCCCTGATCATGCAAGTGGCCTTCTTTTGGACCCTCTTGATGCTGTCCACCTTCCTTCTTTAGTGTGGTGCCTAGAACTGGACACAGTACTCCAACTGCAGCCTGACCAGTGTTACATAGAGGGGGAGGATCACCTCCTTGGACCTGCTCGTGATGCATCTGTGGATCCATGATAAGATGCGATTAGCTTTCTTGACCGTGTCCCCTCATTGGTGGCCCATGTTCATCTGGGAATCAACAGTGGCTCCAAGATCCTTTTCTGCCTCTGCACTGACAAGAAGGGAGTTCCTCAGCCTGTAGGTATGCTGCTGGTTCTTCCCCCTCAGGTGCAGTACCCTGTACTTGTCAGTGTTGAAATCCATCCTATTCTCATCTGCACACTTCTGTAACCTGTCCAGATCTAGTTGCTTGCAAATGGGCCCCTTTAGGATGTACTCCAGTAAATTCCCTTGTATTGAGGTGAGACTAACTGGTCTGTAATTCCTTGGATCCTCCTTTTTGCCTTTTTTTTAATTTATTTTGTTTTTAAGAGGGGCACTATGCCGGCCCTTTTCCATTGCTCTGGGGCCTGGCCTATCTCTGACAACTTCATGAAGACCTTTGCCAAGAGCTCCAAGATATCCTCTGCCAGTCCCTTCAGGACCCTGGAATAAAGCTCATCTGGCCGTGCTGATTTAAATTCATTCAGAACCAACAAAAGCTCTGTCTCTCTTGCTGTCTTTTCCCTCAGATTGCTTCGTTCTTTACCTAGGTAATCCTTATTAGGTGTCTGGCAGAAGCTGAATTGTTTTGTGAAGACTGAGGTTCCATCTTTGGTTAGAAGTTCCCCCTGGCTTATTAACAGAGGACTCACAAAGCTTCCTTGGTCCTTCTTTTCTGGCGGGCATACTTATAGAACCTCTTCTAGTTGTCCTTGACCTCCTTTGCCAAGTGCAGCTTGGTTTTTTCTTTGCTTTCCTGATTTTTGTCCCTTTGGGCTCTTGCTGTTTCCTGGGCTGCTTTCTTAATGACCTGCTCATTCTTCCATTGTCTGTATGCTTTTCTTTTGCATTTGAGGAATTTTAGAAGCTCCTTGGGCAACCACTTTGATCTCTTGACATTTTTCTTGTGCTTCCATTGTATCAGCCTTTTGTTAACATGACTCTTGTGAGAGGATTGTACAAACAAATCTAAGAATTCACTGCTGTCGTATGCTTGCTAAAATCTTTGAACTATCTGTTGAAATACGTTTTTATGAAATGTTGTGCAGTCTTTTGTTGATTCTAATCTCCCCCCTCCCCCCACTGGCCATAGCTACATCTTTAGTTTTGCCAGTTGTTCTTATTATTTTGATATTGCTCTATTTATGTGTAGGTAATTCAAGTGCGCATATATGCATTTCCCTTTTAACTATACAGGTCCATGTTGCCCTTTTATCCTGTTTACATAACCAGGTAGAGTTAATGTATATTCTCTACAACTGAACAAGTCCTCTCTATCCTCCAATATATTCCTATGCATAATGGATTTCCAATTGGAGTTCCTCAGAGCATTTTGTATTCCTTAAATGTCAGCTTTTCCCTTTGAGGACACTTTTGTATTGTTTCTAGGATATAGTCTTGTGAGTATTTGTAATATAGTAGCATAAGCACTAGATCTTAGATGGACCAGGTCAAGAGTAATGTTTCAGTGAGTGGAGTTGTAAACAAATTACCTGAAAGCAATCCTAAACAACATTTCATCTACATTATGTAACTGCTGTAATTCCAGCTATATTAGAAAACTTTCATTTAGCCAAAATCAACCTTTTTAACATCGGATATGCATTTATTATAACATGGAATCTACTTAAATGCCGTAGTAGTTCCCGTGCACACATAGTTCATCCATTTGTGTGCAAGTGCATGTATGTGTGTACAGATGAGCACATAATTGTGCATGTACATATATGCACATGCCCTTTGAATGGAGAAGTAGAATTATCTGGAGAATAAGGAATAGAAGAGATGATCTTGTGATGAATCTAAGCGGAAAAGGTGATGATTTAAGTGTTTTATTTTCTCTTGCTGAATTTTTATGTAATGTTGGGCTCTATTTAGACAAGCAATGACTTTCTTTCGAAGGTAGGCAAAATAACTATTGCTTGTATAGTTTCAATGTCAAACTTAAGGGTAAATTTCCAGATGAAGCATCTCTGGTTTTAGGTATTGGTTTGAGGTTAGAGTAGCTTAAGTTCCTCTGGATGTAAAGGCAAAAAGTGTCTATGATCACATAAGTAATAGATTACTTTCCATTTTAGTGTCTTAGGATTGATGGCAATTAAATTTTGAACACATATAACATATTGAAGAGCCAGAAGAAAGCATAAGATGTACACCTTCTAGTCCTTATTGTCCTTTGTATGTTGTTACAAATAATGAAATTAAATTATTATTATTATTAAAGAAAATTACATTTTTAAGAAATTATATTTATTTATGACATACTAGCACTTTCAAATACTTGTTTCTATTTCATTTTTAAGAAAGTCTGCTCCTGTATATGATGTTTTTAATTCTGTTTACCAAAAAAATATTTTTTATTTTAATATGTTCTCTGACTTCTCAGCAGGAGCCTATCAGATCTTTCTTTTAAAGTTTCAGGAAGAATCTTTGGTAGATGACTCTCTGCTTCAAGATGATGATGAAGAGGAAGAGGATAATGAATCTCGTTCATGGAGAAGATGATTCAACTGATCATTGAAAATGCTAGAACTGTACCTGTATTGCATTAGTATTACCTAATGTACTTTTGCATATTTGTATTAAAGGATTTTTGGTAAATGTGATGAAGTTGGATTTAAGAATAGATGAAAAAGCAGCTGATTGATCCTGTATTTTGAGAGAGTGATGTTTTACATTTCAGTAAACAATTGCTAAAGACATCATATTAGGAACATTATGCAATGTTTTTATTACATACTTCTACTGAAAGTTACAGAATTCTTTGGGTTCTTTGTAATTTAATGAATTGGTCAAAACACAGATGACCAAGGGTTGTTATAACATAGATGATTTTTGTTCTATTCCTGATATGGAATGAAAATTTGCATTTAAAATCTTTGTGAATGTTTTCAGAAATGTATAGATAACAGTACTAAACTGAAGTCTCTAAAGTTATGTATTCATAATATTGCATAGTAGTATGCTTAGGCTTTACTATGTACTAGCCTTTTGTTGGATTTGTGTACGTATTTTACGTATGGGTTTTAATGATACAGTGTATGACTGCTTTGCATATAAGTCCTTATGACTTTAAGATGTTTAAAAAAAATAAAGCAATGGAATGGTCTTGGAAAAAAAAAGAAGAAAAAAAAGCAATAACCAAAAAAGCTGAGACAACAGTCCTTGATAATGGAAAAAAATTTAAAAAAGAAAAAAAAAGGAAAAAAAAAAGAAATAAGACCATTCCAAATGAAACCCCCCACCCCCATATTCACAAAAGGAGCTATAATCACTGTCTTTTTACATTATCATAATATTGAAAGCATAAAAAAGGTAACTTGACGTAATGTGAAGTCTCATATTTAAGTGTACTTTAATGTGTGGCTTTGCACCATGAAAGCCTTTGAAACGTTTTTAAAGCTTTAAAACTGATGATCTAATTTATTATCAAGCAATTCCAAATAACGTTTCATGAATAAGAAAAGCCTTCTGTATGCTTACAATATGGACCTGTAGAAGAAAACTTGATCCCATGAAGAACTATGTAATAAAAGAAATGTAATACAGCATACTTTAAGAAAAGTGCGAAATTTGGTAGGTATTAGTCTGAAGATCTTTTGAGCATATACATTAATGTTTCCTTTGTCCTTTTTAAAAAAATTTTTTTCCACTTTAAACCAAGGTTGGCAGGTGATCGGTCTATACCATAGTCTGTCTGTTTAGTTTCTTTTTAAAATGTATAAAGCTGTGGGATACTAATAGAATTGTGATTTTTGTAAAAACACTTCAATTTTTCACAGGGTAGTTTTGTTTTAATCTGCAGTTTCTCACCTTCTTTAAAAGGAAGAATGCTTGAAGTTTAGTCCTTTTGAAACAAGGGACATCCTGCACCCAAAAGAATGGGTTCCACGTTTCTTGAATTGGCATATAGTCTCCTTTCCACAACTTTTTGTGCTGGGGAAAGTCACCTGTCAGCTATTGGAATTCTTCTGCATCCATCAACTTATAAATAAGCATAGTATAGTATAAATCCTCTACATTGCTTATCTGATAGGTGTGGAGATTATGGTTTTTGTCCATCATATCTTCATTATGTTTTTAATAATTTCTTTGAAGGCAAATTACCACCCAATAGGTCCATCTTTTGGAACATAATTATTTCACTCAGGGCTTTTTTTATTCATATGAACAGTGAAAGGAGAGTGAAACTCCAGGTCATCCTTTAGGTGAGGAGTTCCCAGGTAGCTTTCTTGTTCTGTGATCTTTTTTGCTGGTAGCCTTGGATACCAAATCTTTTCTTAGCTATCTATTATGCACACTATGTTTGCAAAAGTGTGCTTGTAGGTTTTTTTTTTACACAACTGAACATTACTTGGAAATTCCACAGTTGACTGACAGACTTGTAATTTTTTAAAACATGCTGTGAAGATTTGTACTGTATTTGGGAAAATTATGACTTTTTTACACTAATTTCAGGCAAAATAAAATATTTTAAGAAGTTTTTTTTAATCCAGTACTCTAAATGAGCTACTTTGGTTCATTTGAATAAATACAGGCATTTTAACTCTTCTGTTTTTAATAGTTTTAGTGTTTTTGGTAGGGCAGTAGTCAGTCCTAGAGGCCTCCCAATATGATGAAGTGCTATTTTACATAGGAGTTGTTCTTGCCAGTCTAAATTGATTCCAGTTTATTCCCGTGTCCTTTTGGGCCCTAGTAGACTTTACATTTTATCACAATTAATGTGTTAATTGCACAGTAATTCAGGATATGCCGTATGTCCAGCCAATTCATGCCATGATAAAGTGGCAAATCATTTTGGGCATTTGTACATGTCTTCTGGGAGTGGAGAGACAGGAGGGTGCTTTAATTAGAGCAGATCTGAAAGCCACTCTAATTACAGCACCCAAAATCATGTGCATTGGACGAGCTTTAGTTAAAGTGCCTAAGCTGCCACTTAGCACAGGGAAGCTAATACACATTATGCTGGAGTCTGCTCTTACGCTCTGTAAATATAGTGCATCAGAGCATTCTCACTGGATGTGTATAAGCGCCATTTAATTTTAAATGTGGGACATATTTGTCACTGGTTTGCATCACACGTTAATTTGAACATATGCCATGTTTGGCACTGGGCTGCATTGTGTGTGGTTTTAGGTCCCAGTATGTGGGCAGCACAGAACACATGCCAGCAAGCTGTAAATCACTCTGCAGCTTAATTGCAGGGCTAAACTTGGACTCAGAGAGTCCATCAGTTGATGCACTCCATGTGTGCTGGCACCTGAAACCACACAGTGCAGCCCAATGTTGAGCAGTACTGCCTGACTTTTCATTTGTCAGCCAACAAATTGAAACAGTGACATGAGAAGTATAGCAGTGGGGATCCATCTTGATTCCTAGCTTCCAGCACCCACTCTTGTGATTGAGATCTGGCTGATCCTTATCTCAGATCCCAGTTACAGGACTAAATTAATGTGTACCAGGGCCCTTTAAAAACTGCCCTTTTTATTTGTTTATTTTTGCATTCTTTTGCTTGGTCTAGCCTAGTGTGTGTATGCGCCTTTTTCCTAGTTTTTTCTTATTCTGTAGCATCAGTTAGTTCTCTGTGCCTTGTCACAGCCTGCCTCACTCAGAAAGCCTGCCATGACATTTACTTTTTGGAGCAATTTTCTTTTCTAAACAATGAACCATGCATTCTGCAACTTTTGTTTCCCTCCTTAGCATGTGTGTTGCTCAGCTAAATTGCTCTTTTTTTCTAACAGTTGCGCAAATGGAGTTTGCTAGGCTTGAACATTAAGAAGGATGGCCATCTTGTGTTTTTTGGTTTGTTTTTCCCCAGAAAACCATTCCAAATTTCTAAAGGAAAAAAGGTAAATCTTTTAAGATGCTGTTTTCTGTTCTGGGTTGAAGGGCTTGAATCAGAAAAATCCAAGTATGTTGTTCACTGAAATGTTGAGTTAAAACTAAAATAGTGGAGAAAGCTGTTGAGTGATGTATAGAGAAAAGCATGATAGTTGAAATGTTTATTTTTCATGGAAGCTGATGTAAATACCTCTAGTTAACATTTTCCTTTTAAATAGCACTTTAGGCTTGTGAATATTTTTCTCCTTGAAAATCCCATTTTACAGTCGTTTTCCACCAAAGAAAGTAAAGTCCATTTGAGGAGATCTCAAAGGTGTAATGAAATGAAACGCAAAACAACCACGATTCAGTCCATGAGGGGTTTTTGTTATTATGGCTATTATTGAAAACTTTCAGTTGCATAATGACCACCTGTTTATTTAAGTCCCAAGTTTTCTGTTCTCAAACCTTGACTAATATATTACTTTATGAAAGTATTTGCCTTTTTCCAGGAGCAAAATGGTCTAAACATGGGCAAAATAAATTCTTCTGAAGTGGAGCCGGCTGGATGGGAATGTAGGTGCTCTTTAAAAGGGTGGGGAAAAGAAAGAAAAATAAAGAGAAGAAATTGCCCAGTCTCATTAGTTCCATAGTTTCTGCACCTGACTCCAACCAGATGATCAAATAATGCACTGAATTAAATTGCTACATGAAATTTGCAGCAACCAGAAAAAGGTAATGTAAAATGAACAATAGATAAGCTAGCATATTTATTTTATTATTGAAAAATTGAGAAAAATGTCAGATAACATTTTGATTTCTTTTTGGCATTTAAACATACTTCAAGTAGTTTAAAGAATACATTACTTATCTAGGAGCATCCCTACAAACTGAAATCTACTGTGTACAGTATGAGACAAAAGTGTGGAAGCATTCTTCTTTCACAGAGCTGCCAGTGTGCTTAACACTTGAAGCCACATCTTGAAACGCAAAGGTAGCTTAATCATCATGACTTGGCTTTTGCAGTTATAGTAAAGAAGCTAAATCAGGATTATTGTCAGGTAGAACAGTCCAGAAGGACATCAAATGCATACTTATTTTAATCCTTTTATCCACCCTTGGCTTGAAAAGAAGCAAGATTCTTCATGTCTTATTACTAAGGACCTGTCACTTGGGATGACTGCCCCCCGATTTTGCGGTCCAAAAGCGGCACCGATAACAATTTTCATGATCTGTCAGTTTCGGGGGAGGGGTGGGACTTTCAGGGCCCCTCAGTGGGGGATGAGGGGTGGGAAGGAACCTGCCACACACTGCTGCCAGCATCTGGCCCCCTCTTTCCTCACCTTCCCCTCATGCTTCAGGACATTGGGGCTTCCCACCCTTTTCTGTTTATAACTTCCCTTTTCCCCCCCTGCTTGCTGGCTGTTTTCCTGGTTTTTTGTGGTCCTCCTGTTTTGTTTTTTTTTTCATGGGGGACCTAATGATTTTACAATTTCCACAGAACTTGTGAAATTGTGATTTTAGTAGGTCCCTACTTACTAGAATTTCCAAAGCCTTCAGATCCCATTAAATGTCTTAAAATATACCAAAGATCCTTGATTGTCACTTAGTTAGCCCACTAGCCTCACTTGGTGTTATTGGCTGAGATTTTCTTCAGATTAGGCCAAAGACCTAAGTTTCTATCCATATACCTCATTTACTTTTCCAGACTGGTGCAGACACATTTTTTTCTACCCATTTACCATTAGATGTGATGCTTAGTGGAAATAGTATCAGATTTAACTAAATATTGTTAAAATTCTAAAGTTTCTTCAGAAAATAATGGAAGCAATTACAAAATTTATACAAACTTCTAAACAATTTTGGTTGTTATTCTGTTTCTTGATTTGGATTTGTGTTGCTCCTACAGCATCCCATTTATCACTTTTAGAAGTAGCTGTTTTACTAAGAAATAAATTGGTAAGAATTCAGCCTGGGCTTTTCATATTGGGATGGTTTGCTAACTGGCTAGTTTGCAGCTGATTCAAAAAACTAGGCCTCCTTTGTGGCTTTTTCTTCAAGCTGGAGCATAGTTGCAGCTGATAGGAACAGCAGTGCCCTTTGAAAAAGCTAGAACAGAGGAGGACAGACTTTTGGCAACTGCTGAATTAGAACATCCGAGCAGTCCCATAGGGCTGCGTGTTACCATCTACTCCTTGCTGTCTTGCAAGCTTTCATCTTTGTGTGTGGGTTAAGGAGCCTAGTGTTGTAGAGAATCCAGGTTTTCTGGTATGTCTCAGAAATTCTTAATAGTGATTTGAGATTGCTGACATTCACAAAAACTAGTAAAACCATAGTATAACTCTTGATTCTTTGTCCAAAACAATTTGTTCTCCACCAGTAGATGATTGTAGGATCTTAGGAAAGTAGGACTGGAAGAGACCTTACAAGGTCATCCAGTCCAGCTCCCTGCTGAAAGCAGGATCATCTCTGACTCGACCAGTTTTTCCCAACAAAAGCGTGCTATCAGAAATGAACAGATATGCTGTGAAATTTTGCCATTGCAATGAGCTACAATAGGTATGAGGATGGGGAATACCTTAACAGGTGTGCCACAGAAAATTGTTATTAATGTAAGTGTGCCTTGCGCTGGAAAAGGTTGCGAAACAATGGACTAAACCATCCCAGCCAAATGTCTGTCTAACCTGCTCTTGAAAGTTTGCAGAGAGTTGTGGAGATTCCACAATTTTCTACGTAGCCTGTTCCAGTACTTGACAACTCTCATTATCAAAGTTCATCCTAATATCCAATATAAATGTCCTTTTAGGGCAGCGTAAGGCCATTGATCCTAATACTGCCTTATGAACACAGAGGAAAGCCCATCTCCATCGTCTCTCTAATCCCTTTGATTTTGTGAATCCATGGTATGGGCCTATTTATGTAGCTTATGAAATATTTTATTGTGTTTGATTGTATTGCTACATTAATGGTTCAACATTAGTGCTGTATACTATAGATTCGTTTTCAATTTTTTAGTCTTCTGTGCTTTTATTCCCAAACATATTTTGAATTGATGTAAGTGGTAATTACGCAGCAAAAATTAGGGATTGTGCTTTTCTTGCTTTTAACCCTTTTAGACCTAAGCTGAGCGAAACTCCTGTAAAACTTGATATAAGCCAGTTATTTGTTTTTCCCAATAGTTAACAGCTTGCAAATTCATACTATGCATGCCTTTAATATTTGCTGTATTTGTTTATATGTTTATGAAGACATTTTATTTGAATGTTAATTATGCATCTTTTTTCTTTTGTTCAGAAAAGTGAAGATTCACTTTTTTCAATAGACTTGTTATGTTGAGAGCAAGTGATGTCTTTTCGAAATGACTTCTCATCTGGTCCTGTAATTAATTGCCCTACGGTACTGACACTGTAATATCTTCCTGATTCACTGCTGTCCTGATGCACATGCTTACTACAATACCAAAACATCCTGGTTTTAACTTTCTCCAATCAAGATCATAAAAAGTTAACGTTCTGCAATGTTATTTCCATAGGTATGTGAACTGTGTATAGATGCTTCCTTGTCAACAGCTGGAGAAAGACAATATTGGGGCGCTCATTCTTCAGATGGGATTCTTCTTTCAGATAAAAGTGTCTGCAATAGAAACGTGGGTTTTTTTCATTTTATTTTGTTTTTGTAAAATTTTATTTTGTTTTTAGAATGTACATTGGGAAAATGTCACTAATTGTCATAATTTTATTTGTTGGCAACATTTCCCAAAACACTTACCTTTGCAATAGCTATGTTGTACATTTACATATGATTTTTTTTGGTAGCTTGTTTTTAAATACTTTCTGATGAGCAAATTTGCTTTGCTAAGAAACAGAGGGAAAGAGTTTGCATTATGACTTGTGAGTTTGGCTTCTCCTGATAACAGTGGAGGGATGTTTTTTGACAGCTGCAATTTGAAGTCATTTAAAAGCTGCTACTTTATTGTCCTTAGAACTTGAATGATCATTGGAGCATTTCCTCTGTTTAACAATAAATGGTGATTTCTGCTTTATGTGGGCTTAGTACCCTTCTAAGCTGTGAAGGAAAAAGGAAATTTCGGAGAGCTCAGGAGGCTGGTTGAGGAGGCACTGTGAGGGACTCTAGGGTTGAGCACATGGGTGTTCACGAAGGGTGGGCGCTCCTCAAGGAGACGATCCTCCGGGCCCAAGGGGCGACCGTTCCCGCCCGATGCAAGATAGGCAAAGGTGCCCGGAAGCCCCCGTGGCTTAATAGGGATATTCAGGGGA
>JAGPOW010003316.1:121774309-121805387 GCA_030014935.1 Caiman crocodilus
GCCTCAGTAAACAGAGGCTGAGGGGGGACCTGGTGGCTGCCTATAAGCTGCTGAGGGGTGATCAGCAGGAAATAGGGCAGGCTCTTTTTTCCCAGGCACTACCAGGGGTAACCAGGACCAATGGTCACAAGTTACTGGAGAGCAGGTTTAGGTTGGACATTAGGAGGCACTACTTGACAGTTAGGGTGGCTAGGATTTGGAACCAGCTTCCTAGGGAAGTTGTTTTTGCTCCTACCTTGGGCGTCTTCAAGAGTAGATTAGGTAGGTACTTGGCTGGGGTCCTGTGACCCTGGCACTCGTTCCTGCCATTGGCAGGGGTCAGACTAGATAGCCTGCTCTAGGCCCCTTCTGACCCTAGTTACTATGAAACTATGAAATGTCATTAGACTTCTCCAAAATTTTTTATAATGATTCTTTGCTACGTGGAAGATTTCTTCCCTCTGAGGCAATCCCAACCTTCTCTCTCTACAGTAATTCGCTCTCTGGG
The DNA here is from genome assembly GCA_030014935.1 of Caiman crocodilus. Taxonomy (NCBI): domain Eukaryota; kingdom Metazoa; phylum Chordata; order Crocodylia; family Alligatoridae; genus Caiman; species Caiman crocodilus. Next base: position 121,774,797 of record JAGPOW010003316.1, read on the forward strand.
GAGATAAGAAAAAAGTTTAATCAATCGTAAACGTTTCATCATTATTCTCTATCTTGCATGGAATTTTATATGATAAAAATGTTTGAGCCAAAATGTTTCCTACTGGTGGAAAAAGCAGATGTTTGCAAATATGGATGTTGATATATGCATGTTAAATTCCATATTGTACCAAAACAATGTGCATTTTGCTAATGCACATTTGCTCTAGGTGGGATGTACAGAAGCACAGAAATGCCTTAAGGGCATAAAAACGATCATCTTCCAGCTGTGCAGGACTGCTGCATAAAGCTGGGGAAAATGTTCTTTTCATTATAGTATCCTGTTTTGAACGTGGAAAAATGTTCTTTCTCAACATTTTCAACTCGCTTTCCTCTTAGGATAAGAGACTTTTTACAGCTCAGGTGATAATGCTGTGTTTTCTCTTTCGAAAGCTAGAGGGCAGCATGGGTACACGAGTGAAACTACCAGCAACTAAAAGTAATTTACTCTTATTTCAACACCTCCTTTTTATATGGTTTCCCTGTTTTTCAGCTCTCATGCTAATATTTACATTTCTTTTAGAAGACTGTATGCATCTTTATCAGCTCAGCAGAAATTCTGCTTTTGAGTTGGCACAAATTGCTTGTTTAGATTTGGCTACAAGTGTTAGAATTTAACCTTACATATGTTAAAATCCAGATAAAATAAGAGAGCATTGTTATATAAGAACATTCATCCACCCATCCATCCAACTCTTTCTTTAGTGGAAGTTGAATTGTATTTTTCATTATAGACTGATAAAAACTGCAAAGAAAAAATAGATTTTGTGCAGTTGTCTTTTGTTCATTGTGTTTTTTTGTCAATTCTTTTTTGTCTGCCAAATCTCATTCATATTAAGCTCTAGAATAAGTGCATAGGTAGTGGGTACAGAGCTAAAGGGTCATCTCCCAAAAGGAAATGAGATTTAACTACTTTCATATAAACCATGGAAAAAAAGGAACATTCATTTAGGCCACTTGACGGTCTAAGGAAATTTCTATTGATAAAGTAGATAACTCTGGTTTGTGGCAGCCTAATATTTATACTAATGCTTTGGTTTAATTTCAAGCTGCACTAGCTTTCAGGAGAAAGTAACTTGGACTGGTACAATGTAATTGATATGAATATGTTTCAGCTGCTACAATCAGATGCTATTGATTTTTTTAACTTTGCTATTCACTGATCTCTACTCTGGAAGTTCCAAATGTGTACCATGAAACTTGGACTTCAGATCCAGATGTATGGGACAAAAGAGGAACAGGTGTACCCTTTCTCTTTTCATTCCTTTTTTCTTACCTCTTTTTGCTGGGTGTGAAACTTGCTGTCTTACCAGTTAGGGTTTTTAGATCCTTAGAAACCAGCCATATACACCTTGGCATACACTTTCAGTGAACATTAACTGTCTTCTGAGATATTCTACTGACAGAGATATACAGAGGATACGTGCCTCCAGCTTCACTGAGCTGAACAAAACTTATAGGGAAGTCATGCTCATTAGAATCACAAGTGACCCCTCATGTCACTTGAGACAAATATTTAGAACCCGTTGTTTTCAAATTAAGTTACTTTGCTTGTAATCTATCTTGTTTGTATAACACCCAGCCTAATGATTGAGAGCAACAGTAATATAATAGAATTCAGGATCCAAATATTATTTCAGTTTGGTTAGGGAAGAGAGCAATGTGTGAAATGTAACTTGATAGAAAGTAGGAGTATGATTAAGTAGAAAGGAAAAGACAGCCCATTTTGATGTCTGTTCTATGAGCTGGCAGGTTTCTAGACTCAAGGAAAAAATATTTGAACTATAAAAGGGTTGAAACTTTGACAGAGAACTTTGTTTAGCCTTTTTCTGAGTATCTCTTGTACTTGAAATATAGTATGTGTGGAACTTTTGTTTTAATGGTTTATTTACTTTTAGTCCATAATCCTGCCCCAATGAGAATAAAATGGCAAAAATTATGTGGAACGAGAAGCTTCCCTGGGTAATGTTAACAAGGTATTACTATATCTACTGGGTTGAAATGTTTCAAACTTAGATCTTGTCTTCGTTGCTTCCAAGGACACCCCACAGGTAAAAGATCGCTCTGAAGTTGTTCATTAGAGAGTCTCGCATTTTCTTTCAAAGCACAGATCATTTTCATTGTTCTCTTTTGTCTTCTGTGTTTCTGCCATTATAGTCTACATTGTTTGATGTTGTAGTGGGCGCAAGAGCCTTCTCTGGTCCCCCTTCGTTCTTCTTTCCTCCTTAAAGTGCTGGGCCCCATTCTGAGCAGTTACCTTTTTTAGAATCTCGAGTCCAAACAGTAAACACTACTTATGCTTGCCTTGTCTATTCAGCGAGTCTGTCCCCATGGGAAAATAGTCCTTGGGCTCCAAACCCTGTTAGTCCCTCCCTCAGCCCCTCTCAGGGGTCCTGGCCCCTTTGGTCACACTTTTAGCACCTATCTGGGCTCCTGAGTGCTGCCTGGCTGGGCTAACCCAGCTATTTCATGTCCCTCCTGAGTCTACAGGTGCTCACCATCTTCCCACTGGCACATCTCTTGTCCAATGAAGAGGGGTGGTTTCCGCCATGGCTCCACTCCTCCAGAGCTTCCGCAATGCTTCTGTCTGTGTGCTGCCTCCAGCTGCTTCAGAGATGCTGTGTGTGGCTCTGCTAGCCGTTCTAGACATTCTACCTGTTCCCTGCGACTGTCTCAGGTTGTTCCATTCTGTTTCCCCCCTAGCTATTCCCTGTTCCTAGCCTGACCTGGCTGTCATCCCAGTCTGTAACGTAGGAGGGCTTTTCCTGTATGCTGTGTTGCCTGGTGTCCTATGTCCAAACTTCTGCTACAGATATCCTCATGGTAATACTTGTATTCTTAACTGGGAGCCCCTTTCATGTGATTTAAGGAACTTTCTGTTATGTTGCAGCATATACAGATCTGAGCTACCTATAAATGAGGTAGCTTGGGTACCTGGACTCTGTAACACAGTGCAACCATACCCAATAGTGGACTTTCCATCATTACCATATTTCCTTGCATACAATGCACACCTTCCTGAGAAATCAGCTCCCCAAAATTGGGGTGTGTTTATTAAGTGGGGAAAGCTGATTTTCTGCCCAGGATAGAAGCACCTTGCTTTAATTCCTGCTCCACAGTGATATTACTGTTCAGGTAGCTGAGGGTTTCAGTTGCCTTCCTGGCTCGTTGCTCTTTACTCCAGAGATGTTAATGACCATATTTATCTTTTTAATGGTCTTTATGTTCCACTGATCAAGCTATCTTTAGGGCAGTGTTGTTGTTTGCCAGTTGCTCCTGGTCTCTGTCTCTCTGTCTCTCTTTCAGGAGTCTTGGAGACTCTTTAGCTCTTTTCAAAGTCGTAGATCGAGCCATGGAGACCAGTCTTCAGCAGCAGCTAGGGTTTCAGTGTTAGTTAAGAAAGGGAGGGTGATTCAGATGAACATTAGGTTCTGTACCATTATCAGTTCATTCTGCCTTTCAAAAGCAAAAGCACATAATTCTGAGGCATGCTGTATGTAAGAAAATTCAGGAAGAAATTCTGATCCTGAAAATGCATGAAGTAAAGGAGAATGTCAATTCCCACTTAAATCTTGCAGTCAGAAATATTTTCAGATGTAGAAAAAATCAAGGTAAGTACAGATTCTGTGCTTAACTGCAGTCATTATTTACAGTATACCTCCAGTGCCTGGGTCTTGGGTTTGCAGCCTGGGGCCTATGAAGATAAGCTCAGAGTTTTTATGACTACCTTACTACTTGTGGCTAGATGGAAGGAGGGTTTTTTTTCAGTTTTAACATGGGATTAAAGTATTGAAAAAGTTGAGAACCAGTGCCACAGTAATTTAATGCCAGATCTGTCCTGGGATCAGTTCAGTCATATACACAATTAGAAAAAAGAACAACAACATTGTTGTTGGCTTGTATTACATCAGTCCCCGCATATTTCAGAAATGTTTTTATTTTTTAAAAATTGCCAAGTAGATGTTAGTTTAATATCCAACATTGGTGACTGCACTTAAGTCTCAGACTATGAACTACTGCACTTCTGATGCTTTTCATAAAAAAAAAAAACTTATTTCACAAAGCCCGTCCATCTACATGAAGTGACCCATGTTTATGTAGCATTGTACATTCTTGCCTTCAAATGTGGACTTCCCAGTTTACAAATCCATTCCCACAAATTATGCAGTTGGACCTATTTGTTATTTGTATACCCAGTTTTGAAGGTGAAGTGAGGCAAAAGGAAGGACAGAGCAATAAAAGTGGTGTTCATCTTGAGTTTGGAAATTGGTCCTTTTCATTGCTTAGCAGATGCAGGCATGGTAGGAAAAGATCTGTTTCCTGATCTGATCTAGAGAAAAAAAATTGTATAAAAGGTTAACCTCAACAATCTGGAAAGCATAATACATGTGTGCAACTTTTTTTTATCTTTTAGAGTTATTTAAACCATGAAAAGTTGATTCACATAAGTTACTACATTTTGTTTTGTAATGTACAAGTGAATGGAACTGTACTTGAATACTTTATTGTATTGATTAACTTGTCAAAATGTTTGTATTTCTTCACCAATTTGATATTGATTTTAACATGTTAATATTCAAATAATCGCATAAATATTCCATCTGTTTGTAGCATCACTGAGCTTCCTTTTATAGTGGGTCTTTAAATTCTGTTGATTTTTGTCCCAGTACATCTCTCATGATTTTCTTTCATTACCAGTAGAGTACCTTGTCTTGTGAGGATACTGACTGATTAGACCACTCTACCCTGCAAAAAAAATCTTCTGTATGTTATATTTTACATATAAAACATTTTCCATCTTCAAAAAAAATAAAAAATAAAAAATCAGAAAATGTACCCTGGTTTTAAATATGTGCATTTTAAAATGTTAGTGGTATAAGCAAATATCACATTAGAAAATGAAGTCTGAAATCTTTTTAAAAATTGACAGTATTTTGGATGTCATTAGCAAATCTTTTATAGAGTGATTATGGACTATAAAGTACTAGCCATAGATTAAGATTTAAAAAAAACTTTTAAAAGTAATTCCAGCAGATAATTACTAGTATTGCTGTAGTCACAGCCAGGATTGATGGCAACTTGATTGGCTGTAGCAGTTACTAAAGTTCACATTTTATGACCTCCTTAAAAATATTAATTTAGAAGCTTATGAATTACTCTCTGGAGTCATCCTGAATTAACAAATACTGGCCTGTCTTTTTAGCGCTTAAATTTTTTCTATTAGGTCATTTCTGCTCACAACCACTGAATTTAATAGTTTTTACAAGAGCTAATTGTGTAAGTAGTGAAGAATAACCCTTTCATGACCACGCACACATTTTTTCCCAAATGTTATCAGTAAGTTGCTATCTCTCATTTTGAAAAGAATGAGGAGCTCTGGATTTTGTTTGGAAGCTGACTTAATCAATTCCCTCCCATGTGCACTTTTAAGAACCATCCTTAAAAAAAGATGCATGTTATAGGCTGAAGGTCCAGTTTAGAAGAGGATTTTGAAACCTAACATGGAATTTAGGCACTTAAATCCAAGTTGGGAAGTCAGCCAGAAAAACACCCTGGTAATCTGTTTAGGCACCTGAGAGTTTATAGGTACTGAAGTTTTAACCAATGAAGTTATAGCAGCTTACGGCCAGTAGTATTTCCATCTTGACTGAGCTTAGTACTTCAGTGCTATTCTCACACATCAGCCTGTTTAATGTGCTCAGAGCATGCCTAGTGTACATTTATCTGTATTAAATTCAACAGAAAATATAACAGCCACTTGTTTTCAGTCAAACACAGAAGTGGAAAAGGAGGTGGTGGATCTTTCCCCTTCATACTTAAACCCACATCTGCCACAGTTCTCACCTTCCAGGAGTATATACTAACCACTGCACTGTAAGCTTCACTGAATACTTTTTACAGCCAATGATGCAACATTTATGAAGGCAGAGAGTGGGGTATGCCCAGTGAGGAAGGGTGCTCTCATTGAAAAGAGGTTTTCTGGTCTCCAGTCCCTACTACAGGTTTCCCTTACTTTATATGGATTCTATGTATTCAAATTCGCTTTTATGTGATGATGAGACTTTTTACACCCAAAATTGTTTATATGCAACGTAAATCTGTAGGGGAGGGGGCAGAGGGAGGGGTACAGCACAGCCCATCAGTGGCAGGCAGGTGGGGTAAGCCACTCCCTGTACTGCAGCAGTAAGCAAAAGGGAGGGAACTGTCAGTGGGTGCGGGGCACAGGACAGGGAGCGGCTCTTGCTTTTATCCATGCTCCGAGAGGTCTCCAGGCTGGGTAGTATGCCCCCCGGATTTGCATGCAGGATGAGAGCAGGCTGCTGTTTTTAGCTGGGGCTGGTGGTGGCACCAGGTTCTTCCTGGAATTGGACTGGGCTGCCCTGCGCTCAGGGCAGGCAGTGGCAGCTCTGGGAAGGGCAGGGGGGGGGGGGGCTACAGTGAATTTTGGGGTGGCTGCAGCTCCCCTTCCAGCACCGCTGCCACCTGCCTCAAGTGCAGTGCAACCCAGCCCCCTGCCAGGTAGAACCCGGTGCTACCACCACACCCAGCCTGCAGTAGCAGTCTGCTCTCATCCCACACACAGATCCAGGGGCACACCTTCCCCGGGAAGAGCCTGGTGCAGCCCCCCCAGCCTGTAGCCCTCCCAGGGTGTGCATAGCAAGAGCCATGCCCCCCCATCCTGCACCCTGCACCCACTGGCAGTTCCCTCCACTTTGCTCCCTGCTGCAGCCCCAGGAGTGGTCGATACCACCTGCGGGTACCTTGTAAACTGCAGTCTCATTATGCAAATTAGTTATGCGTAGTTTTTCTGGAACACATGTATTGCGTAAAGCAAGGGAAACCTGTACAATCATCGTTTGTGTAGTTTATTCAGTGAGACTAAAACAAGATGTCCCTGGAGCCAGGGATTGGAGCACCTTTGTGAAAAGTGGGTTTGAATCCATTCAGGCTGAGGAGGGGTCAATGAACTCCAGATCTTTCTCATCCTGGGTGAGTAGTGTAACCTCTCTACTGTTACAAAACAGATGGGGTGCTGCATCTCCTGAGCTGAGGTGGATCCAGCCCAGCAGACCTAACTTAAATACTTGCATCATGGCGGGGGGAATGCATCTGAAATTCCATTTTCAGTTTTGTGTTGTATTACCTCAAAGTGGCACTCAGCTCACTAAGTACAATTTGTGGATTGTCAGTTTGGCCTAGCTTCCTGACTCAGGATTTCAAGTTCCACCCTGAAGGCCAGATGTCTAGCAGCTAAGCACTGTGACTCTTGAACAATGTGATGTAGATATAAGTGCTAGAGTAGCAATATGGGTATAAAAATGAGAGGGCAAGAGAGTTTATACAATTTCTCTTCCCGGGGAACTACTATTAAATAGCGCTGTAAATTTAAATTACAAAGGTTATTATGCACTAACAGAATTTGTAATACACTCAAAAAACTTAAAAGAACAATAAGAATTATCCTGGAATAAATATTGTGTTAGCTCAATATTTAGATGCTTATTGGGGTTGCCACCTGTCCTTGAATTTATTGACAGAACATTAAAAGAAAAAAGCATTTTTAGTCTTTTTTTTGTCTTTATAGGCCAGGGGTGGGGGAAAGAAACAACTGAGCAGTCTGTTTAACAAAAAAAAACCCCAAAACCCCCCCAAAAAACCCTGAGAAACCATGAGCTTGATTGAAGATCAGCCATATGGATTGGGGCTGAATGCAAGTGTTAACTTAAGTGCCATACTGGGTCAGACTAATGGTCCATCTATTTTAGTGTATATCTAACAGTGGCAGAAATAGATACTAGAGGGAGAGCAGTGGACTGGGTAGATGTGGTCTGTCCTTTATTCATTACCTTCCCAGGCATCTACAAGTATTGGTTTACAGATGCCAGAGGGAATCTCTCTAGCCATTCTGTTTGGTAGCCATTAATAGATCAATCATCCATGAATTTATCAAGTTCTTTTTTGTACCTGGCTATGCTTTCTGCTTCCACCACCTCCTGTGGCAGTGAAGTCCACAAGTTAACTATGTGTTGCATAAATAAGTACTTTCTCTTGTTTGCCTTAAACCTGTCTCCTGCTGATTTCAGCATATGCCCCTTAGTTTTAGTATTCAGGATTCTGGTGACCAACAGTTCCACTTGGTCCATACCCTTCATGATTTCATGGACTTATGTCATATCCTATCAGCCTTCTCTTTCAAAAGGAAGAGGCCCCTAACCTTTTTAGACTCTCCTGGTATGGCAGTTGCTCTATACATCTGATCATTTTGGTTGCTCTTCTCTGTACATTTTCCAATTGATCTACATCCTTTTTGAGATGCAGAGACCAGAACTACACATGGTATTCAAGATGAGGGTACACCATATACTTGTATGATGTCATGGTAATGTTCTCCATTTTCTTTTCTACTCTTTTCTTAATGATGCCCAGCATCTTATTGGCATTTTTGATTGCTGCTGCACATTGAATTGATGTACAGGTTTCCACAACTTACAGAATTTGCACAAATACTATTAGCACTACTACATGGAACACCACAAATTGAATCAGTTTTTCCATCTGTTAATCTGATGAAAAAAAATATTAGAACTAAACTATTAAATCCTATGCTGGAGAGCTTATTGCCTTATGTGGATCTGGTCAATTTACTACTACAGCGGTTGACAGCATTGATGTACCAATGTATAACTACAAACAAAAGGATTCTGAGGATGGTTAAAATAATTATTGAAATTCTTAGTTGTGTATATTTTTGTACTTTTCACTTCCTTGATGTAACCCTGTTTATGTAGGTTCCACTATTTATGTTTTAATATGGTAACCCTATATTCCTCCTTTGCATATTCTCATTTGAATGAAGTTTTCGAAGGTTTGGGGGCTACTTATGCCAATTTTACTATCTGTGGGCATAGGCCCTGCTCTTTTGGGGTAACTTTTGCCTAACGTAAGTGGTAGAACCTCCAAACAACAGCCCTGGGCCAGTCTTCCTTTCTAACAGACTGAGCTAGGTGACAGTTCTCCAAGTTGGTTTGTTATAGCGCCTTTATATGTGCTCCAGTTGTGGGGAGGGGGTGCTTTTAGTAAAGCAGCTCTTGGGAGCTCTTTTAATTAAAGCACCCACAGCATATCATGTGTACAGTGTTGTGCACTTCAAAATGGTGGTGGGGGCACTTTTAAAGATAGTTCAGTGAGTTTTAAAGTGGTCCTGCCACCATTTTGAATTGTAAGGGCACTGAATACATGAGACAAGGAGGCTGTCGGAGCATGCTAATTGGCATACTTCTGCATTTTTGGTTAATTTATCAACTCTGCTCCAATATATTGTAATTACAGTGCAGTGAAGCAGGCATCCCACATGTGTACAGGCACCCCTAGTGACTAAAACTATTAACTGTTCAGGTTTCACTTGTTAAATGCCTACAGTTTTCTTTTAAGGTTGTGTGTTTATCCCTTCCCCCCTGTAATAAAACATATTTGTTTGAATGTTAGTTAAAAAAGGGAAACTTTTTTCATTTTAAAACATCCAGTAAAAATTTATTTTTCTGGGTTTCTGGGTGGGAACTCCAGCCAGATTTAGAAAGTTAGTGCGAAACCCCTAAACTGAATCCTGCCCTTGTTACTGCCACGCAGGGCTTAGCAGAAAGGTTGCATTTTACATTATGTAAAACACATGTCAGTAAATATATGTCAGTAAAAGGTTTGCAGCTTGTCAGTAAAAAAAAAAAAAAAAAAATGGTGGGGGGGGTTGGCAAGATGCTTGTTGCACACTGAGGGTATGGATAAAGGTACATGATACCTGCTTTTACCTGGAGGGATTTGTGCTGCACAGAAGTATGCAGCAGTTGTTCCTATATAAATACTATCTCTGCATGAGCATGTAGGTACAAGGTAGCTACATCCCCCTAACTTTGACCCTGAATGAAGATGTGTTAAAACTGAAGCACTTTTGCTATATTTGTGGCATTACAGAATCACACAGAAGTAACACTTTGCATCTGTATCCTTCTATGTAGATGCAATTATTATGTGCATCTACAACCCAAGAGTGACTGTGTGTGGCTTAGCTTATGGCTTTCAAATGTAAAGGAAAGATATAACCATCATTCTGTTGATAAAATACTGAACAAATGCAAAATGCCTACATATTTTGTGACTAGGTGAAGCCTGGATTCTCTTTCCATGTCTGTCCAAACCATGCATTGATGTAAGTGGTCTTTCAACTGTGGAGAAGGCTCTAGTATTATCTCACCTGTGCACCATAAACAGAATTGCTTTCTTTCAAATTAGTTTGAAACCACTGATTTAGATCAGGTGAAAATACAATTCTCTAAAATATGTGGAACTTCAAATCCGGTCTTTCAGGCGTACTTAGTTCATATAACACCAATAGAATTATTCAGGTATACAGCCATAGGGCAGGATAGAATCAAATTACTCCACATATTTAAATGATCTATGATTTTAGAATAATGAAACTATGCAATTTTTGAAAGAATATTTGCTTGTAACAACATAGTTAAAAGAGCATAGATGGAATTTTGCAACATACAGAGGACAATAACCCAAATCTGATGGAAAAGAGAAATATAATTGTTGGAATAATGCAAAGTGTAATAAGCATGACAAAGTGTAATATAGATGCAAAGTGTACTAGAGATGATTAGAGATCCTTGAAGTTTCTGTGGGGAAAAAACCTTGTTAAAGAAATTGGATATAGGTCTTAACTATTGTCTTAATGCAAAACTTGGGGTTCCTTTCTCAAACAAACTTAAGTCTTGCGACCAAGAAATGTCACAAGCTCTCTTTTAAAATTCACCCAACATGGAAAAATTAGGAAGGCACTGATTACTAATCATCTTGTGGTATTTTTCTTGAGAACTTATTCATGGCTGTGCAGTTTCCTAGAAGCCAACAAGGGGGAGCTCTGTATAGAGAATTTCTTCCTTTGCGATTCTTTATCCCTTCTTGCCAAAGGACTCTTTCTGGTATTAGTCATTAATTATTGCATCCTCTAGAAAACACTGTAGGATGCACTAATCAGCTTTCTTTTGCTAAGCCACTTGTATGTATGAAGTGAAAATATATTCTCTGCCCATGCATGTGTTTCACTACACACAATCTAATAAATCAAAGTGCAAGTGGCTTAATAGCTTAATTTGCTTTCTGGATCCCACAGACACATAAGAACATTCCACAGTGAACAATTCACTTACATGGAGATTCATAAACAATTATTACAGGCAGTTTTCATAACTTTTGTTTTCTAATAGGCAATGAGTATGTTGGGTTTAGTTAAATTATAAATGCCAGTATTCATGGGTAGCCGTCTGTGGTTTTCTTCCATATTTTCTGATCTTAGGACAAAGTGTATAAATGATGATTTATGTTCTGGGCATCCTCCCTTAGAAGTTTTAAATCAGTTCATGAGACTTTCATTGCTGCTCTTGTCATTTATCCATCAGCGTTCAGTCCATTTAATCCAGGCCTCTCAGCTGTACAGACCTAGCCCCTGTTGTGAGTGATCGGCCTGCATGAGTGCTCCCAGCTTCTCCTGTCACATCACATTTGCATAAAAGAGGACGGATAACCAAATTTGAGCACACAAATGAAAATGCTAAGCGCTGAACCTGTCACAGTTGTTGTTCAACTAATTGTGAAAAATTTGATTTGCTGGCTTTTCACTGTTTATCATGTGGACCCCTTCTCAAATTTTCCTTGGCTTATGCTTCTGTACATGTAGCTTTTAAACTCTATGCACAAGCAACCCACCCTGGGGATTACTTACCTCTCCTACCAGCTTTTAATGTTGGCTCATCTACTTGACTAAATTAGGACACCATGGCAAACACAAACACATAATTAAAAACCTGGGAAAGACAACTGCAGTTGCACTCCTTAAATTGATTTTGCAGTCTTCTACTGGTATATGCCTTTGTATTTTGCCATCTTCCCTTTTCTTCCAATAACCCCTGGAAATGTTTGTGATTTTGATTACATATACTAGCAAGATATTTTCTGTATTATAAAATAGAAAATCTTTTTCATATTTTTTGTTCAAAACTGCACAGTACTTATAAAAATACATCCTTATTTTGTAAAAATGTTTAACAGGCTAATATACAAATGTTGTATCCACTTTAAAGTATTTTCTCAAATGAGTGATCCCTTTTGAAGTGGTATAAAAGATCTTAAGTATATACACTACCTAGATATTTTTAAGACCTATAATTTTTATTACTTTTCCAAACATGCTTTTAAGATACTACTGTGTTTATTTTCATTCACTATTTGTAACTCATCTGTACAGATTACTTTTTGTTTTCATAACTGCAATTTCTCCTGCTGCAGTTTTTGGTTGCTATTTAACCAGTTGCTATTTAAAAAATAGCAAATGATGTGTACAAACATTATGTGTACAACTGTCATTTAATATCAAATTCTTCTAGCATTTCGGTATCTGTAACAAATATACTTCATCCAAATAGATGTAACATACCACTAGAAAAGAATGAGGAAGCAGTTTCATTACAGTCCTATCAAAGTAAGCAAATTATTCTATAAATCTTTGCTAAAAAATATTTTTTTCAAATTTTCTAGTCTATGGGTTGAACTGAAAAGTCAATTCATTTTGGATCAAGGATGTGTTGAAGATTAAAGTCTTTTAAAATGTAATTGAAGTAAACTGAATTTAAGTAATTGAGACAGTGATTAAGAACAGTCAGCATAGATTCACCAACTCATGCCTGACGAACCTGATTGCTTTTTGTGTTGAGATGACTGGTTCTGTGGATGTGGGGGAGACCAGTAGATGTGATATACCTTGACTTTAGCAAGTGGGTCACAAAAATATTTCAAAGGGTCGCAAGCATCAGAAAAATGCACAAAAACATGGATTTCCCTTTGCTTGCTGGCAGCATTCCAGCTCGCAAGGGGCTGCTTGGGGTGTGGCCAGCATGCAGGCAGGCAGGGTCAAAGGAGCAGCCGCAGCAGCCAAATACAGGGTAAGTGTATGGGGAGTGGGAGTTGGAGATCCAGGGTTTGGGGACTGTCATAGATGCTAGGGTCAGAAGGGACCTCAACAGATCATTGAGTCCGACCTCCTGCCCTGGGCAGGAAAGAACTCAGAGGTTAGATGACCCCAACTAGATGCTTATCCAGCCTTCTCTTAAAGACCCCTAAGGTAGGGGAGAGCACCACCTCCTTTGGAAGCCCATTCCAAATTTTGGCCACCCTTACCATAAAGAAGTTCTTCCTGATGTCCAGTCTAAATCTGCTCTCTTAGTTTGTGACCACTGGTTCTTGTTACCTCAAGAGGCACCATGGTGAACCATCTCTGGTTCCTTGCTGCACCTGCATAATGAATAGGTAGGCAGCCACAAGATCACCTCTCAGGCTTCTCTTGCGGTGGCTGAAGAGATCCAGGTCCCTCAGTCTCCTTATAAGGCTTGGCCTACAAACCCTTAACCATACAAGTGGCCCTCCTTATATGCATGTTTGTGTACATGCATGTGTGCACATATGGGGAGGGAATGTGTGAGGGGGGCAGGTGCCTGCTACCACTGGCAGAAGGTGTCTGGGTACCAAGGCTGTGGCAGGTTGAGGGCAAGGGTACTGTGGATCAGGCACCAGCAGGGTCGGGGGTTGTGGGTCATGACAAGACATTGATCTTTGCAAATGGGTCCCAGTATGAAAAAGGTTAAGAACCACTGGATTCGATGACTTCCTAAGGTCCCTTCCAACTCTGATTTTCTATGATTCTATATGATTCTAAACTAACATGTTAAATTTAAATTAAAAATTGAACTATTTTATTTGAAAAAAAGTTTTACTACCACTTCTTTTGCCCTGCAACTATAGGCCAGGCTGAGACCTCTAGGTCAAGGAATCCAGTTCCCTACTATCACTGGTTGCCACATGATGCAATCCTATCCAGATATCTCCAGCTTGAAACAACTTGCTATTTGTCCCCACATCTGTTGTGAAGCTGTTCCAGAACTTTACTGCACTAATGTTTAGAAATCTTTTAAATTCCTAGCTTAAATTTATACATGGGCAGCTTGTATACATCTGTTCTCAGGCTGACATTATCTTTTAATTCTTCTTGGAATTGGCTTATAGATAGATATATGCATTATAAGGGTCCAAGATAGTCAATAAGGGTTAATTGATTTGTAAGAGCCTGAATTTCACACACAGTTCCATATAGCCCTGGAAGCAGACAGGCTGTCTAGCATAACAAAGCCAATGGATGGACACAGCCTGAGAATTGAGGGGTGGCATCCCATAACACAAGATCACAGCCTCAAGGCAGACTGGTTGTCTAACACAACAAGGACACAAAGCCTGGGTGTCGAGGAAGTACTATGTACCATACTGTCCCATAACATAAGTGACACCAGTTACCTGGCCTGGGGGGGGCGGGGCGGGCGGGCGCTGAGTCCCAGCTTTGGAGGAACAAACCAAATTAGGAGAAGGCCTGGAAAGGTGCATGGACATGTGACCACAGAGACAACCAACCAGCAATAGCAATGGATGAAAAGTCATCAAGAGGGAAGGAGAATGAAAAAAGCAAAGGTTTGAGATTAACAAAGGGTCTCTCCCCATCGGTGATGCGTAGGGGGGGCATGGAGGGGCTTGCCACTGTGGTACCTCCGAGTTTCAGGAGGCACCAGTCGTTCATGTCCTTCCCTGTTCCTTCTCTTGCTCCCTGAGAAGAGTCCCAATCCCTGAGGCCACCATGGACTGAGGGCATACTAGCAGCCTGTCTCATGCACCCCACTGGAGGGGAGGCTATGAACCTTAGCATCCCACCTCCAGACTGCTGACACCTAAGAGAGGCTCAGGGTGGAGCTTGCATCCTGACCAGATGTACTTTGATGATAGCCCTAGGATTGGTAGATATAGAAGTGTTTGATTGTTTGTATTGCCTTTTTGTTATCACTGCGTATCAATAAATTTACTTATTATTGAACGGAAAGGTTGTAGTCAGTCTGAGGGTTGTGCTCACCTAGAACACAGGTATAAGAGCTGAGTCCTAAATCCGGTGCCAGCAGATATTGCCATTTGCTCCACTGGTTCTCACCCTGCTACTTCCAGATCTGGATCCAGATTGTGAGGATCTAGCCCAAGGCACAGGGTGAGTTTAATGCCCCTGATTTATACAACAGAGGAGCTTTAGAGACTTCCTGGCAAATAGTTGCTTCTTTGCAAATCAGGTAACTTCTTCCTCTGCTAGAATGGGGAGTACCAGTCTTTAAGCACTTATCTTTGCTTGGAAGCCCTTTATAAAGACTGAATATTAATACCTGAAGATTAATAGATATGTGCTCAGTTTAATTATCTTTTGGTAGAATGTTCATTAATGTTACCCCAGTTTATTGCCTCCTGATTCTTCATAAATATAACTTAGGTCTGCCTGGCTGCATCTTAAGAAAACAGCTCTGTGGTTCATAGGTGAAAAGGTAGTCTCCAAGATAATTCATCCCCTGTCTGGAGAGCCTTTCAGATAAATACTAGAATTAAATGGAATAAGAAAAGGAAGAGGGTCAATCAAGTGTCTGTAACTGACATGTCTTACATAGGAAAAGGGCCTAGAGTCTTTTCTCACCAAGTTCTCATTTTTACACAAATTGCCAATTGTTCAAATCACTAGTAAGACCTTATGAGGGGGATAAGGCAAAGTGACGTGTTTATTGATTAAGAGCTTAACACATGCGCACGCACACACTCTCTGTTCTGGGATACATTACCAGTTTTATTGGTGCTCAGATCAACTTAGTGGCTAGTCAAATTGATCACAAGTGGGAGCTAGACTCCTGCTGGTCCATCTCATCAGATGAACTGATGTTCCAGGATGACATGCAGAACAAGACCCAAAATTGATATGTCTCATCCCATCTTTTGTAGACTTGTTAATTCAGTCCTCTGGGCTTTTGCTGTGTTATCACTGTGTTGTTCCTTGAAGGTCGATTGATGTTCTTTCGCTGTTCTGGGGTAGATTCTTCTTGTTTTGGTCTTTTATCTGTCTGGATTCTTCAGCCAGTCACCAGCTGATGTTTTCCCTTTCCACAGACACTCTCATCCATTTTCTCACATATACAACATACAAAGGTTGAGCAGTTATGTCAAGCTACAGAGCAATACAAAATGGAGTTTCTTAAGGCAATTCAAAACTCAAATGCATAAAATTAAGGCAATAGGCAAAAGTCTATTTCCATGTTATTTATCTAATATAAAGCTGGTATTTATGTCATTTGCATAACATCAGTCCAGTTTGAAAGTAGCAAAAGGTGTTTTCCAGTTGCTAACATGAATGAGTTTAGTCTTCATGTCGGCCATAGGTATTATGCATTTTTCGCTGCGCTTGAGGTTAGAAAAAAGTTTTAGTTATTTCATATTTATTTCTATTTACTCTGCAACTGATAGAGTCAGTGCTTGGAGGAGGGGTGAGGTCATTATCCTGAGATTTTTTTGATGCATGTAGGGCAGAGTTTTTCCTCATTTTGGGGGTAGGTTCTTGTAGATCTCCTTGCTGTATTGCCAGTTTTGTTTTTGTACTCAGCCCTGACCCTTTTTGGGGAAATAAAAAAATAGAAAAATAGAAATAAAAAAATCCTCAGCTATACCAGAAGGAGATTATTTTTTTAAAGCTTAATTTCAAACTAATCCTAGTTATTTGTACTTTTCTCCTTGGCTGAGTCCAAAACTTCTCAAGCTTCTGTTTCAATACTGCATTGACAACAGGGATATCCTTGCAATCATAGAAATGTAGAACCAGAAGGGACCTGTAAGACCATAATGTCTGGTCCCCTGCTATGGCAGGAAATTATTGGGCTCAGATGAGCTCAACAATGTGCTTGTCCAGCCTCATCTTGAACACCTCCAAGGAGAATGACCGCACCACCTCTGTTGTGATTGTTCCAGATTCTGGTGTCCTTTACAGAAAAAAAATTCTTTCTTATATCTAACCTGAATTTGCCCTCTATAAGCTTAGGCCCATTGGTACCAGTCTTCCTGTGAGTTGCCTTCCTGAAGAGTTACTCCCCTTGGTCTTGGTGTTCAGCCCTGACATACTTATAGGTAACTATCAAGTCGCCTCGTAGTCTTCTCTTACTCAGACTGAACAGGTCCAGTTCCTGGAGTCTGTCTTCATAGGACCTATCCTCCATGCCTTTGACTATATGGGTGGTCTTTCTTTGTACCCTCTCAAGCTTATCCATGTCCTTATTGAAGTGCAGTGCCCAGAACTGGACACAGTACTCCAGCTGAGGCCCCACCAGTGCCGAATAGAGAGGGAGGAGTACCTTGCTGGATTTATTTGCCACGCATTGGTTGATGCACACCAGAGTTCTATATGCCTTTCTGGCAACCTCATTGCACTGTTGGCTCATTCATCTTCCCATCTTCCAGTTGATCATGACCACCAGGTCTCGTTCAGATGCTGTACCCACCAGTGGACACACCCATTGTGCAGTTGTGGGTGAGGGCTTTTCCTACCCAGATGAAGGACTTTGTAAGTCTACCTTTTAAACCCCACCTGATTCCGTTCCGCCCATGAGTCCAGTGTCTAAGTCATCCTGGATCCTAACCCTACCCTCTAATGTGCCCACATTTCCCCACAGCTTGGTGTCATTTGCAAACTTAAATCATTCAGCTTTCCACCCTCTTATCCAAGTTATTAATTAATATATTAAAGAGCACAGGTTCAAGCACCAATCCCTGGGGGACACCACTGGAGACAGCCCTCCAGGATGAGGGTGTTCCATTGATTATCACCCTCTGGGAGTGGCCTATAAGCCAATTGTCCACCTACCTCACTGTAGACTGGTCCAGCCCAGCACCCTCCAGGTTTTTTGTTTTTGTTTTTGTTTTTGTTTTTTTTGTAAGAATCCCATGGGAAATTAGAATTCAGTAAAACCTTTGACTCTTAAGTAAATCATGTCAACCTCGTGTTCCTCATCCAGATGGCTAGTTACCTGGTCATAGAAGGACACCCAGTTTGTCAGGCATGATCTATCCTAAACAAAGCTATGCTGGTTGCTTCTTAACACTGCATTAGTTACCAGCTTGTAACTGATGGCCTCCTTAATAATTTTTTTTCAAAAATTTTACCCAGGACCAAGGTGAGACTGACTGGTCTGTAGTTTGTGGGGTCATCTCTCTTCCCTTTCTTAAAGATGGGCACCATATTTGGCCCTCTTCCAGTCATCTGGGACCACACCTGAGTTCCATGAGTCTTCAAACATCTTGGCCAGTCACACTGCTATAAACTCAGCCAGTTTTTTCAGGACTCTTGGGTGCAGGTCATTGGGGCCAGCAGACTTGAAAATATCCAAGTGGTACAGGAGATCCCTCACTTGTTCAGGACTGATTTCATGTAGCCTGTTGTCTTCCCCATGGTCCCTGAGACTGTTCAGGTGAACAGTCCCGCGTTTGATTTTAGGAATACCAACATCTTTTTTTTTTTTTCTTGCTCCCTATGCATCTGTAGGAGGACTTTTGCTTGTCTTTAATTCTGATTGCTGCTTAACCTGCCTTAGCTTTCCATATCTCATATATACAGGCCCTGGCAATACAGGTGTTTTCCTCTGGTTGCTGAGACATTATTCCATTGCTCATATACTTCTTTTTTTCTTTTTCAATAGCTCCCTAATATCCCTGTTGAGTCAAGTAGACCTATTGGCTCTGTTCCTGCCTTTTGTCCACTTGGGGATGGCCTGTTTTGGGCTGTGAAAATTTCCTCCTTAAGGAAACACTGCCATTCCTGAACTCCCAAATCATCCATTTGCTGGTTGCAGAAGACATCTCCAACTAGCTGCTTGAGTTTGCCAAAATCTGCCTTTTTGAAATCCAGAACTTCTGTTCTGCTGACTGACTTCCCAGCCTTATGATGGATGGTGAACCTAATCAAGTTGTGATCACTGTCTCCCAAAGTACCACCAATCCTTAGGTCACCTATCATGTTTTCTCCTCTCTGGATTCTGAATTCAGAATGGTCTTACCCCTAGTAGGCCCTTCCACAACCTGTGTCAGAGACAGGTTGTCTATTGTTGCCAAGAAGTTGGCTGACCTGTCAGAGACAGCTGAATGATTCTCCCAACAGATGCCAGGGCAATTGAAGTCACCCATGACAATCATGCCCCTAGTGCAAGCTTGCCTCAGTTCTCCAGAGAATGCTTGATCATTCTCCTCTTCTTGGGAGAGAGGCCTGTAGTAGACTCCCACCATCAGGTCTCCTGATTCCCCTTGTATCCTGACCCAGAGGATCTCAAGGGACCCTTCCCTGCTCTCAAACATGACCTACAGGGAGGGGTACTGCTCTTTCACATAGAGGGCCAAACCTCCTCCCTTCTTTCCAACCTGGTTCTTTCTGTAAAGCTTATGGCCCTCAATATTCACTTCCCAATTGTTTCATCCCACCAGGTCTCTGTCAACCCAACCACATGGAAATCCTCATCAACCAAGAGGAGTGCCAGTTCCTCCTCTTTGTTTCCCATACTTCTGGCATTCCCGTAAAGACACATGAGCTCTCCTCTAGATGCCTCAGGTTTTCTGTCATTCCTCCCGTGTGTCAAGATGTCACTACTAATGTTGTCCATTGCTTGAATGCCCTCCTGTCTGTTGTTGGGGTTAGTGGCTTCATGTACAGCATTGGAACCTTCTCCCTGGCTCCCAGATGTGCCTAATTTAAAGCTCTCCTCAACAAGGTGGCAATTCTCATACTAAACAACTTCTTCTCTCTGCTTGTGAGATGAATACCCTCTATTGCATGTAGACCACTGTTATAGAACTGTGTACCAAGGTCAAAGTATCCAAAGCCTACACAGTGACACCATCTCTTAAGCCTATTTTAAATTGGAGGAAGAGTTTGTGGCCAATTTTTTAGGGTAGTAGAACCATGAAGCAAATTGTGAAGGGAAGGGCAATTTTGTTGTGATAAGAAATCAGGAGGTTAGAATTTAAGAACAAATTTAGGAGCAGTCATAAGAGAATTGGGTAGTGGAATTGAAACAGAGTAAAAGAAATACTTGAAATTCAGGGCCTGATCTTTCTTCTCTTTCTCTCCCTTGAAGGGATGAGTATTTACAATAATCCAATTTTTCAAAGTGAACACTTTAAAGATGTAATTCTTCAAAAAAAATTCCTTAAAATGTACCCCCTATCACCATCCCACACTTGCATGTTCATTGGATTGATAAACTTGCATAAACCCAATCCAAAGTGGGCATGAAAAATACTTGTTTAAATTTTTGAAAATGGAAAATATGTTGCAGTATTACCTTGTCTCTAATAAATTGTGCTCTTTCAGTTTATCCTGCTACTAGATATTTATGAACTAGAAGAATTCTTTTGCCTGGTTCCCTTAATACCTCTGTGTATGTCAAAAAGATTTCTTCATTTTCCCACATCCACCTGTGTAAACACCATTCTTTCCTAGCTAAGTCTTTTTGGCTACTTAGCAGAATAAACAAACCCTCCATTAACACATCTTTTGTTTTGCTACAGTTTGTAACTCCCCTTGTAGAAGTTCATTAATATGTAAAGGAAGCACAGTTCTGCACTTCTTCCACATATTCATTTTATATAAAGTCTTTTAAAACTTATTTGTATAGTTTGAGGTTATAGCTTAATGTAGACTGCTGCAGAAATAAATTTCAGATGTTGAGATGGTCACAGTGTAGGTTGTAGATCCATGTTACCACTGTGTATATGTGCATGCAAACAGATAGATATGATCTAATTGTTTTCTCTTCCTGAAGTTAAGGAGCAGATTCAATATATTTAGCCTATGGGTAAAATATTTGTTAACCTATTGAACCTAAATTATGAGTCAACGTTTTTCCCTTCTGCTAAGTGGTAAGGTAACTAATGCTGAAGGTATATTTTGATCATCCTGTCTTTAAAATTTTCTAGACTGATAGATACAAACATGAAAAACATGCCCCACCATAGAATTACAAATACTTTCCTAAACTGAACAAAATTGAAACTAAAAGTCTCCCTGGGACTAAGGGTGCCTGTAAACCTGCAGGAAGGCTGCTCCAGTGCACTGTATATACATTAAGCTAATTAGCACACCTCCAGCAGCCTCCTCGTCTCATGTATCAGTGTCCCTATACTTCAAAATTGAAGCAGGTGTGCTTTAACTAAAGCTCATTCAATGAGATTTACTTTAAATGCCCCCATCACCATTTTGAAGCATGGGAAGGAACATGGATATATCAAATGATGTGGGTTCTCGGAGCCTCTCTAATTAAAGCCCCTGGTCCCCAGAGCGTGTGTAAAAGTGCCTGAGGAGCCCAGTAGGCTACAATGGTTAAGGTCACACAAAAGAAGTGATATGGCTAGTATCACGTTTGGTTAACTTTGACTCCCCAGCCTGAATAATCCTTTTATAACTGGGTGACTGGGCAGCCTTGCTATGAGTCCAGAGTGGAACTTCAACCTAATGGCTATGGAGCCATGGCAAGTACTTCTTCATTCCTGATTAAAATTAGAGTGTGCCTCATATGGTGCCTGAGCTTTTTACACCAAGAAGGAATAAGGTGAGAGTAAAGAGTGCCCACAGCTCTCTATAGATGTCACACAGAGGTGTTGCCCATCTAGGGATCCTGAGTATTTTGTTATTCCAACCTGTATTTTCTTGACACTACTATGTATCCCTTTTCTTAAAAATACTGACATCCTCTTGTCAATACCTATGTGAGCCAGGATATTGTAATATTAATATATCTGTTCATAAAAAAGTAAAACATATTAGTCCTTAGGTTGCATTTTCTGTATTTTAGAGGTATAGAAATGCTTCTCCATTTTCAGGAAAATATCCTAGAAATCACACCATTTGGAATATTTTGCTACTCCTGTAAGTCCCAGTTGGCTCAAACCAGCTGTCTCCCACTATTCAAGTCTTGGCATCATTTAATATTCTTGATATTTAAAGATGAGAATCTAGATCTCACCCATGTTTGTATTTGCTGCTGGGAAGGGAGCAATAAAAGGGCGATTAGCATTTCTACTGATCATTGGTTAAAATGATTTAACCACCCTTTTAACAAAGTAATAAAGATTCCTAAAGTAATTACATGATTTTGCTAAACATTAAGAGTAATGAGATTAAACAGTAACAAGTATCATTGGTCAAAGCTGTTTAGCTACATGTAGCTAAAAGATTATTAACTAAGATTTTGTAATAAAGTCTATGCAACTCAAGTTAGTCTATTCTTTGGTAACTCTAAAAGCAAACAAAAATACAGGCTGTTTCAAATGAATGGCCACTCTGGAGGAAAAAAAATGGAACGCTGAATGTTTCACTTAAGTTCCCCAAAGATTTCTTATCAGAAAAGTAGCTTATTTATCTGAAAAGTGAAACATTATATTTCAAATCCTCTTTTAGACAGAAGCTTTGACAAACTTCATTGGTGAATGCAAAGAGACAGCCATGTCTTGAAAGAATGAAGACTGGATTGCTCATTCTTTGAGTTACATGTTCACTATTAAATTCTCCTGTAGCATAGATTATTACAACATTAAGTTCAAAAAGGCTAGTTTTAAAGCAACTCTTAAAGATATTTCGATGGAGGGGAAGTGAATAGGGATGAAGAGACCAATTAACCAATTTTTCTTGGCCTTTCTCTCACATACAGGCACATTCTCTACAAACCCCAGTTTTGATGTATTATTTTAATTAATCCCAGTCTTTTGATTTCTGCAGAAAAGAAGGTTAGCAAATGTAACAATGCTCGAGAGTTTCTTTATCGTAAAAGACACATAATTTCAAGCATTTAATAAGGTAGATTTATTCTGGGTAGTTTAGTTTGCACATTCACTCAAACAACCCTCCCCAAAGACAACATTAAAAATGTGATTAGTTAGCTGCCATCAATAACACAAAATAGGAAAACACTCTCTGAAGGGACGGCTTTGTGGAGGGCACCGCACAGTGTGTAGTAAAAATATATGGCCTAATAAGTTTACATTTGCAGGCTCATTTGTTAAAACTCTTGAATTTCTAATTTGTGTCGGAAAGATAAATGGATGGGGCCTCAGTAACGTGTGAGATTAATACTGATGGATGGGGATTCAGTTTTTTGCTAGCCTCTTACTTCCATACAACCCAGTAGGCAGTTTATGGGGAAAACCAAATGTAAATAAAAAAAGAAGACATTATTTACTTTGGTCAAGGCCAATTACCAGTTATATCGTTCTTTTCAACTTTATAGTTTAGATGTAAATTATCTTTATCTAATTATTGTTTAATGCGTTTTGGTAATCAAGCCCTTACAAAGTGTAATTAGATGCTAAAAAGGATAGGCAGCCACCAGGTTCTCAGAAATATTTGCAATAGTCAAGGAGTTGATACAGAGGCCTTTGCAGGGAACCCTTCTGGCTATAAAGAAATACAAGAAGAATAAAAGATTTAAATAACACAATTGCCTTGCACCTTGGAATCAAAATTTGCCATTGAAAGAAATATGGAGAAAAATTTAATACAAATTCTAGAATGATTTACATTCTGCAAGTACCACACACAAGAATGGTAAGAAACCTACTGTAATGTTAGTGGCTTTGCAATAGTGCTAAAAGAGGGGTTTTCAACCTTTTTGGATCAGTGTACCCCTGGCAGCCAGACATGCAGCAGTGTACCCCCGGCAGCTGAACATGGGGCTGGCATGGGGGGGAGGGTAGTGCACAGCGGAACACAGTGTGGGGGAGTGGCAGCCACTGTGTGCAAGCTTCCCTTACCCCCTGCATCTAGGATGGAGGATGGTGCATGGTACATTCCATGTATTCAGCATCCTGCACTTCAAAATGGTGGCGGGATGAGCTTTGGTTAAAGTGCCCCCACCACTGTCTTGAAATGCAGGGATGCTGAATATATGGAATGCTGTGAGCTTTTTAATTCAACAGCTCTAATTAAGGTGCCCTTACCCCATCCCAGAGCACATATAAAGGCTCCCCTGGGGATCAGTCATCAAGCCTAATTAGAGAACACCTGTAGCCTGCCCAGAGAAGTCTCCTGACCAGAAAGGGGTGGGGCTTGGAAGACATATTATCCCAGGCCTTGAGCCAAGGCAGTCAGTCTTTTCCTAGAGGCAAAAGGGGAAAGAATTCTGCTGTGAGACAGCTGTTGCTGGGTGGCTGACTGAGGCCCCCACCAATCTTGAGAACAAAGTAAAGAGCTGCGGGCTGGTAGGGACTGAGACCCAGAATGAATAGAGATTTTGAGTAGACAGCTAGAGGGCTTAGGTTGTAGTTGAGTTTTGACTGGAAGACTGTTTGGGACTAGCAAGGAGAGGTGAAGATCAAAATAGTGTGAGGAAAAGCAGAAGGAATCTTGAGCCCATTGGGGTAGGTCCCAAACTACAATATAGCCCAAGAGATAGAGAGATTAGAAAAGGCCAGTGAGCCATAGCCCAAGAGGGGCTGAGATGTTAGCTAGATAGCCTACAGCCATGAGGGATGGAGACAAGGCCAGGGGCCCACCACTCTAGGGGAGTGGGACTAGAGCCAGAGGCCCAAACTAAATAGGACAAGGCAGTATCTGCAGTGCAGAAGTCAGGTCCAGCACACTAAGAATAGGCAGCAAGGATCCAGCAAGACAAGGGTGAAAGCCAAAAAGGCTGAGGTCCCAGCAAGGAACATAAGGCCTAGAGTGGCTTGAGATGGAACTGGGGCTGAGTGTCCCTGAAATGACCCCTGCAAGGCATGGCTGGAGAGGAAGTTGGAGCTGTAAAGAGCCATTAAAGTGATTAGTGTCCTGGGAGATGCAGATGGGCCAGGAGGGGATTAATTCATGTCTGAGGGCAGAACAGAGGCAGGTAGGGATTTTGAAGGAACCTGTAGACTCAAGGAAGACCAAGTTCCACATTGGGACACTGGGACAACTTCCCTTTTGAGAGTTACAGTGGACAATAAGATGGATATGAGTCAACAGTTGTGCCCTTGTTACCAAGAAGCCTAACAATATACTGAGTTGCATTAGTAAGAGCGTTGCAAGCAGATCAAGGGAAGTAAGCATTCTGCTCTGGTGAGGCCACATCTGGAGTACTGTGTCCAGTTTTGGGACCCCACAATAGAAAGGATGTGGACAAATTGCAGTCTAGCAGACAGCAATTGAAATGATTGGGGGGGCTGGGACACATGACTTATGAGGAGAGGCTGAGGGAGCTGGGTTTATTTAGTCTGCAGAAGAGAAGACTGAGAGGGGATTTGATAGCAACCTTCAACTACCTGAAGGGTGGTTGCAAGGAGGATGGAGATAAACTGTTCTCAAGTTTCAGCAAGGAAGGGTTAAGTTTGGTATTAGGAAAAACATTCTCACTAGGAGGGTGGTAAAGTAGTGAAATAAATTACCTAGAGAGGTGGTGAAACCTCTATCCTTAGAGTTTCTTAAGGCCCAGCTTGACAAAATCCTGGCTGGAATGATCTAATTGGGGATGGTCCTGCCTTGCGCAGGAAGTTGGACTAGATGACCTCCTGAGGTCCCTTCTAACCCTAATTTTCTATAATTTTAAAAAGTATTAACAACAAGATGGGGCAGATAAGAACAAAGAGGCAAAGCACCCAGAGAACCAGAGCAGAGCAGGATTTGCAAGACCACCAAGGGGTGTCATAGCCACCCCTGAAACTCAGTCCCACTACAGTTACACTGTGAGATGAATGTTGATCAGTGTTAGTGCTAGCCCAAGTTTAGAGCAATGAGAACTTCAAGCTAGCAAGGGCCTGGAAGACTGAAAGGTAAGACTTTCCCGTCTTATGCCGGGCTTCTTCCTGACCTCTAGTGCTCCCCCAATTCACTCCCTGCTCCCAGGTCTCCCCTTTGCCCCCTCTCCCCCCACTGGCAGATTAACCTGCTCCCCTGGGACAGACAGCATGGGCAGCCACAAATACGGGGAGGGTAGCGAGTGGGAATCTAAGATGCTGGGATGGAGGGGTTTGAGGTACAGTGGGCCTGATCGAGGCCAGTAGAGGAAGAGGTGGATGGAATTGTTTACATGGAGGTGCCACCTGGAGTGTCTGTACCTTAGTGTAACATGAGTTGAGTAATATGCATCAGAGATAATCCTGCCCTGGACTGACATAACTTTCAGCCACCTAAAGAGCTCTTAAGACTAGTTTCAGGTATTAATGTGCAGACAATCCAGGTGTTAAGAGCACCAGGAGCCACCTAAGATGACCATGTAACAAGGCCCTAGAATGCTGTATAAATTGTACACAGATCTTTTTCCAGGGGACATAATGTGTCTTAACCAGAAAGTACTGGACATGATTCAGGAAGTATTGGGTGAATAGCTTGTGTTGTGCTGGAGCTCAAACTAAATGATGATTGATCTCTGCTCCCTTTGAAATCTATTAATCTATTAAAATTAATGCTTATATCCTATCTACTCAGAAATCTGATTATTATTGAAGAAACCAAGGACTGTTGATTTTGTTTATTACTGTAAGAATTCAACTCTTTTCTGTAAAAATTCACGAAATGGGATGTGTGTCTGTGTAGAAGGATCGCTGTGGCAGGACACTGTTTGTGCCTGCCACTTTAAGAGCTGAGCCAAGCAGCTAGCAGGTGCTTGATTGCAGCGGCCATTTTAGATCTCTGGCCACCTATATAAACAGAGCAGTTTGCTGCTGGCAGGCCAGGAAGTAACATTGCTTGGCTGCAAGGCTGCATACAACACCCTGGACGTAAGGGCAGGAGCTGTAGGGCATGGTTTGTTTGCTCCTGGTCCTGGGCATGACCTAAAACTACACCCTGCCAGGAGCGGGGGGCCTGGTGGGGCTCTCAGTGGCATGAGAGCCCCCAGGAAATATCAGGCCAGTTACCACCCTGGTGAAAGGTGGGTCAGGGCACCTTAATAACACCAGCTTCCACAACTGGGTGGGTTAACACATAGTCCGGCCAAGAAGGTGGACCCAAATTAGAGATGGGGCTAGAGGCTCATAGGCCTGATTTGAAAATCCTTGACTGATCAATGTGGGGGCCAGGACCAGAAGGGTCAAAGGGCCAGGGGCGCACAGCAAGGAGCACCCAGAGCTAAGGGTCTGGGGTTTCTGACTGGCCTTGGAGGTGAGGCCAGGGCCTGTGTGGCCAAAGGTCCTGGGGGGACCACATCTGAGAGGAGAACCGTTCAGGGAGCTAGGCAGCCCTGAATGAGGATGGATCCCACCTGATAGGAGGGATCCAGCTGGGGTCTGGATTGGAGGATTCTGGGGCCCAGTGTGGGGCCGGAGGTAAACATCTGTGGTTGCTATTTGTGAGGCTTTGGCTGCAGTGTAGATTCATAGATTGTAGAGTCGGAAGGGACCACAATGGATCATCGTGTCTGACCCCCTGCCCCTGGCAGGGAAGAGGACTGAAGTCAGATGACCCCAGCCAGGTGCCTATCTAGCCTCCTCTTGAAGACCTCCAAACTAGGTGATAGCACCACCTCTCTTGGGTAGGGGAGGAACAGAGCCATAGATAGCTCCCCCTGCAATTGAGGCAAGAAATGAACAGCCTTCTGCCTAATTAATAACATAATTATGTAACAACAAGGCATGGAAGGAGAGAAGGCAGGCAGTTGGCCCAGAAACAGGTGGGCGGGCCATTAGTAGAATGTCCCCAAGGAAGCTCCCTGTTGCAGTTGCCAAAATAATTGAAGTTAATGTCAAAGCAATTGTTTTATTGTGGATAAAGTTACTTTTATCCCAGATTTACCCATTACTCTACATACTGGCCACATCTACAATGAAATGCTGACTGAGCAGTCATTACTGCACAGTCATTTAGTACTTGTTTATATGCAAGTACTAGATGACAGTCATTATGCAGAGAAAAATGTGTAATACCTATGGCCGATGTGAAGACTAAACTCATTCATGTTAGCAAGTGCAACACAGCTCTTGTTACTATCACACTGGAGTGACAGCTTGGTGAGAAAAGACTCTAAGTCCTTTTACTATGTAGGCCAAGTTGGCCACAGGCACTTATTTATAAGCAAGTACTAAATGACTGCACAGTAGTGTTGTGCCACACTTCCTGCCACATGACGCTACTGCATCATAATCATAGGCTACTGAGTAGTCAGCATCTCATGTAGATGTGGCCACTGACTAGGTAAAGAGATCTATTGTACCATAGCAGTAGGCTATGGCTTGAAATTTGAGTTTCATCACTAACAAGCATTGTGGTAGTAGTTTAATCTTTCCATTTAATCTGTCACCATGTTTTTTCAAGTTAAAAAAAAGTCTACTGCACCACCTGTATCCTGGTTGATTGACCTCATAGTTGTTTGTGGTAGGCTTTACTTTTCTTTGAGAAGATACTTTGGGGGTTTAATGAGTTGTTTCCCTCCCCGTTCTCAGTTTGTTGTTCCAAGAAAAGAAGTTGCTAGTTCTGGATCTCATTGATATACCAAAGGTATGGACAAGGCCAAGAGGATTCAAAAGTATTCTGCTGTGACTTGTAATGTTGGTAGTTAAATGTCTGTTTTGATTACTGGTACACTTTTGCTTAATGAGTAATTTAAAAACTACATACAACAATAGACTGGAAAGAATCTTCTGGATCATCAAATTCAGTTCCTTGCTACCAAAGACAACCACAACATGTATGCCAATTCATATTTTTAACAAACTCCACCCTAAACCTAGTCATTGTTTGTCTCTATTACTTCCATAAAAAAGCTACTTCAAAAGCTCACTGCTGTGATGTTTACAAACATTTTTCCATCCATGAGCCTTTGTTGGGAAGGGCAGCATGTTAATTAAAAAACCCCAAACAAATGTATAAATTTATTCATAACCAGTTTATGCTACTTTGTTTTTTATCCAGTACATTTTTTTTAGCTTCAATATTTTTTCTCTATCCAGTCTTCTATCATAAGCAAGGCTCTCATTCCCCTGATCATCCTTATAACCCTTCTCTGCCATTGTTTCAGTGTGAATTGATTTTTTTTTTCTGAACACGGGTGACCAAAAGGGTACACAGTATTCTTGATAAGTTCTTACTAGTGACTTTATAGATGACTTACGCTTTTCTCTCTCTCCTAGATAACCACATTCCTTGTCTGACACTTTCTTGCACCCTATGACTTAGGTTGGGTCAGGAAAATAAACAAAAAGGAAGGGTTGCTGAGGGAATTACCATGCAGGTAAGGAACCAGGAAACTTATAATTGCTGTTACACCTGCTTGGAGGGTAAAAAAGATTGTTGTTTGTGACTTGGTTGTGCAAAATTTTAAACATAGTTATTGAGGTGAGGGAGGAACACAGTGACAGCAGCGGAAAATTCAGAATTAAACATACCATTATAATGAAAAATGTTGCAAAATTATATGCAAAGTTCGTGAAAGGTTTTCAATGTATATTTATACATTTCTGTCTTAATATTTTGATGTTTTCTAGGAGAGAAGAAAAACAAGGTGAAAGAGTTCGAATAACTATAAAGTTAGAAATTTAAAGAACTTTACTGTTATAGAAATAAAACCTCATAAGCTGTATTTTAGTAGTTCATTAATGTCCACTGCAGGTGCTACTTCGTGCCTTCCATTTGTTAACAGCTGACAAAGGCATGCCCATCCCTACTAACAAAACTGATTGTTTTCATTAGCTATTCAGCATTGAAAAAATGGAATGTAGTAAATGTGCCAAAGTTAGGATTTAACATAAATAACCTAAATATTTATGTAAATTGGAAAATTGGCAGTACTTCTTTTCCTAATTGCTTAAATGGATGACAGCCTGATTCCATTCTCTTGAATTAATACAGAGGGGGAGCATATTTCAAAAGAAATCTTGCAAACATTATTGTGCTTGTCATGTATCTAGATACAAAGTTTGTTCAGTGACATTGTTTAATAACATAGTCTGATCTACTGAATTTAACCCAACTAGGTTTAGATTGTATGAACAATTAAATGAAAATAAATTAAATGAATTATATCGTTATGTAAACTATTTTTTATTAAAGAGGAGAAAATTATTCAGCAAATATCATGGAAAAAAGACAAACTTAATTAATTTTATAATTAAATCACTCATTGACATAATTTTCTTTAATTGGTTGTGTTTAATGGTTATTCTCTGAACTTTGTTATGAACAGGGATCCTGGTTTTCTCTGATTAAAAAAATATCCTCAATTTTTTAATTAAAAACAGTAACCCAAAATCCATGTTTTTCAGTGATTAAAATGAAATGCCACTTATATGAATATGTGTGTAATGTTGTTTCATTTTAATCATTGAAAAATGTAGATTTGGGGTTACTTTTTTACTCAAAATTGTTTTTGTTTTTTAAATCAAAGGAAGCCAGGATCCCTGATTATGAATATGGAAGGCTGAGGAAAAATATTGCAGACAATATAAAAATAAAATAAGCAAGATGAATAATGAAAGTAATTAAGATCAATTTTGCAAGATAGGCAAGGTGCCCGGAAGCCCCCGTGGCTTAATAGGCATATTCAGGGGACCCTGAGGGCAAAGCGGGAGGCTTACTATCTTTGGAAGAAGGGAGCAGCCTACAAAGAAGAGTACTCTTCTTGTGCTCGGGCGTGTAGGAAGGCTGTTAGGAAGGCCA
>JAGPOW010003316.1:121809938-121850775 GCA_030014935.1 Caiman crocodilus
ACAAAATGCACACATACAAATTTTAAAACACAATTCCTTATCTTAAAGTGAAAGAGAGAGGAAGGAAGAAAAGGTAGAAAAAGAGAAACATATCCAAAGGGGGGAGAGCAAACGCAGGAAAAGGGGGCTTTCTGCTACACTGAAAAAGTGTGGGGTCTGCACTTTTGGTGTGCTTTCTTAAAAACCCCCTCACTGAAAATAAAATGCTGGTTCCCTTGGGCACCTGGGCCAATCAGAGGTTTAGGGAGGCTACCATACTTCACCTGTGAAAATGGCTGCCAGGCTTATAGTCCGCCTGTGAAATCAGCTGGCAGCCACCTTTTAACAAAGGGCCTTCCTGGGGCTGATTAGGAGTTGGCCCACCCACCTGTTTCTGGGCTAACTACCCACCTCATGTGCCTGCCATATCTTGTTGTTCAATAATTGATGTCTTAATTAGGCAGGAGGCTGCCCTTTGGTGGCTCTGCTCTCCTGGTTCTATGTGTACAGCTCCAACACCCCTATACTACATCCCAAACCTTGCAGATTGCACACATATACAATGTTCCCTTACACCATGACTGGTGCTCCCAGGTCTCACAGGTTCTCACTCCCTTCTTCCCTGGAGCAGCAGGTGATCGTGCTCTCCCTTTATGGAATTTTTGACCCATACTTGGCCTCCTTGCAGTGGAAAAACTTACCAGGGTCACAACTCACCCCTAGCTTCCTGGCTGAGCTCCCATATTTGGCCTCAGGCCCAACTATGGCCTCAGGCATCTGAAAACATACCTCCCCACCCATGGGGTTCATACTATGCCCACTCTAGAGTCTGTATACCACACCCCACCTTGGAGTCTTCTCATCATCTTCACAATAAACTACTCACAGGGCTGGCCCTTGCACTGCCCTTCAGGCTTGCTCCCTGTTCAGCCCTACTCAACATGCCCCTAGGACTGCCCTTCAGACCTGCTTCCTGTTTATCCCTACTCATCCCCACTCGCACACAGAGCCCTTCAGGCCTTCTCCCATTCAACCCTACTCTGTGTGGGGCCACCTACATAACTGCCCTCATTCTCTATGGCAACACAATTATTACTGACCAGGGGGCTTCAGAATCTTCCTCCATGCAGGATTAGGTGGCTGCAGCCATGCTTGGCCCCACTCCTCTCCTGGGATCTTCCATCCCCTAGTGCTCAGGTGGCTATAGCCATGACTGGCCCTCATACCTACTGAAATGTGGGCGCTATGGGTCAAGGTTCCCTGACCCATGTTTTACCAGGGTGGTAACTGGCCTGGTATTTTCTGGGTATGCCCATACCACCAGGAGCCCCACCAGGCCACCCATCCTTTGCAGGGTGCAGTTTTACGTCATGCTGAGGACCAAGAGCTCTTACCACCTGATGCTCCTGCTGCAGCTCAGCCAGTTGTATTTCTTAATACAATTTCAGCTAGTGGCAGCAAACTGCAGCCTTTATATATCTGGTTCCCAAAATATTTGCTGCCGTTAGGCACCTGGTAGGTGCCTGATTCTGCCCTTAAAGTGGCAGGCAGGCACTCAAAGGTACACTGACACACACATCAACTTTGATAGACCTCTACTTATATGCAGTACATTTGGGGGGCAACCTGCCTTCTGTATATAGGAAGAGAATATTATCTTCTTTAAAGTCAACTTATACTGTTTAGACAAATAGGTCCATTTTTTTTTTTAAATATAAAAGTTTGGGTTAAGAATTTAAAAAACCATGTGCAGGGTTGCATCTGCTGCATTATGTCAGATTGTCATTGCTTCAAGGTGAAGATTTCCCTGTAAGTCTTTAAATCTAACCTTTTGAGTTCATGGTTAAAAAGACAAATAAGGGCTGAAAGCTAAATCCACAAAAGGACTTTACAGTGCAGGGACAAACATGTCTGAAGCCCTACGACTCTAAGGGCTTAGCTTCCAGCCTTCATCTAAGCACCTAAGTGAGACTGGGATTCAGAACTTGAAGCCCTTTACTGTATTTAAGTGCCCAAAACTTCCCTTCAGGATGGCTCTTGTCTTATAAAAACAGATTAGATTAAACACACATTTCCTGATGCAGTTCTCAGTAGTCAGTGGAAACTTTGCAAGTTTTCCTTGTTCACTGGGAGAAGCATGGTTTTTCATTGGTGCTGGCCTTGGTGTTACTGTGATCTACCTGTCTCCCTTGCACGTTGACTTCTTTCATTGGTGTACTATTTCTATTGTATGGAATTTATGCTTCTCTTTGGTGTATCTCTAACTAACCAGGACTCTTTCCAATGATTCTCAGTCTCAGGTCATGCTGTTCTACCACTTTTATCCAGATAAAACCATAAACTCAACAAATGTAATACCCTCTATGTCAGGGCTGTAAGTTCTAAGTGGCCAGGGCTGCAATAGTACATGCCACAGGGCCTCTCACTTGCTTCATCATACACACAGGCAGCCCTACCCCCTCTCAAAATAGGAAGTCAAAGCTGGAGGAGATGGTAAGCCCAGTGACACTGGCTGCAGCAGTGGCCAGAGTAATAGGGGAAGCAATAGTCAAGGCAGGCTAGGGGCCACAAATTAACCCCTTGCAAGTCACAGGCTGCTAGTTGAAGAGCTCTGCTCTATGTCATTAAATATTTTTTTTTCCAATGAAACATCACATGTGCCAAACACAACCCAAACAGCAGTCTGAACAAAAGATGTTCCCAATGGGGTGGTATTTAATGTGTCTCCTTTTTTTTACTAGGACCTGTCGCCTGTAGATTGCTTGCAAATACAGAGTAAAGCATGACTTAAGACTTATCCATTGTCTGTTAGATTTCCCAGAAGTGTCATTGTAGTGATGCCTTTAACTGATCCTTTTTGGCACTTGCAGTATTTTCTTAGTTGATTTTACTCCTGGTATCATGTATTGTTCAGCAATCACTTGAAGCCTAAGAGTTGACAATAAACCTACTTCATTGACCATCTGAATTTAATTAATCAGTATTGCACAGTACAAGCCTCTGTATAATATGACAACTTGTTTGTGGTAGTTTATGGCAGAGCCTCTTAAAGAAACAGTTCCCCACTGTTGGGTACTATAAAGTGCTTTGCATAAAATAATTTAAGAGAGAGATGGCATCTTATCTGTTACCTATTAGCATACATATAGACATCTGTTCTACTTATAAAAAAATCCTGTAACAGGAGTTCATTGCTGTTGTAGGCAGGTCCATTTTATTTAAGTGCCTGAAATGTGCACTGAGGAACTTGCTATAAATGTTCATGTTTTAAAAATTTAGCTTCACCTTCAGCACCACAAATCTGTGGTAGGGCTGGATTCAGTAGGCTATTAATGACAAATCTTTACTGTTATGTGCTTGCAGAGAATTGCCAGTTACAAGATGGATGTTCATCTCAAAATTTAGACCAGAATACTGGCTGATTACATTATCTTCAGGAATTTTCTTCAGAGTTAGGGATAAGTTCTGCAATGAATCCTTGTAAGGTTGATTTCAACTCTCCTCCATGCTGGTGACGTCCTTGCATTTACACATCTACATTTGCAGTTCCGATGGATCACTGCACTTGATGTTTCAAAGACTAAACATGATTTAAAAAATATATCTGCAATAATTTGAAGTCACTTCAGCTGTTTAATGTAGTGTCAGTTAACGGTTAGTTCTTAAATTAGGCAGCAATTTGATTCTTCATCAATTTTTAGTGATGCTTAACATCACCTAACTCATGAAAAAGAATGTATTGGTTGCCTGAAATGTAATAAAGCTTTTATCTACCTGAGAAACAATGACAAGGCTTTTGAAGATGTTTTTGGATGGTTTTAATACTCATGAAAGATATGCTGATGGCATTAGTAATGCACACAGCATATTCTGGCAAGACCCTCTGTTCTGACAGGCAGTATTTCTTTTTGCTTTGAAAAGGGGCATCTAATGTCTCAGTTAAAAATGCAGTGCCTAGTTTTGCTGCCTTTACTTATGTTGGGACCTTGTTTAGTGAGTAGGATTATTTATATGTAGGAATCTACTATGGTAGGTTCCTAAGGCTCAGATCAGAAATGGTACCCTATTTTTCTGGGGAAACATATTGACAGGCAAAAGTCCCAGCCCCCAGGAATTTACAGTCTAAAATGATTACTTTTTCACTCACCTGACACAAAGAGAAAAACAGATTAATTTTGTGTTCTAAGGAGGTCTGTACATAGTTCATTAATAAGGTGGTTTGTGCTCACTTAGTATACTATTAAGTATCTTTAATAACTGGTCTGGTGACACTTCGATGCTGTACACATTGTACAGTTGAGTTGCTGTTAATAATTAAGTGCAATGTTATTTTGCTGTGGGAGGACAACCCCAACTGCCAGTGTAGCTCTCTTTGCCCTGTTCAACTAGGTATCCCAAAGTGTACTTTTTCATTTCTAACTGCTGCACTCTTCTCCCCTGCACTCCATTTAAGCTATCCCAAAGGTTTCCCCTGGATGCATCAATTGACTGGTATAGGTCAGTTTGAAATACCTGTAACTTTGCTGCACAGAGTGTTTATACAATTAATCAACTATCTGCTCTGAGGCTGCTGAAGCAGAAGATGAGAAAGACCTGGCATGACTTCTGAAGTGAGGAACAGTACCCAAGCTAATAAGAATTTGGCAAAATGTGATTAGAGATATTTGCATATTCAATAGCTCTGTGGGATGGTCACAAGACCTGCTCCCAATTTGTAGTTTGCATTTAATTGCTATTGGATAAAATGGATAAAGAGCAATGGGACAGCTTATATCCCACTGGGGTCAGGATCAGGGACCACAGCTCAGAGTCCCTTCCTTGCCTAGGTAGTGCCCATCTCAATAAGCCTCACTTCCCGTTTTACTTTCCTTCTGGTCCCCCTTTTGGCTGCCCAGTGGATTAGCTTCAACAGGAGGAATGTGGTTGTTGGCAATGCCTAGCATGTAGCCTGGCCTTTAATTGCCTTTGCTAGGAAGCTGAACACCTAGGTCCAAATCTCCTTTGGTAAAGAGAACCCTAGAACCCTTTTCCCCTGCTCCCTGAGAAAATGCTATAAACCCTAGGCTACAAGGTGGAAGGGTCCTCCTACTGTGGTTTTCTTTTGTTTGTATGAGTTGAGTGACTTTCAGAGTTACCAACCTTTCTGGGGGTAAATTCTGTATAAGGATAATTTATCCTAATGGCAGAGTTGGACTTGGGCCATAGATAGCAGTAATGCTGCCTCTCAGCCTAGATTTTGCTAGACCAAACCAACTAATGTTTTTTTTCTTCATTTGTTATATGTTGAGTTTTTGAATCCAGTGACCATCCTAGTAGACCTTCAACCAGGAAAAGAGCTGGTTTAAGGTTTCTGGAGCATTCATGAGAAAAGTATATGGATATAATTAGAGATATAATGAATAGTCAAACTCTTCTCTGGATATAAGTTGTACTCAATTACTGTAGTAAATTGTTCTGCTGAAGATAGGAAATGTGCATCAACACCAGATGGTGAAGTTATAAAAAAGTCAGAAAAACAGGATCAAGGAGCTCCCTTTTTCATTTTAAAATGGTACGGGTTTTTAAATCCCTAGGTTTGCTCACATGGGAAGAGCCTTTTATTCTTTATCCCTCAGAGAGAAATACACTGGTTGCTGTGCATGCTGTTTACTCTTTGGAGCCATTTGAAAGAAATGTTATATTAAATAACAAACGGTCTAGTTTATTCTTATTCAAGTTACAGCAAGGGAGGTTTAGGTTGGATATTAGGAAAAACTTTCTCGCAAGAAGGGTGATGAAGCCCTGGAGCAGTTACCTAGGTAGAATCTAGGTAGAAGTGGTAGAATCTCTATCCTTGGAGGTTTTTAAGGCCTGGCTTGACAAAGCCCTGGCTGGAATGATATAGTTGGGGATGGCCCTGCTTTGATCAGGGGGTTGAACTAAATGACCTCCTGAGGTCCCTTCCAACCCTAATTTTCTATGATTCTGTGATTGCATATGTATATTAGATTACTATAGCAGCTTTTGCTTGGAGGCCAGTGATTTATTTGCCAAAGATGGGCTGCATTTCAGTGCTGTTGTATATTCATGGCTTGTGAAATGCTTGGACATGGAAGGTATTAGATGCATGTATGGACATGGAAGGTATTATCATGCATATAAATTATATAATTAACTGATCTTTGATTGAGCATTTAATTTCTGTTTTAAAACAGGTTAGCATCACATTGGTTGTTGTCATGCTGTGCCAAATAGTGTGGTAGTTGCTTATATTGGATGCACTTCAAGAAAATTTTCCTGCTAGCAATAACCATAGATTGTATATTTCATAGAATATAGGTTTCATGTCCAGGGAGCAGTCTTGCCTTGTTCTTCAGAAGACCTTTTTTTAGCAAATTGTCTGATTGCCAGATCCAGCTATTTCCATAATGTTAGTGTAGCCCAGGTAACTTGGATATATATATACTCCCCTTCTTCAATTGAAGGAGATTATTAGCTGGTAGATGTGGTGTGGGGTGGGAACTGCAGACTGCTCAATTTCCCTCTGTCCCTATAGAACCAGGCCAGGACAGTCAGGGGACTTAACTATATACACATTTATTTACATTAACATATCACAAGGGAAAGGAAATTGGATATAAACATATACATAAATATATAAACTGTACATAAGGTATCTAAACCAGTATCATAAACAATACCCTCTGGGTAAATGACATAAAACCTTATACCAGTGCTCCAGATACAGGTAAGTATCTGACCTGAAACAGATAAACCCCAAAGATGAACTGAATCCCAATGGGAAACCTCAAAGCCCTTGGGCTTTCCCCAAGTCCTATAAAGAAGCTGGTAACTTTAGGGGGGACCCTTCCACTGGGACCTCCCTTTTCAGGAGCCCTTAATTAACCGGGGGGGAGACACTCTACTCCTTTGTGGAAATCCTCTTTTCCCTGCAACTCACGGCTCCCAGGCCTGGAGGGTGGTCCTTGTCCTCTGCGCCAGGCTGTTCTCTCACTTGCAGTGGGTTTCAGGGGGAAGGGATGGAGGTGAGGGGTTGCTGTCCCCTGGAACAGGCCTCTGCTATGCAGGGCTTCTGGGGCCTCTGGCTTGGCCCTGTCTGCTGGCTCAGTAGCCTGATCACCGTTTGGCTCTCTGGACTCAACCTTTTTCTATGGGTTGGAGGCCTGGGCTGCCTCATGCAGCACCAGGCTTGGTCCACTCCTGGACCCTTCCTGCAGCACCTCCTGCACCAAGCTCCCAGCCTCTTTATGGGGGTTGAGGACCTGAGCCGCCCAAGCACTCCAAAGGTCCTAGTCCATGCACCGTCCTGTGCACTGTGTCTCTGGCCACATGGCAGACCTGAGCCATCTCGTGCAGCTCCCAGGGTCTGGATGCTGTGCCATGCGGAACACTGAGACCCTAGCTGCTGGAGCCATCTGCCATTCCCTGCTGGAAATCTTCAGTGGCTCTTCTGGTCTACTGCTTCACACTGCTAAGCAGCTCTCTTCAGCTCTTCTAAGCCTTGCTCTTCTTTCTTCCGGATGTGTTCCCTTCATGCTGGGCAAGCAGCTCTTTTTAGATGCTCCAGGGCTCTGCCCCTGAAGTCTTTTGGATTTGAGAGTTGAAGTCTTCAATCAGGTCGGGGGGGAGGTCCTCTCCCCCTTCCCTCAGGAGAGTGGCATGACTGAAGCCCTCTTGCTGCCGCCTGATTTGGGGATGAGCTCCACCAATCAAAACATCAAGATTTCAAGCCTGGGACTCAACCCAAGCTCCAAAAGGCAAGCCTGCTACATTAGTAATTCTAATGAGGCAGTTTCTGACTCCACTTACACCAGAATAAATCTGATATTATTGATAACTCGTGGGTGGGGGGTGCACCCAGATGCATTTGTACCCCTGAGATTGGCCATGCACCCCCTGGAAGCGCCAGGTGTGAAACCGGAAATGCTGTCAGAAGTGCACTTCCAGTTTCACTGCTGGCTCAGTGATTGGTTGCTGTGGGACCCTTCTCCCCTGTCAGTGATCTGGTGCCCCCTAAGACTCAGGAGGCACCAGTTGCTCATGTCTGATATAATCCCACTGAGGCTATAAACAGATGGTGCCTTTGTCCCAGGACTGATTGTGTCTCTGTCCAGGAATGGCCAAGATGTAAGATTGTCATGTCCACACCTTGGCCTTCCAGTTGGGTTTAAAGAGTAATTGAATGCATCACTGCTCCTCTGCCAGCAAGTGGCTTAAAAGAAAACACATCCCAGTGTTCCTTGTTCTGGTTAAGTGTTTGTAGGTTCTTCTACTGTAAAATAGCTCAGGACTATACAAACAGAGTTCACTAAGATCAGGGACCAAAGAGAGCTTGGGCTGACTTTTGGGGCCAGCATCAGCATTTAGAAGAGCATGGAACTGCACAATCAACACTATGGCTGCTTAGGGGGAAACCTGAACTGTCACAGTGGTCTGATCAATGACCAAACAGCAGCTTATTTAAAAGCCATTGTTTTCTCCTTTCTTTGCTTACCAGTTTGCAATGCATTGCTTGTAATGAAGTGCCTTTATCTATCACTAATGAGATGTTTGCACGGGATTGAAGGCCATAACAGCTACTTATTTCAGGGTAGGAGACAAGGAGAAAAGCTGAAGGTTCTGGCAAAGGAGTATTGAGGAAAGTGCATTGTGCTAATATTTGGGTGTGAAGCCAGGAATAGTGCCTTATCTTGAGCTCTGGAAATGTAGTCAGGCACAGCTGGGAGGATTCCTATACCTGTGCTCTACTGATAATGTCTTTTCGGTAGAGGGGGATGGAATTAAGTGGACAATTACCTTAAATGGAACTAGTCACAGACTAACTGGCCTGGGACCCACAATGAAGGCTCGGTGACCATTATGGACATGGCTTCAAAAAAATAATGGTGGTTCCATTAATCACTCATTTTGACTACTGTGGTACCTATTAGCATACCCCTCCCCACATGGTACTGGCTAGTACCCAGATATGACCATGCAGTTCCAGTGCAGACCCAAACTATAGAAGAGGACTGTAACAGGATGGCATCCTAGGGGTCACTATGCCCTCCTCTAATGCCCCCCTTTACCATGCCAAGTTCAGCAAAAGGGCACCCTCAATTCTTGTCCATCATGTCTTTTATGTCCAAGTCTCACTGATGCAACTAGCCTTATTTGGTCTCGCACTGTCTCACTGGCACTGGGCTTTCCTCAGCTCTGCCTTGCACTTGGCTTTCTGCAGCCCTGTCTTGCACTGCACCTCACTGGCATTCTGGTTCTCCACTGTCTTGTCTTGCTAGGTGCCTCATTGGGCGCTTGGGCTCTCTGCAGCCTTCTTTCACACTTGTCTCACTGGTCCCCAGGCTTTCTGGAGCCCTGTCTCATTTTGCGCCTCACTGGCATTCTGGATCTCCATAGCCTTGTCTAGAATTAGAACTGGCTGCCTTAGAATTTGAACTGGCCCTGTCATGGTCATGTCCCTGGGATGCCATTTCCTTTGTCATCTCTTCAGAGAACTCTTTGTTTCAGTGGCTTGATCAGAATGCCTGCTGGTTCTCAATCAGACCTCAGATGGCAATGAGGTACATTACCTCTTTCCTGGTCCAGCCATTGCCTTGCTTGTTCACATCACTGCATTTGGTTTGAAGGCCATGATGGAGAGAGGATGGGTGGGTGTGAGGGGGGTATGGAAGTCTGAACTTGTCACAGTAGATGCTGTTTCAGTTTAATTATCTCTCTAACAACTAGATGGTTAAGTGGGTGGATGTCCTCCATGGCTGGTGCTCTTTTCTGTTCTTTCAGTGGATATAGCTTCTGATGCTGATTTCAGGTAGTTGACAGCATGAAATGGATGGCAAGCCACTGCAGGGCAACGAATAAGTAGGGGTGACCACCAGGGGCCTGTCACCTGCGGGAAGTAGAGTTCTGTAATTAGGGCCAGAGCAGCCAGAAAAAGTTTAAGAGGGGTGAGGACTGGGGATGAAGCATTGTATTGTGGCTGTCTGGAGGACTCATTCACTTACCTGTCCTAGGATGATTTTTCCAATGGTTATTCAGATATTTGATAAAAAATCTGTTACTATTTCTCAAACCTTTTAAAGATTTAATCCAGCAACAATGGATGTGGATGTTCTAACAACTGCACTTGGTCCCTCTGGTGGGCCAGTAGAGGGTGTTCCTGTGCTGAGTCACCCACCTCACTGCACCTGACCACCTTCCAGGCTCTTAGTGTCTCCCTGGGGGTGCCTCACATCTGGCCGATCCCCTTCCTGGAGCACACATGTTCCTGCTGGGGTATTGCTGCCACCACTCAGGGATGGGCTTAATCCTGGCACAGTGTCCCCTGGGAAACACAGGCCTAGTAGCCCTTGAGGATACTTGACTCACTTCAAGAACTTGGGATGCTTCCCTTAGCCAGAAGTGTAAGTAGTGGTCTCCCTTAGTCAGCTGAACCAAGGGGAACCCAAGGCATAATCTAGACCCACTCCCAATAAGTTTTCCTTACTAGTCACAATGGAGAACTTTATTCTAGAATAGAGTGCAGAGTTTAATAGTATCAGAGAAATCCCATAGAGCAAACAGGGTGGCTGGAGTAGCCTTTGATCACACATCTGAGTTACTGCAATCTATATATCTAAGTTAGATCTCAGGTAGCTTACTTACAAGTCTCATCCAGAGGCAAGTGGAGATTCCCTTTGGAGGCTGGCAG
This sequence comes from Caiman crocodilus, assembly GCA_030014935.1. Classification (NCBI taxonomy): domain Eukaryota; kingdom Metazoa; phylum Chordata; order Crocodylia; family Alligatoridae; genus Caiman; species Caiman crocodilus. Next base: position 121,820,605 of record JAGPOW010003316.1, read on the forward strand.
TTCATTGATCATGAGTTTTGAGAGAGAGAGCAAGTTTCAGATGGTCCAGATCTTCTTTCTAAGTTTTCATCATGGCTACTGCCCCTCCTCCTGGACAGTTTTTATCTTATATAGCCCTTATGACCTCATTTATCTGATCCAATGGAGGCCAGCACCTGTTGCCTGCCAGCCAACCTATTTGAAATGCATCGCTGGTTGCTGGACAGACTGGCAGTCTCTAGCTCACTAGGGAGTCCAAGCCCCTCACCTAGGTATGTAATGCTAGTCATGGAGGCAGAGGAAACAGGTTTCCCCCCTCTTTCAGGAATGTATCCGGCTCAGGTTACCTAAAGAGATAGGGTAGAGTGTGTACCCTCTGCAGAGCCCATACTAACCAAACTGTAACAGAGCAGACTTTTTGGGGAGAAATAAAGGTGGCTGTCTGCCACAGTCCTGGGAGACAGTATTTTTCTCCTGGGACATATGCTATGTATGTCAAATCTCAGGCTATGAATAGAAATGGAGTAATTCCATGAAGGTCAGTAATGTTACTCTGGATTTATGTAGGTGTAATTGAGATCAGAGTCTGGCCCGTTGTCATAGTCATATCCCTGGGTTGCCATTGCCTTCACAAGCTGTTCATAGACCAGCTTGACCCCAGCACCCATTGGTTTTCAATCTTACCTTAGGTGGTGATGAGATCCATTACCTCTTTCCTAGTCCAGATGTTGTCATGCCTTTTCATTGTGTGATGATATGGTCGCTTTGAAAGATTGAGTATACTGTGCCAGGGCAATGAATTGGCCATTGTGTATATAATTTTAAAATTGCTCATTAATGCCCCTAAATGCACTTTCTCCTAAAAAGTGGTGAATAATTATCTGCAAGTAGTGAATATTAGGTACTATATGAGCAGCAAATAATTTACTACAGGCATTATCTAATAATTATCTCTGGATGAAATTGTAAGACTTCAGTGTTTTTAGGGCCCATTTGTGACCCATAAAATATGGGTTAAAACCTCACATTCTACTATTCTCTTTTGTAATTATTACAGTAAATGGTGGGAAATTACACAGCAATCACCAGGAGGAGAAATCTCTTGACTACTGAAAAGAACTAACATTTCTAAAACTAATCAAAGAGATAGAATAACTTGCCCAAAAGCTTAACACCCATCTCTCTCTTTTCTCCAGTGTCTTAAGGAAAATGTAATTCATAGCAGTTTTAATTCCAAATGAATCTCTTTTTGCCTAAATTCCAGGGAAACAATTCTTCTTTAGTTTTAGTCATAATGTGATATAGCATGATTTGCAATTTACCTTCCAATCACTTTGTTCCTGTACACAGACCTCATATGGAATATTTAGTATTGTTCTGGTCACCTGTATTCAAGAAAGCTGAATTCAAACGGGAAGAGGTGCAGTGAAGAACTAGGGCTAAGAATGGTAGAGTGGAGACACTGTCTTTAGAGAGGAGTCTAGCAATGATTGACTTGTTTAGTTTAGCAAAATGAAAGCTGAGAACGGTTAGATTGCTTCTATTAAATACAACAAAGAAATGAACAGCAAGAAGGAAGAAGCACCATTTAAGTGATAGACAGCCTTGGCATGAGCTGCAAAGCATGATATAGATTGGGAGGCAGCTCATGGATTTGGCTGGTTGAAAACCAAATCTCATGGTCAATGCTTATTTTGTCTTTCTAGACTGGAAAATTTGCATATGTTGTACTATCCAGTGAGGCTTCATCTTATCTGGAGCCTCCAGACATGATGATTAATATGAATAACAAACTTAGGGGGAAAAGAAGGGAGTTATTTGCTCCTCCTTTCAAATTATATTATATTTAAAATGAATTTATTCATGCAAGGTATCAGTTTAGCCACCATGAAAGCTCAAGTTTATTTGGCCATTGGTCTTAGTCCAAGCAGTATTGGTAGGAGTGTTGCATTTTGGGACCCAAATTCCTGATCTGGGACAAGCTTTAGTCATTCTTTCTGGTTCTGACAATTTTCCTGGGCTTCCTGGAGACATCCAGAGTTCAAATTGTGGGGGGCACTGGGGTGGGAGTGGGGGGTGGGGTTGAGGTCTTCTGTAAGAGATAAAAGCCTCCTCTGGCCTGCCCCATGCCTCAGGTGGTGGTGGCTTCTTCTGGTTGCCACTGCTGCAGACCCCCCGCCCACAAGAGTTGGAATGTAACTCAAATGCTGGAGACACCATGTCTGTCTGCTATGTCTTTTTACAAGTGGGTACCATGGTTTATCTGTTCCTAGATCCAAGGCCCACATTAACTTAGACACACCCTTTCTATCCATATGAGAACTAGAACCCCATTTTATAGTTTTGCCTTCAGGTGTACAATCCATGAGAAACAGAGACAAACTGTAGACAAACCTAGGGCACTCCTAGCCTCCAGGGGATCATTGCTTGCTTCCTGCAGAAATGGGTCCCCATGCCTGGCTGGTCCAGCTGCCCCCTAACCTCATACTACAAGGCAAAGCAGATGCAATCCCTTCCTCTCTCCAGCTATTGCAGCTGGGGCTCAGGACAGCAAGTGCCAGGGTGATAGGGGATAGGAGTTGGGTGCAGCAGTCCCAACTACATGCACAGTCAGGGGTGGGATTGGGGTTTGGCAGGATCAGGGACAGTTGTGCAGGATTGGGGATGCTGGATCCATGGCAGGGGGGTTGGTAGGATTAGGGTGTGGGAAGGCAGGTGACAGTTCCACACTTAGATTGATCTAAGTGGAGGAAAAAGGCCTTTACATCATTACTGCTGATCTACATTAGGAACTTCTTATGTTACATTCCATGAAATCTCCTTAATTAGTCATTGGAATAATTGCTCTTATCAGTTAGTAAGTGCACGTGGGTGAACTAAGTCTGTATGTACCCATGTTAATTTACATATATGAAAATTACTACCCTGACATTTATTTAAAATGCATTTACAGTATTTCAAAGTTGCTAAATTTTTTCATTCCCTGTATTTTGAATTAACAAAGTTTTCCTGGTCCAAGGGACAGAAAACAGCTTCAAATTTCAAAGGAGACATATTTCAATTTATCTGTATGGTAATGCATGTAAAAACCTATCCTTTAGGCTGGGGAGTGACAATAGCTTCAAGGTATCTAACACTGTGAGCTATCTGATATCAAATTGACCAGGTTTGAATATATTTTGTTCTATGATTTTACAAAGGTAGAGTGGGAGAAAGTGCTGTTCTCTATCCTGATCCTTTAATATTTCCCTTACCTGGTAAGGACTTTCTCACTGGAATTTCTTCCCACTTTAAAACTATCAGTCTGAAGTACTTAAAATCATGAAACAGGTGCTATAAATCATGACATTTACTTACGTAACATAAGGTTATAAAATATTTAGGTTTTTTTTATTTGTTTTCTGATTTTTTGAGACTTTGTAGTCATGTGCCAAGGTTGCTCAACACTCAGAAGGTATAGAAATATATAGTTTTTGTATTAAAGATAATTTTTTGTAAATAATCACATGACACCAAGGAGTTAATACCAAGTATTACAATGCTCATAAAAGAAACATGAGAGCAGCCAGCACCTTCTTGCTTGCATATGCACTAGATATAAAGAACAAAAAACACTTGTTCTCTGCAGAGAGGTAGTGCTGGGGTGGCATTATACAAGACACTTGGACTAAGTGCAGTCATTCAGGGAGGTTAGAGTGCATTAAAAATGGCCACCAGATCTAAGGTAAGTTGGGATGTGGAGGTAGTTGGGGCAGTTGGGATGAGGGGGCAAGCAGGCTCCGGGGAGATCAAGGGTCCATGGGAGGGATGGGGAGCCAGGCAATGTCCATTAGAGCAATCAAGGGAGGGATAATGGGGAGGGGGGGGAAGGCACAGGCAGCATCCACAGGGGATTTGAGAGGGTGGAGCTATACAAACTGCCAATTACACTTTCTGAATAAATATATAAATATTTAAAGGAGCTCTGTTCAAGTACTACTGAGCCTGAAACAGTGTACACAGGAGAAAATGGCTGCTGCTTGCATGCAGGTTGATGATGTGAGCTGGCTCTGTGTACACAGGTGTGTGGTGAGTAAGGAGGGCAGAAGGAGGATTTGGATGGATAATCAGATAACTAACTCTCTTACCACTTTCTTCTCTGCATCTTTTAGTCACTGTATGGAGACTATCATTTCTTCAGACTCCTTCACAATAGTAGCCTAATGATTTCTGAGCTCTCCCAGCATGCCTGTTACAGTAAGATCCTGCCAGTTACAAGTCCAAAATCTAGGAGCAGTAAGACAGGGGAGCAGATTAGATCCTGTGTCCAGAGCTGGCATCCATAGGAGAGTTGCAGGTGGAAGATATTTTGTTGACAGGAAGAGAAGAGATCTTGCAGTATTCTACTAAACAGAGCCATCCTGACTATCTAAGGCATATATAAGCATATGGAAGGGAATAATAAAGGTTCTTGAGATACAGAACCAAATTTTGTTGCACTAAGATAAACTTGACACACAAGCGGGCAACAACTTTTGGATAAAACTTTTCTGGAAAAAAAATGCAATTTGGTGGTTTCAAATGGTTTGTAAATTTGTTTGAGGTTTTGCTGAATTACTGATCTAAAATGAGTAAAAAAAAAAAGCAGTGACTTTTGAAATGCCATTTTGACATTTTACATGAATTTTTTAGATTTTTCCTATTGAGTAAGTTTTTTGTTGTGAAATTTCCTTCTGTTTCTTTAAAACTCTGTTGATGCATTCAAAAACAACCATTTCATTTCACCCATCAAGTTTTCAGTTCACTGTATTTTTTTCTTTAATAAAAAGTCATTTCAGATAAATCCCAAGTTGTTTTTTCTTGAATCTGCCAAAGATCTGAAAAATCATGTATTTGCCCAATAGTGTTTTTCTGGTCCCTTCTTGTTATTTCAAGGCAGGTTTCTCCTCTTCATATATAGTTATTCTAAACATTGATTTGCCCTGACACTTCAGATTCAGGCTTCTACCATCTGATAGTTTTTTCTCTAAAAGAAACAAGCAAGCAAGAAAGCAAACAAACAAAAAACTTCAGCCAGCCCCACTTCTTTTCTACCTTGACTCACCTTTTTTAAAGTTTTGAATCGATTTACTTGTTCCCTCTCACTCTTTTCCAAAATAGCACTACTGAACTACCAAATGGCATTACCAATGAACGCAACCACTTTTGGTCCCATCTGTCTCCTATTTTAACTTTCCTGTCAAGCATTACACCTAACATCCCTTTAAACATGTCATAGATATAAATATTGCTGTACTCTGCAGAGGCAGAATCACTGGGACTAAAAAGCTGGCTTTGTTTTTTTTGTAGGCCTCCGATCTTAGAACAAAGCAGCTGATGCTTGGCACCATCAGATTACTGATATATGTTATCTCTCTGATTGAGAAGAAAAAAGTTGAAAACTCTGGTTTGAAGGTTTTAGTATATGCCTATTGTCTTTAATGTCCCTGCTTCGGTTCCTAACAAGACAGATTTCTTCTCCTTTTACTCCTACCATCTTCTGTAGTCCCTTTAATTCACATTCTACTCCTTCCCCCAACCTTTTGCTTTTTTTCTCCTCTCGCTGTCCTCTCCACTTGAGATTTCTTCCTCTCTCTTTGATCTTCATTCACTATACTACCACCAGAGCACAGCATATGATTTAAGGGTATAAGATTTCCCACTCCATTAGATGCTGGATCAGAACAGATTCTGTTCAGTGTTCTTCAGATACAAAGCTGGCTCACTGTGCTGTGTGGAGCTGGCAGAGATATGTTCCCTCCCTTCTCTCTGCATTTTATGTGCCCATTAAAAGTATCCATGACCAAATCAAAAATTGTGCAGCTGTTTCAATAGCTGCAAAACTGCCTACAATTGGGAGCCCCGAGGATAGCGAAAGAGACCTTTGTGAATTGAACACTCTCCGAACTAACTTGTTTGTAAAAACCCATGTATAATTAAAGTCTCTTTTCTAAGTGAATGAAGCCATAGTTGAAAGTGCCACTTACATACTCAATGTATATCTTTATTTCCAGCTCAAATCTTTCTGGGGACGTTTCCCAGCAATGTGTATTATCTGGCTCCAGTTCTTGTAGTGTATCATCATCATCATTATTCAAACTGTGGAGTGTTCTGCTACATTTTGGGAAACTTTTCTCTAAAATATTTCTTGATGGACTGCAGCATAGTCTATCCAGCTTCATCTGTCTAACAAATAGCTGTCATGTGTCCTGTAATGGCAGGCTCCTCCCTTCTTGCAAGTGGAAAGCCATCCAATTCAGATATACCCTTATGCTTAATATGCCAAGGAACAAAATGATCCCAGTGTTTATTCATGCTCTTCCCTCCTCTCCCCCCTACCAAACCTGAAAAAAGTCAACTTCCAAAAACCATGTTTCCCCACAACGTTTCCCTGAACAGTCCGAATAATATTTTAATGGACCATTTACTTAGTTAGTATCTAATTAAATTTTGCATCATGAATAACACATTCAAATCACTGTAGCATTGTGAATAAGGATTCAATAAAAATACAGAATAAAAGAAATTTGCAAAATACCCACCATTAAACTAATGAGTAAAAATTCAACAGTTTATAGGAAAATCCACCCGAGAACAAGTAAAGTGCAAACAACCATATTATCAAAACAATATTAGTCAGTTTTCATTCTGTTCCCTCATGCATCCCAACACAGAAGGGAAGGAGAAAAAGAATGGCTCATATGGAAATATTTTGATGGAAGCAATGCCAAATGTGCATAGATAAAGCAATGCAGCAAATGCTAGCAGCTGCCTGGCTAAGGTAAGACATAATAGGAAATAATGACTTAATGGCTGCAACACAGTTCTTGATGCAGAACATTTTTAGGCATGTAGAATATAACTGCTAACCCATTTGAAAGTGCCATTTGAAGGGTATTCTGAAAATATGAATCAATTTTGTTTGTGTATGTATATAAATAAAATGTTTCACTCCCTTTATCTATTTATCTCTGTGTGTGTATATGTGTGTTTACACACGCACGCACACACCTATAATATACACACACATATAAATAAAATGCTTCATCATCTCTACTTTAGTTTAACTTGCTCTACTCAAATTAGTCCTTTAGGAAAACCTGTTTGTTTTCTCTTAGGCTCTATGAGCCATTTCAGCAATGGGTATAACTTTAAGCTTTCAATCTTACAATGTGTGTGCTTAAGCACTTTGCTGTATAAAGGACTTTATGGCTATAGGGTCCAGCCCTGTCATGCAGGATAGAGTGTTTTCCTATTGCATAACATAGCTTTATAAATGTAATCCTATCAGTACATCAAATGTGTATTCCTAATGGAACACTCCACTGAGGGCATCTTCATGATGTGTCTTTACATTACTTGCTGAAGAATTTAAACATAAATGCAGTCAGTTAGAAAAGCACCTCCCCTCTCTGATACAGTTAGTTGGTACTGGCTCACATTGTAAGTGAAATATGTTAATATGCCTGGTCCTGCAAAGGTGTAAACATACTCAACTTTAATCATGTGAGTAGCCTCGGGGCCTGTCTATACTACCTAAGGACAGTACTAGGGAGAACTGGAGTGATGCACTGCCTACCCTGCTCTGCTTATGCTATCTCCCGAAATGGCTGTAGTGTAGCCACCTTTGTGTGGGGCTTGCTACATGTTAATAAGCTCACCTGAGAATATAAGCTTGCTTCTGCTGAATTTCTTGAATCATTGTATGATCTAGGGTATGCATCTTAAGGGGAAAAAACAAAACAAAACATATTGTGCCTTGTATTTTTAATTTCCTTTAGGCTTCCTAGCTTACTTTCATGTCATGTGTATTAGAGCAAAGCATAGAGTTAGCATATCTAAGACCTCTCTTATGCAAAGCTTTTTACTGAAGAGCGAGTTACTTTTTTGTAGAATTCTTCTTGCATGGACATTCATTAGATGCTTTTATAGGGTTCTAAATATCTATCCTGACACAGATATTTCAGGAGTTAGGGCCATAAACTTATGAATGCTCCTGCATTGTGAATGTTGAAGATAGTTACCCTAAAAAAACTGTCAATTAGTTCTGTTTTGCTTTCTTATTTTATATTTCACACTGAAATTTTTGCTGAAAATAATTGTAAAAGTAGTGGTGTAGGGGCATTTTGCCAATGTTGAGTTTTTATTTTTAAGCACATACAAAAGTATATAAATTAATACTTGGTGATAAACCTACCAAAGCTGTGCAGTAGAGTGTATACTGTGTGATTACAGTTTGTAAGACTAAACCATTCCAGTTGGGAGTATTTCATTTGTGAAAAACAGAATAAGAAAAAGACAAGATTTTAAGGCAGATGCACAACATGGCAGAATTAAAAGTCTGAGTACATGTTTATAATAACTGGAAATTTCTGCCCATATTTTTCATTGGCCAGTTCTAATCTTGCACTTGCTTTATGAATCTGAGTAATGGCAGCGCCTGACTGAAGCACATAGTGTTTCATACTGCCTTCCTATTGTCGCGGCTCGGTCCCCGGGTGGCAATTTGGGAGCAGCCGCTAATTACACTTCGAGCGAGGGCACTGGCGAGTCGGCTAGTGACACCAGTCTGAAAGCGTTTGGGCTCGCGGATTGCTCGAGGTGGGAGGAGGAGTGGAACCCAGAAGCGATGAGAAAGATAACTGAAAGCTTTACTTACAAAACTTGCAGGGTAGACAACTTGGAGAAAGATATGTACAGGAATGCACAGGAACGCGACAGGTTATATATAGAGGTGGGTGAAGATGGTAATGAATGGTGATGGCAGCTACCAAGGCAAGCGTCAGCGTATGCAGCTAACTGTAGCCACACTACAGCAACGGACTCATTATTCGCGAGCATACTCGTTATTCGTGTTATTCATGAAATAGCAGAGCACTCAGATGGTCCAAGACAAACTCTTGCTATCTGGCCGCTCGAGCCCAGGGCAGGTGATCAGTCTGTCCTGGTGTCCGCGGCTCGAGGAACCACATGCTGTGTCGCGCAGTCCCTTATATACTCTTCCTAGCCAATCAGGAGTTCCTTCTCGCCGAAAATTCTGGAAGGCCTGGACATCCTGGACCTGCCAGTCATGCCTCAGTGATGGATAGAATTGGCCTAACCAGAACGATCGTGCACCACTTGCATGGCTAGGTAAATGTGGATGGAATGTACTGTAATCACGTCATCAGTCACCATGTACATAACATCAACATCACAATATAATGTCAAACAGTAAAAAAAAAAATGTAATAATCTGGTGAAGGCATTTCTCTTAAGCACACCTATAATCATTCTTCATGATATGTAAGGACCATTTTTCAACCCAGCTTCTTGTATGAAGTTGCATTGTAGTTGTGGTACAGCACAAGAGGGGTATTCACCACTTAAGGATGTTGCAAGCTCTGTGGGGGCTTGTTGGCTGAGCAGCAGCAGGGAAAATGCACCACTCCTCAGAACCATTTTAAGGGGGGAAAGAATGTGTCAGAGCACTCATGGTGCTCTGCTACTTTAAGAACCGGGCCAGGCAGCAGGCAGGTGCAGCCCAGTCCTGATGAGTGGCCATCTTAAGACTCAGACCAGCAGGGCTGGAGGCAACAGTTGCTGCTTGGCACTGAGTAGGAAACATCTCCTGGTGGAGCTGCTGCTCCAGAGACAACACAGAGATAAGGGCAGGAGCTACAGGGTGGCTTGGAGGGTCCTGGTCCTGGGCATGACCTAAAACTGCACCCTGCTGGGATAGGGAGGCTTGGTGGTCCTACCTGTGGCAGGGCAGGGCCAGAAAATGCTAGGTTAAAGGACCATCCCAGTGAAAGGCAGGTTGGGGTGCCTAAACCCCTCCCCCCACCATGTTACTAGATTACTAGATAATAGCAGATGGAGTTAGGGCCAGGTAAGTCTATGTAGGACACCTGAGCCCATTTGGGATGCAAAACCCCAGTAAGGGGGAGTTAAGGCCAGGCACCCATGTGGGGCACCTGAGCCTAGTGGCAGCAAGGCCCTGAAGAGTGGGTGGTTGGGCCAGACACGGTTGCAGCCACCTGAGCCCATTTAGGGTATAAGACCCTGAGGAGAGTTGTGGGCCATGTATGCCAATGAGGGGCATATGAGCCTGTGGGGGTGTTTGGCCCTGGGCCCCAGAGAAGGATGCTGAGTACTGAGTTGAGGCCTTGTGAGTAGCAGGGCATGAGTTGAGGCCCTATTAATTTGGGGGACTGAATTTAGTCCAAGTAAGCCTTCAGGCACCTGAAGCCACAGGTGGGTCTGAGGCCAATTGAAGAGAGGCAGAGGAGAAACTGCAGAGAAATAAGAGGGTGAGTCAGCAGCCCTGTATGGAGAGCAGCTGAGAGGAGTTACCCAGCTATGAGATGGGGGCAGAGTCTGTGCAGTATTTTGCAAACCATCCAGTGCCTGCTTAGACAAGGGTAGCAAGAGATGCCAAAAAGGCCATGTGGGCAGGTGAGGGTAGGGTGAGTGTGGCCCCAAGGAAAAGGAGGGGTGGTACGAGTAAGGCCTGGCAAGGGCAGTCTGAGAGAGATTGTGTGAGAGATGGTGGAGTGTGAAAAGCCTCAGTGAGACAGAGTCAGTATGAGTGTGGCTTGTAACAGGGCAGGTCATGAAAGGCCTAATTCTATAATGAGCTGGGCATGGTCTCAAGCTGGAGCTTTACACAGTTGTTAGAAATGTCTATGAGGCATGGGACATATACGAGGCCTATATTTAAAGAAGCTCTAACAGGCCATACCGTGGCCTGTAGATAAGTAGTCTATAAGTTGTGGCAGGCCAGACAGGATCATCCCAGGCCTCCCATAGAAGGGGTTGAAGGACGTGACCCTTACACTGAAAGAGGCATAATAACAGCAGTCTGTCATATAAGCATGGGTCAGTGCTATGCCAATAGGTCCAGTGATCATAGTATTCAGGCCAACTACAATCTGTCTGAACACTGCTGGCTGGCTCATGGAAAGGGTGTAGGGGAGGTGAAGCCCCAGGAACATCCATTGGTGACATCTCCCAACTATATTGCAATGACGAGGGAGCCTCCCACCTTTGAAGATAACAGCTGGTCGTGGTGGGCGAGTGTCAGGGGTCTCCCTGGGAAGGTGGCACCTGAATAGCGGCAATGCCTGAGAGCAACTGGGGGCAGGACAGGAGCAACCAACCTCGAGCTGCACTACAGCAGCTTCTTGAGACCCGCTGGGTCTTTTATATAGTACCTCAGGGGTTAGGACACTCCTCCAGGATATGGGAGATCCAGATTCAATTCCCAGATTTCCTGCAGAGATTTGATTACACCTTTTCAATCTCCTCATAGGCAGGCATGACCACCATGCTGGTAGATATCCTGGGATGGGATGTTCACAATCTCCTGTCTTGATGCTGTTTGTATAAATACCTAAATATTAAATGAATTACAACTTCTCCTCTGTGAATCTAGCCCTTCATTTCCCTTTTTCCTACAAAATATTATTCCTATTATAGTGTCAGTGGAGCCTCATATGCTAAGACCTGTGCTATATTTTCATTGACTTCAAGGGAACTATGGCATGAAATCTTTGAGTTTTACAAAACAGTCCACATTTGAAATCCTAAATTTCAAACTGTACTGAAATAGACAGAGTAAGCCTTTTTCAAAATAAACATGGACACACTAATTTTGCTCCAAAGCATTTGCCTGTTGGACTGACTAAGGATAGGTATTTTCACTCTCAAGAAAAACAAAAGCAAAACCCTGTTTTGAACAGGGAAAGGAAAGGAGGAGGTCAGGATAGAAACTGGATCTTAATTTGTGTTACAATAGGCAGCGCTTGGTCTGAAATGAAATATAAGAACATACATTACCGATAAGGTACATGATTTTTATGGTTTAAAACAAATGTAATGTGTGGATTTCTAATGAACCTGGCATATTTTTGTAGTCCTTCTCCTCATGAAAAGTGCCTTTTGCTGTGTAGTACAGTACTCTGTTGTTAAGATGGCAGCCCCATTTGCTAAGTGACAATAGGAATTGATGACAACAATCATCATTGCCCTAAAATCAATTTATAATGTATACTATTTAGTTGCCTGTGCTATTACAATAATCACTGTTCTTTCTTCTTTTTCGAAGGCCCTGGGAGTTACACTGGCATATTTATACTCTTCTTTAGTTCACTTCTTTAATTACTTGCTGTTCAACCTACTCTTATTTTTCATGCCATAGGTTTCCTTCAAGCTATGCCCTAGGGTTTCTACATCTCACCCAACATAGCTGGATAATAATCTCTGAAAATTTTACAAATAAAAAAGATTGTACTGGCACAGTGATTGGAGCACTTGTCTGCAATGCTGAGCCTTATGCCAGGGTAAAATCTTAAATTGTGGCTATATGAAAGCATTTGCCCTGAAACAAGAAACCTAAAGGCAAAAGCCTGGAGCAACTGTATACAAATCAGCAGCTGTCCAAAAATCTACCTTGTTTGGGAAGAAATTACCCTGGATTTCCTATATGAAAGTAGATTTACCTCAGTTCAAGGTTTTGCATCATATGGTTCCAACTTTTTCTTTCTCAGGACAGTTGGGAGGTTAGCAAGATATCCTGATCATGTTTGCAGCTTTAAATTGTCCAAAGTAGGCAAAAGAAAAGAAGCTTCCTTTAACTACAATGTTTTTAATTGTACCTGCACCATGAGATTAGTGAAGTACCTCTGACTTTTTTATTTAAAACATGCTGAATTGGGGGATTTCATGAGGTTTCAGAGTCATTAAAAGAAGCTTTAACACTTTGAATATATGAGGATATGTTCCTGTGGCCTGACAATATGACTGTCTTCACCAGGGAGAGGCAGTCAAGAGGAACTAAGGGACAGAAGATAGCAAGGGTAGAGACTCTGTTGTAGCTTGATTAGAGAAATAGTGAGCCTGTTTTCTCTAGTGAATTTTGTGGGTTGAAGTAGAAGACCGTTGGAGGAAGATGCTGTCTCCTAAGTACAATGTTGAGTAAGCAGATGCATTTATGGGTGGGACTTCTGGAAACAAGGAAATTAAGTAGAAAGAGCATATAAGCCAATGGGAAGAAAGGTCAGTGGTGAGAAAAAAAGCAAGGCAGACTGAGGGAAGAATGGAGGAGGAATAATAGGACAAAAAGAAAAGGAAATGAAGCAATAGAAGGCAGAGGACCCAGAGAACTGAAAACCAGAACACTGTTTAAAGAACTAAAACAAATAAGCTAGAACTTGGGACAATGAAAGAGTTAATCTTAAAAAGTTGAGAACAAGGTGCTTAAAACAACTGCAGAGGAAGGATCAGAGGCCTAATAAGTATAAAAGCTCTCTTCTTTTTTTGTAATGGACCTGATATCTTATTCTGATGAGGAGGGAAGTGGATTGATAAGGGAAGAAGAAGCAAAAGTTAAAGACTTTTCTCCTTGCGTTTTTCTCCTTACATTTTCTCTTTACATTTTACCAAACATAATTCCATGTGCCAACCCCATACAGAATCTCCAGTGATATGAATGAGGAAGCAGGTTATTCCTAGCCACAAAGTTCTGTATCCTCCCAAGTGTACCTCTTGGCTCTGGTCAGACTGACCAATTCAGTGACAATTTCATAATTCCTGAAAGCATTGGTCTTTTTTTCTGAAAAGAGATACTATTTCCAATTGCTTGTACTGTCATTCTTGTTTTCTACATTAAATTTAACAACATTTATGCTTTTATATCTTTAAAAGCATATCGGGTAAAGGGAGCATGAGAAGAATGGTCATTCCTTAAGGATACAAGTCTTAAGGCTCAGAGAAAATCCATTCCCTTATGGAAAAAAAGTAGCAGAAGGGTCATGAAGCCATCTTGGCTAAGCAGGGAAGTTGCAACCCTCCTACAGAAAAGAAAGAGGTGTACAAACAATGGAAGCTTGGGACAGCCTCTAAGGAAGACTACTTGACAATGGCCCGCACTCATAGAAACCAGATTAGGCAAGCTAAGGCAGAAACCGAATTAAAACTAGCTATAAAAACCAAAGACAACAAGATGTTCTTCTTAAGCTAGATAAGGGAGTAAAAAGAAAACAAACGGGAGTGTGAGGCTGCTGCTCAATGCCTCAGGATACCAGGTCACTACCACTCAGGAAAAAAAGCAGAACCCCTAAATGCCTACTTTGCCTTAGTCTTTCACAAGACCAAGGGGAACAACATGCCAGGTAGGGCACAGAACAAGCAGGGCGGGATTGACACCTGTCCCACCATTGCCATATTACTGGTGTACGATCAATTACAAAAATTAGACGTACATAAATCAGCAGGATCGGATGAACTCCATCCAAGCATGCTACAAGATTTGGCTGACATAATCGCAGAGCCCCTGACAAAGGGCTTTCAAAAATCATGGGCTTCTGGACAAAGTCCAGAAGACTGGAAGAGGGCCAATGTTGTGCTCATCTTCAAGAAGGGAAAGCGTGAAGACCTGGGAAAATACAGGCCAATTAGCTTGACTTCTATTTTAGGGAAAGTCCTAGAAACATTCATCAAAAAGGCTGCATGTGATAAACTTGCAGAAGGCATGTTATTGAATGACAGCCAGCATGGCTTTATTGCAGGCAGGTCTTGTCTGACCCACCTCATTTCTTTCTATGATCAGGTGACTCATCACCGAATGAGAGAAAAGCAGTTGACATCATGTACCTCAACTTTCAGAGAGCCTTTGACCTGGTATCCCACAAGGTACTGATCAGAAAACTGGAAGTTATTGGGCTCAACTGCGGGACTGGCAAGTGGGTGCAAAACTGGTTGCATGGCAGAGTCCCAATGAATGGACTGGTGTCATCCTAGTGAGATGTGGGCAGTGGCATACCCCTGGGGTCAGTACTTAGCCCTGTGCTGTTCATCATCTTTATCAATGACCTGGATGAGGCAGTGAAAAGCCCATTGGCCAAGTTCGTGAATGACACCAAGATATGTGGTTGTGCGGACACACCCACAGACCTAGACAGGCTGGCATGTTGGGCAGAAAGGAACCAGATGAGGTTCAATGTAGAGAAATGCAAAGTGCTGATCTGGGAAGGAAGAACCCCCAGCACACCTACACCTACACCTACACACCTACATCGCTAACCTGACCAGCACTACAAATGAAAGGGATCTGGGGGTAACAATACGCCCCAGCATGAATATGAGCCAGCAATGTGATGCAGTAGCCGCTAGGGCCAATAAAACTTTGGCATACATTGCTGCATCTCCAGTAAATCTTAAAAGTGATTCTCCCACTTTACTCAACATTGGTGCGGCCACAGCTCGAGTATTGTGTCCAGTTCTGGGTGCCACACTTCAACAAGGATGTGCTAAAGCTCGAGAGGGTCCAGAGAAGAGCCGCATGCACGATCAGAGATTTTCAGGGCAAGCCATATGAGGAGAGGTGGCGGGATCTTAGACTCGTCAGCCTAAAGAAAAGAAGGCTGAGAGGGGATCTGATTGTATATATCAGAGGCATACATCAGGGGCTCGGTGAACAACTGTTCACTAGGGCACCCTGGGGGAAAGCTAGAAATAACGGCCGCAAACTCCTGGAAGATGGTTTTAGGCTGAGCATTAGGAAAAACTTCTTTACAACTAGGGTGCCCAGACTATGGAACAAGCTCCCCACAGAGGTGGTGCAATCATCAACCCTAGAGGTCTTCAAGAGAAGACTGGATGGTCACCTGGCTGAGGTCATCTGACCCCAGATGTCTTTCCTGCTTATGCAGGGGGCTGGACCTGATGATCCTTCAGGGTCCCTTCCAACTCTATGATTTGATGAAAAACCCAGACCAACTGCAAGTTTAAGGCTGCAGTTGTGTTTATATGCTATGGTGGAAGAGCAAATTGTCTATATTAATGTCCATGTCCTCTACACATGCCCACATATTTTACATTTTAGGGGCCTGATTTTGTTCTCTCCTGGTAGCTTTGTACCGGTGTGATGCCATTTAGATCATTGTAGGTAAAGAATTCTATGGGGGTCACTAAGAAAAAACAACAATATTTCAGGATCCAGCTGGCATCATGTGACTGGATAAATAGACCAACTGCAGCAAAGCACAGAGCTCTTAATGTAGTTAAATTGCAGGTTATTGCAGAACTGGCTCAGATCATCATAATTTCCATAATGGCACTATATGTTTTGTGAGGAGAAAGGAAAGTTCTTTTTAGACTGATTTTTTTCAGTTAGACACTATACATTTAGAGATAAGAAAAAATGATACATGACTGAGTGGATTCTGAATATTTCTCAAATTTTGTATGTAAGATTTGACCGGTACTCTTAGGCACTGAATAAGTCACTCATAGTCCATCTCAGCAACATTATGATTGTGTCAGTTGTAGATTGTTAAAAAATCAATGAGCCTCAACCAAATGAGTCATTAGACTCATGAAAGCCTTCGCCTATTTCCAGTAGTAGAAGTCCTATATTGCTCCAATGTGTGAACTACCCAAGAAGTAAAGATGTTTGTTTGAGGTTACGTTATGAGAGGGACTCGAAGCAGAAAAGCAATTATTGTTGCTCATGACCATTATCCAGGCTGCATTAACAACTGCAATTAAAATATTTTTTGAACAGTAGTCAAATTGAAATAAAAAAAACAGCTTCTCCTTTTGTTATAACCACTGTTACCATTCCTTCTATCTAAACTGTTTGCCAAGAGGAGAATCCCTTCTTTTATGAAGAAAAAGTATATACGGTGTGCTGCTTTCCATATTTTAACAAGCGGCTACTACAAATTTTCCATTTCTGGGTGAGTCTACACTGTGGAAAAAAAAGATGTTTTCTTACCATAACTTAATTACCATAGGGTAATTAACATGAAGTAAAATCATAGTGAAGACCAACTTGTAATTTTTATACGTTAGCAGGTAAAGTCTAGAAAACCTGGGATTTTTCTCTTTCTGTTAATGCACAAAAAGCTACAAATTGTCTTGTTTTCACTAGGACTTTACTCCATTATGAATTAATGTGAAAGAACATACCTCTTTTTTTGCTGGTGAAAAAAAAGGCTTAAATTTGTGATAATCCATGATAATTGTGCTTGGGATAACAATATCCCAAGTGGGGAATGATATTAATCTATTTTCCCTTTTTAAACATTTTTGGTCCCAGCATGTATTGCCTGACAAACACATTTATATTAAGTACAATTGTTCGTAATATTTATACTCTATTTCTGAAAAAATATTGATTTCTATTGACATTATAGCTTAGTGTTATTGGGTAATGTAAATTACGTATTGTACCTGACTCAGTTGATTTATTGTTGTAGCTTACATGGCACATTCAGACTTTAGGGCTTAAATCTTTTCATTTAAATACATCAATAGTAGTTTAACAAAATTGTCCAAATTATGGAAATGCTGTTTTCAATGCTATAGGTATGGCTAAGATCATTCAGTACACAAAACAAGGATTCAACTACTTGAATATGAAGAATAGTATGTATTCCCCTTGTAGCTAACTTCCTCTTACCAGCTCCTCCAAAAACTTTGGAGTTACTCTTTGGAGATTGCAATCAGGGCTTGTGGTAGAGGTGTAATATCTTTTATTAGGCCAACTAGATTTTTCAAACAAAGTTCTTTAATTGCAAGATTTGGGGCACAAGTCTTTCATCGGGCATTGGAGAAAAGATGGTAAAAGTTCTCCTGGGCAGAAATGAAAGTTCATATTTCATAGGCTTTCACAGAGGCATCATGGATGACCTTGACCATATTGTCCCCCTTGTTGGTGACTATGAACCCATGAATGTGTTTGCCCTGCCCAGTAAGCCACCCCTGCACCATGCAGTTCATGGCCACCATGATTTCCCTTGCCATGTGGGACTAATCCATCACTTTAGCTTGAAGGGGAGCCCACCAATAGCCTGAATGGTTACACCAGTGCCCTGGGTGGGAGACGGGAAGGTGTGATCTCCTTCCTAGCTGCTCCAGATGTGTGAGATGAAGTATAAAGCCATTTGCTGCCCTGCCTTGTGCAGCTCCTCCCTCAAGTACTCCCTGTATGCCTTATACAGGGAAGGCAACATCATTCTGCTGAAGGTGGTGTGTGTGGCCAGTTGTGGCCACAAGTGCCATGAGTCACTTGAACCCTGGCTGTTCAACAAAGGAGAAGGGCTGGCCATCACAGCATCCAATCCAATGCTCAAATGCTCTGGGTGACCTTGCTCACCTTGGGAATGCATTCCCCTGTTTGCCCACCTTTTCCTCCACTGTTCTGGGTGGCCTGCCTGTGCTTCAGGGGGATGGGGGCTTTTGAGCAAGAGGGGACTACTTTTTAGGCATGCTCCCACTGGTGCTAGGCTGAGGAAGAGCAAGAGCAAGGTGGTGGTGCTTGCAGAGATGCATCAGCATCCCTGTGGTGTTCATGCATTTCACTCCCTTGCCCTGGCTGGTTTTTGCTTGGCAGTGCAGGCAGGTAGCATATGTGGAATCATCTGCCAGCTCAAAATGATCCCAGACCACACTACCTCCTTGCTTCTGGGGTGTAGGTGCATGTGTAGATATGCTGCCTTTTTGCCTTCCTCAGCAGGCAGAGGCACAGCAACAGGAGGAGCAGACTCAGCTGAGCCACTTGCCTTCTCACCCTCTACCTCAACCTCCTCTGAAGTGCCTTCTGAGGAAGAAGACCTAACTCTAGGGGAAACTTGAGAGGTATTAGCACAAACTCAGATGATTCCCCCTCCTTTCCCAGAATTTCCCTTGCTATGTCAATCAGCTCCAGCTCTAACTCTTCCTCTGGCACTGGATGGCTCAGCATGAGAAGTGAAATGGGGGTAGGGGAGACTGTCATGCTGGTGCTGCTTGTTGTTGTTGTGGTAGTGGTGCTTGAGGTTGTTGTTATTATGGCAGGTGTTATTGGAGGGGATGTAGACACTGCTCCCATCTCCTTGGTGCCACTAGCAGCAGAAGCAGCATGGTTGCTAGTTGTTGGAAAGAGGCTGCATCTAGATATTTGAGGGGGCGGGGGAATTTAGAGCTCTCCCTCTGCCCCCTCTTCTGCCCCAAACAGATTGCAGCCACCTGCCTTTCTAGCACACTTCATATTTGGTGTTCTGGAAAATCTGTGTGTGTTTCTGTAATATAATGTATGTTTAATGTAATATATAAATATATGTTCTGCAATATATGTTGTGCTTTCCAGCACAGTCAATGCAGACTATCAGGGAAAACACAGGTTTCTTTTGTGTGGAGAAAGAATTACAGTGAATAACAAAAACAAAAAGAGGATTCTGGGGAAGGAATAAATTGAAAAGAATGGATTAGGAATGGGTAATTAGGGGATTTCTGAAAGGATTGGATCCCATGTGTTAGGAACAGACTAGCAAGTGAGAGCCTTCCTGATGCTGCTGGAGGACACAGTTCAGTAAGCTGAAAAGGCACTGCTGACACAGCTTATTTCAAACAATGCTTTTATGTTCCTTCTCCATCCCTCCCCCATAGCACTGGGATTGGAAGGGACTTCAGGGAAGGCCACAGTCACTGGCCAGCTACACAGTCAATATTAGAGCAGTCCTTCTCCCCCATTCCCCTTCCCTCTCCTTAGTTTCCCTGAAAGCCCAGCTTCGAAACTTAAAACTCTGAAATTTTCAAAATGTTTTGAGTGCCCTCATTTTGTTTCAAAGCTGTTTCGAAGCTTGTGTTTCAGCTCAGTTTCAGTGTTTTGAGTTTGAAATGCGTCCAAACACCTTCAAAATGAAACATCCATTGAAATTTTGCACAGTCCTAACTTGTATAGCTCATGCTGAGGTTCATTGGGCAACATCTTCACTGTTAGCCATGTGAATGGGTAGAATGGACATATCTGGTCATGCTGCAATCACACCTTAATTGGCTGGGCAATCAGAACTAACTATTCTAGCTGAAAAACAATTTCTTCTTCTTCTTGGAACAACAGAGGTCACGTGAATTGTCTGTAATGCAACAATCCCCTCCTCCTCACCCCCTTGATATACACACACACACAAAAACCCAAATTATGAGTAGAAATTAAGGTGTGGAAGTACAGTGCAAAACACTGAAGGACATTTAAAACATGGCTAGATAGGGCAGCATAAGTTAGTTGGCTTAAAACAACTAATCAACCCCTATCTGCCCCCAAATGTGAATTTAAAGGGAGCTAGGATAAGGTGACCTAGTAGGTCTATTTTCTATTTTTATTTATAGTTTTGTGCTAAATTGCTTGCAATCAAACAAAAAATATATAATATTTATTTTGATTTTAAAAAATCTTAGTTTGAATTAAAATTATGGTGGTACTAGTCACAACCCCATGGAAATCAACCTCTTTGTTAGATGTGAAGAATATAGTATATCTATTGTATTTATTCAAATATAAGATGACCATGAATATAGGATGACCCCCCCATTAGATTCTATGCCTGGAAAATCTACAAATTCATTATATATTTCCAGGTATAAAATCTAATTATTGGAGGTTTGTCTTGGATTAGTCCCCTTCCCATTGCTTCTTCAGGGAAAATAAATTGGAAGATGGGTCAGGTGCCCCCATTGCCCTCTGCCTCCCCAAATCCCAAATTCTTCCTCCTGAAGACCTTTCTCTTCAGGTTACTGTCAGACCCTGCTCTCCCTGAGCACATGGAACTGAGGGGCAAATCTGACGACACTGACTTTGAAATCAACGTGCCTGTAACCATTTGCATCTAGTCAGATTATAGGTAGACTTAGTTAATTCAAAATGGGTGCATTTTACCTTTTTTGAAACTGCTGCAAGTTTTAGCACAAGTACTCCATGAACACATTTTAAGCAGTACTTTTATACCTACTTATAAATAGTACAAACTGTACATGATATTAGTCCAAAATCAAAAGACTAGTGATTTACCATATAGTTCATTGAGCTGGGCCCCACCAGAGTCAGTTGTGTTTCAAGCCATGGTGACCCCCACAGTTTAGCACTGTTCAGTATGTGTGTACTCCACAAAGGATCAATGTACTAGTTAGCCCCCCAGTCATGACTGGAACTGGGTATTCTTCCCATGAGTTCTGGGATCCTCCAAAAATGTATATGCAGATGAGGCGCAAAGGCAACCTGATCCAGCTCCACCTCATGGAGGGCAGTGGTTGCACTAATCCTATATAACAGGCTGAGAGATGGGGTGACAGAGGGATTCTGAATGAACTGTTTGGTGTCCCTTTGGTGATGTTTGCCAGGCATTTATGGCTAGTGAAGAAACATGAATCATTGAGGAATGTAAGATGAGGAACATTTTTTCCATGTTGATTGGGGGGGAAAACATCATCTTATATTCAAGTAAATCAGTCTGATGTATTATCCTTGTTTCCTGAGTATAAGATGAGTTTTCTAAGAATGAACAAGAGGACTAGTAACTTTTTATAAGTTGAAATGAATGATAATGTGTCCTTCAAGAAACATAGCAATTGTGTTAATCTGCTCTTTATCCCAAATGACATTAGTAATGGAATAACAAAGGTGCTTCATGGTTTCTGTAGAGTTAATGTAATTTTGTACATAGGCTATTTTGGAAGAAATTAGTTTGTAATCAAGCTAATTTATTATTTCTGTGTGTAATTTAAAACAAATGAATTGGCTGCAGACATTCTCAGGAAATTTTTATGTTGGTCAACTAACTGCTACCTTTCCATTGTAATTGGTTTGCATGCAACAATTCTTGTGGTTGTAATGAGTCAGAAATGAACTCAACTCACACAATTGGTGCTTTCAGTGGTAGACTACCTGGAACAGTTGCAGCTCATTAACGGATCTTTACAGGGATACTTGTTTGGATACTGGTAGTTGAATGACTCCCCATGGTTTATTCCTCACCTCCCTTTTTTCAAAGACTACATAGCTGAGGGGGAAAGAGGCAGGAGCCAATGAGGTCTTAAAGAAGAGATATTTTGGCTCTCAGGCAGTGTGTTATATATAATAGACTATGGTAGTTTCACTAATGCTGCCAGCTAAACAGACTAGTCAACTAGAAATTAAGGGTGAGGTCTGCCTATAGCCTTTGGCTGCTTTGCACTGTTCTGAAGGTACAATACAGGTGTGGATTGAAATGGGTCAGTGTGCTCTATTTTTTACATTTTTGATCCTAGAGCCCACCTTAACAACTACAAAGTGGTCCCCACACCATCCAGAACAGGAAGTAATACCAGTCACTATCATAGCAAAAGGAGCATTGTCCAAGAATTATCCAAGCTAGCTCTCCAGAGATTACTGCAGAAGCAGTATATCCATATTAGCATATTACTAATGTGTACACCTCTAATTACTAACCAGAAAGCTAGTTACCCATCACAGTGCTCACAAAGATAAATATGTTTCCTATAACATCTCAACAAAAGCAGTGGCACCAATGTAAGCAGCAGTTTGTTAGACACCTTGCAACAATCCTGATGCCATCAGTTAAAGCTTTGGTAGCATTGAACCTTACAGCTGCTCGTGTGTCTTAAAAACCAAGATGCCTGTGTTTTTGTTTTGTTGCCCCCCCCACCCTACTTCCCTTCCCTCCCTGCTCTCCTTCTCCCCAAATTTGAAAGTGCAGGTCTTCAGTTGAGGGAGGGGAGAGGGGCGCAGTTAAAAATAGCCTGTGAGCATTATGAAAAATTATTGATAAGCTTTAAACTCTAATTTCTGTTAGTTGCTATTATCAGGGCCAGTTTTGCAAGGGATGTGAAACTTAGTAGTTAGCTGTTTGTTTAGAACATGAAAGCTGAGGTTTCCTTTTATATTTAAATCTCTGAAGTTAGAAGGTCCCTGTGGTCTAGGATTTGTAGACCTGCAAAGCCTAGCTGTGTATTAAAGGCCCTTGCAGAGAAGACAGTGATACCTGAAGAGAAAGAACCTGCACATCTGTCTCTCCCCTCCTGTTGCTGCTGCAGCCAAGCATGCACTGATTAATTCAAATTACAGTAGACTATCAGCAGTGAGCCATTAATGGGATAACTTTCATCTCCCTTCATTCACCTTACACAGCTGATGTTGAGAGAAGCAAGAGATGAAACGATGCAATCAGAAGAAAATGAAAACTAGAAAGGGAAAAGAAAATTAGAGGACAAAGGGGATACATAAAAAAAAAAAAAGTTAAGCTATGCCTGAGAAACAGACCTAGCCTCTCTAGCGCACACACCAAAACTTTCCCTTTACAACCTGGATTTTTGAAAGCACTATGAGTGCTTGTGTCTTTAGTGCAACATTGTTTCAGTGTTGTTCATTTTCATATTAAGTCACATCACAGAAAAGCTAAGGGAGTGTCAATCACACTTGGTACATCTGTCTGGGAGAGCACTTCCTTCCCAGCTGCATCTGTCAAGCTGTACTCCTTATTTATTATATTTTTAGTTAGGCGTGCTATCTTGTTCATGCGTGAGAAACTGTAATGCATCTTTCACATTTAAAGTGCCCTCTGAAGCTTTCTGCTTCACAACCTCCTGCCTACTTTCACTGTTGCCACTAAATTTTTTATACTGTCTTGAGCATCTCTGAAAGAATTGCAAATTCCAGCTAGAACATGATTAATTTAGCATTGTCATCTCCTACAATACAGTGTACAGCCGTCCATCTTTCTTCAGCAGTGCTACGTCTTATCTCAGCTCTTAGTGAAAAAGTAAATTAAGGCAAAGGCTGAAGTCGTTCATGTGTGCTACTTTTAAAATTAATTTTTACTGACAGCACCACAGAGTCAAAAGCATGTAGTTGCATTATGAAAGGCAGAACAGAGATTAAAATATATGTGTATTTTTGTTATTCCAAGAAAGACTCTTGCTCCTTCTACATTAGTAAGTTTCCCAAAGGATTCTACATTCTTCTTTATTTGGGGAAGCAAAAGTAAAAATATTGGTCTCTCTTTCCATTTGCTGAAGTGTTCTGTGTTTTATAGTTTAACTCTTTATCCCCTCCTTCCTCTTAACTAGAGCAGAGTGCAACTGGTACCAAGACACTTCTTTAATCTTGAATTTATAACATTTTCACCTAAGTATACCTTTAGGAACAAAGAAGAAAAATCTAGTGAAACTCCAAACTGTTTTGTGTCAACATATTTAAACAACTTTTGTTTTAGAATTTTTCTTTAAATGTAAAAGTATTACACAATGAAACTTCAAAATTAAGAAGCAATATTATATTCAACCAGAAACAGCATTTTTAATAATTCTTTGCTGAACAGCATAGCTAATGCTCTTGACTTTGAATTAGAACCTTTTCCCCCTTCCTCAGGAATTTTAGCAAATTTAAAAATCCATTATCTACCCAACTCTACTTCTTACCTGTCTGCTCTATGTTCTCAGGACCAATATTTTCTTTAATGAAAGAGGAATATGAATGAGGAGGTTCCATGTTTTGGGGCTCATTTTCTGTTCAGTTATACCATTCTGCCACTGTAAATCAGTTGGAAAGCTGGGATAACAGACAGTAGAGTCAGGCTTGTAATGCTTTGTTTGCCACTCTCTAAGTTGCTTATGTCCACAGCATTTTAGATTTCTGGTCTATTTTCACTGAAGCTACTAAAATAGGTAAAAAATATTACAGTAACAACACTCACGAGGAACTTTGTTCATTCAGGTTTTTATTTATTTTTTAAATTTAAATCAAGACCAGAGTCTGATTTTTTTATTTTTTTTTCATGTGGACCAGAGAAAAGCAACCTGTTTTGAAGATGTTTTAGTGTCCCTTGCATCTCTTTTCAAATGCTGCAACAAAAACGCATTCCCTTTGAATGCTGGGTCTGATGTCTTGTCAAACAAGTTCTTGCTGGTACAAATAGAGAAGTGCTGTAGAAATGACCAGATAGGCAGTTTTATTATGGATCCACATAGCCCTATGCACTCTTCACTAACTGACATAGTTTTTGAACAGGGAGATTAGAAATATTCACTGTGTTAAAATATCATAGAATATGATGTTTGATCCTCATGCTTATTAATCATAAATTATTTTACAAGATGAGTTTTTAAGAAAGGATGGGAGAATATAACATCAACCTTCCAAAGATTATTATACCTATTGTTCACATAAAGATACGAATAACCAAAGATATTGAAAAGCAGCAATGGTCTATAAAATAACAGCAGTATTATGTACTTACATTTATGCAGTACTGTGAGCATGCATTGTACTTTAAAGATATGCAGTAGATGAGGTCCCTACCTCTTGGCTTGCAGGGTTTCCAGCAGGATTGGGTTGTAAGAAGTTTCGTGAAGAAAAAGTGTTCTTGATGAGCATGGTGGGAGGTTTAGTTGTTCCAGGCAGTTGAGGAAACTAAAACAGGTACACAGAAAAGAAAAAGGAATATGGAAAAATAAGTGCTGAAAGCTTTTAGGTAGCAGTGTACAAAGAGTCTGGGTAGTTAAAATTTGTCACTAGGATAATGGAAGCCCTGCCATGACAAACTTCTATGGAAATTCACACACGAAGACCTGGCAGAATTGGGCCCAAAAATAATAGCTTAGGTTCATTAAAAGGACAAAAATGTATTCAACTCAAATGGCGGTTGCAGAACTCAAATACAGGTATATGTATAGACAGAATGGTATCATCCTCCTGAATGGGAAAAACACGGAGGGGAGGCAAGAAAAGCTCTGTAAAGGAAGTCTGATGCTTTTATCCATGATTTTAAGGATTTTTCCAGATTGCTGCTCCTCATTTAGGGGTTCATTTTGAATCAAGAACTAACTGCATTTGTTTTTATTAAAAAAGGAAGGATGAAAAAACAACAAAAAACCCCTCAGTGACTTTTTGTCAGACCTAGATTTCTAATAATTCCAACTTCTACTTTTCTTTGAACGTGAAACTAGATGCGACTGGCAAATGTTAATATTTTCTTGAGGAATTTTAAATTATTTTTGAAATTAAAAATTCCCTGATTGCAAAAAGGATTTGCAAACATGTGAAAACATCAAATCTGAAAACTAAAAAGAATCAATATTCAGAAGCCCAAATCATCTCATTTTCTTATTGGCTTCTCTAGCCTTGTTTAAGAAAGAAGTAAGACAAGGACAGAGATGTTGAGCTCTGTTACAGTCTGTCATCTTGTACCATGTATGATATTGTTTAGTGCTCTGAAAACATTAGGCCAAATCCTGAACTGAACAGTCGTTTGATTCCACCCCTGTATAATTAAAAACACTTGATTGACATAAAAGCCCATATTATTTTAAAAAATCAATTAGAAGCCTAAGGATTTTCTCTGCATTAGGAGCACTGACTGGCAAAGCAATCTCTGGAATAAATATACCACTATATCTATAGTACATAGCTATAGGCAATAAACTCTTGAAGTTAAATCTCTATTCTGAAGGAAAAGGGACTTTATTTTACTCTGTTACTGGACTGTGCAGTAGGACAATGTGAAAAATAATAGAAAGTAGAAAGATAGTAGGACTGTGTGAAAAATGGACTTTTGGTTTGGTGAGAAAACTGAAAAATTTAAAAATAAGTATTGGTTTTAGTGTAACCCAAAATGAAAAGAAACATTTTTGCAAGGCCAAGAAAAAAAAAAGAAAAATCTTTTCAAGTGGACTCAGAAATGAAGTGTTTCATTTTGTTTTCACATTAGTCTTCTCCTTTTTTTAAAATTATTTTAAAAAATAGGTCAAATTCAAAATGAAACTTTATTTCTTATTTTGAAATTATAATATTGAATTTTTTTCCTAAACTTTTCCAATATTTTCCTCGTTGTCCGAAATTATTTACCAAAGCCACAGAACACTGTTTCCCCTAACGCAGCTTTTTTTTTTCAGCTAAATTTTGCCAGGCTTTTAAACAAAATCAGTCCCTTCTCCATCCTTATGCTTAAATAAGCTGTCCCCCAGGGAACAATTATAATCCTAATTATATCACCATAATAATAGTGGTTAAACTATTCCATGATAACAATTCCTCTCAGTTTCAAGGTTTCATTTATGAAGCTCTCTATAAACAAGTTATTGTTTCATCAGAGATGTTAGTAATACAATGGAAAAAGAAAACTCTAAAAAGAGTTTAAATATCTCACAACTGAGCTTTAAACAAAATTCAAATGTACACATTAAAATAAAATACTGCCACAGGCAAGCTCAATGCAAACTTTTTCTAGGGTGCCAGATTCATTCTTAAATTACTTTCTACAGCCCCCCTGCCTCTGTCTCCATTTTTCTATCATAGTCAACAAGCCTGCAAGAGGAAATATTGCTGGTTTACCCACTGAGTTTGGGATTCCAATACTACAAATGACAAATTGTCTAGAGTGAATTAAGAGTGGTATTTGAACATTTTTCTGCTTGGTGGAACTCACATTGTTTCTTTGGGAATAAGATATCAGTTTTTAGCATTACCTTTTCCTTATTCCCCAAGTACCGCATTGCTTGTCTTCACTTTTTCTGCTGTTTTATCACTGCAAGAAAGGCATAGTAAATTTTGCTCTTGGGATAGAGATGCATAGGTAGCAAAATTTCCAAACCTCTGGTTTGTGGCTGGGGAAACTGAGGTATGCTTTTTGTCTCTGGATTAAAGAACTGAACAATGTCTTGAAGGATTCTGGATGAATGTATCATGTACTGATAATCTTTTAAAAAAGAAAATAGGACCAAATGGATTGCTTTTAAGACATTGAAATGTGCCCTGGAAATTTCCTTTTCCTGGCAATCCAGAAACAGATTTTCTACTGTCTGTGAGTAAGGAAGGGTACGTTATCCCTTCTGTACCATGAGCCCCACTCTGCAAAGCAGAGTGTCAGGCTGTGCCATTAATGCACCAACACGTATTGGGGGTGGTATGGAATCGCCTATTTGAAGAGAGACTTCAGATGGCTTTTCCCTCAAGGCCAACATTTTCTAGAGTTCAAAGGCATGTGTGTCATTCACCACTTTTTAGGAAAGCTTAGCTTGCTCCTCTTTCACTGGTCTGATCTGGTTGATGCAGTAAGAGGTAGCGAAGCTGTATTTCTACCTCTTCCTCTCCTTTACCCATGCTTTAGCTAGCGGACGGGATGCAGAGTATAAAATGAAGCAGTCCCTGTTCCCTGTACCTTCTATATACTTATACACCTTCAAAATAATCCAGGCATGACCTCTTCTAGATGGGAAAGCATGATTAAGGGATTTGGGTCTCAGAATAGATATACTTTACATAGAGTGGCAGAGGGAGACTGGCTTGCAGAGGTGTAACAAGCAAAGCATGCATCTGGGGCAGTCCTCTCCTGTCCTTTCCCCTGGAGGCAGCCTGCAAGAGTGAACAGTGTTATGGGCTATGAGTGTCTTGGAGGATTGGTGACGTGTAGGGGGTGCATGTGCACCCCCTGAGATTGGCCATGCCTCCCCCCTGAGACTGGTTGTTGCTGATGCTGATGGTGGTGTCTACAGGTGGTTACTGATCACTGCTCAGTGCTCACCACCACCCCCCTTACCACTGACACTGCTGTGGCTGCCTCTGGGTGGTCTCTGCTGAGCCTGCCCTGTCAGTGTCACCACTGCTGCCTGGCCCTGGTCACGACTGCCATGTTCCCACTGCCAACACTGCCACTGCTGCCTGTGGGTGGTCACCATGCTCCCCAGCTTTAGGAGGCATAAGGTGCTCATGTTTTGGAGTGCAAGGTATCCTGGAAATTCTAGTTCTCAAGAATGGCACTGTAGTTTTCTGCTGCTGGGGGGAACTTTCACCCCATTTTCTGCTGCCAAAGTCCATTTAAGGAGGGCAAAAAAGTTGTTAATTTTGGTGGCAAAAATAGGGGCATTTCTCTGTCTAGTAGTACCAAACTATTGTTGCTGCACAAGCTATGATTCCTAGGACATGTCACATTCCATGACACTTATTGTTTGTGCTGTTGCAATATGTAGCCAGAAAGTACAAGCAGAGCAGGAAACAGTACAGTAGGGTGATGCCTCCACCTTACCCCTTACCCTTGTGGTGCTTCTCCCCTTAGGCATCACTTGGGGTACATGCCCCATTCACCCACCCACCGTTATGTTACTGCTGGCTTAGGTTGCATTCAAGTTATAGGGGCCGTGGTATTCAGACTAGGTACCTTCCTCTCATCTAAGGTATTTAAAAATGACTATGGAGGTGATGTTGTCTGCCTCATATTTTAAAAATGAATCTGTAGGTAATAACTTTCAACTTGCAGCTTGAGGAAATAATTGAGCCCTAAATGCATAGCAGAAGAAACTAAAACCTTAAAAATCAGCACTGAGCCGTGGGATGATACCCTTTGTGGAAATGGATCCATTACTACTAAAGCAGCCTCAGAAAAAACCTTGTCTCCTTACAAGCAGAAAAAATGGCAAGCAGAGTATCAGTCAATTTTAATGGCCTTTTCAATCTGTCCTCTGGTTATGTGGCACCAGGCTCTTTAAGGCTGGTTGCAAGCAAAATATCTAGGAGAAATTCTGACTGCAACCATTAGAATGGGCTAGCATGGCAGATATAGGCACTCAGAAACCATGTAAGATTGCTCCCGCCTCATAAATTAATTTGAGAGGTAAACACCCTCTGCTTTTTCTAAGGTTCAGAGGTCTTCAACTTCCTAATACTGTAGTTCTGGTTATTGTTGTCTCTGTTGCACTAATGTCTAGAGGCCTCATTTAAGGGATTATAGTCCCATTGTGGTGGGCTTTGTATACAGTTAATATAAATTAGTCCCTGTTCTGAAGATATTGTAATTTAGGCTAATAATAATATAATGGGTGGGGGAAATAAATGGTTACATGTGGAGGAGAAGTTAATAGCATTTTCACATAACTGGGTAAGGATGCAGGTAAATAGCCACCAACTAGCTGAACTATTTATAAACTAATATTATTTCATAGGTATACCGGTGGGGTCATTATAAGAAAAAGGATTTGATGGAGGATAAGGTCATAGGTTTGCAGGATTTTGCGTAGAGCTTTTTATGCTGAGATGGTAGTAGAAAAATCATGAAGGCACATGTGGTAGAACTGAATTAATAGGTGTGTTAAATGCGCTAAACTCACCTTGCTAACAGAGGAAAGGTGGTGAACAATGAAGTAATATTCAATGATATTTTACTAGTAGCTGTGAACTAAATCTTGAAAGGTTGGAAGTTGAAAAAATATAGATACTTCATAGTATCATATTATCTAGGGTCAGAAGGGGCCTAGAGCAGGCCATCTAGTCTGACCCCCCTCCAATGGCAGGAAACGAGTGCCAGGGTCACAGGACCCCAGCCAAGTACCTATCTAATCGACTCTTAAAGACACCCAAGGTAGGAGCAAGAACAACTCCCCTAG
>JAGPOW010003316.1:121850875-121873572 GCA_030014935.1 Caiman crocodilus
GAACAGGTTCAGGTCCCTCAGACACTCCTCATAAGGCCTATCCTGCTGCCCACATATCAATCTAGTGGCCCTCCTCTGGACCCTCTCGAGGCCGTCCATATCTCTCTTGAAGTGCGGCGCCCAGAACTGGACCCAGTACTCCATCTGCGGCCTGACAAACGCCACTTAAAGGGGGAGAATAACCACGTTGGACCGGCTCAAACTGTATTGTTGGATGCACGATAGGGTTTGGTTGGCCTTCCCAACCACTGTCTGACATTGGCGGCTCATGTTCATCTTGGCATTGACAATGACGCCAAGATCCCATTCCTCCTCCGTACTAGCAAGAGGGGAGCTTCCCAGCCAGTATGTGTCCTGGGGGTTGCTTCTCCCCAGATGCATCACCCTGTATTTGTCCATATTAAATCCCATCCTGTTCTTGTCCACTTACTTGTGCAGTTGGCCCAGATCCCACTGCAGCCTCTCCCTCTCTTCTGGTGTCCCCACCTCAGCCCACAGTTTGGTGTCATCAGCAAACCTGGATAGCTTGCTTTCTACTCCTTCATCCAAGTCCGTGATGAAGATGTTGAACAGTCCCTTAAAATGAAAACTTCAGTCCCTTAAAATGCAAATTGGTATTGAGGTTGTTGAAGACTTTCTGAAAGAACATGTTACAGTGTGAGCTCAAATGAAATGGTCAGGATGCTGTAGTTATTTATCTTCTAGGCCTCACCTGCATAAGGGATAGAGAGTCAGCTTCCACTACCAGCTGAAGGAACCACTTCTATAACCAAAATGATATTGTGTGCCTATACACGTGTTGTGATGTGCTGTAATTACAGTGTGTCAGAGCAGATTTGTTTAATCTAGTCTTCTGGAGCGTGGTAATTACTGCACTCCAACAGATTCCAGCTCACGTGCATCAGCGTCCCTGTGCTGAAAAATGGTGGCAGAGGTGCTTTAACTAAAGCTCATTTGAGGAGGTTTAAAGTGCCCCCATCAACATTTTTCTTCTTGGGGATGCTGATGCATGTAATGCTCCAGATGCTTTAATTATAGTGGCTCCAAGAAATGTTCTAATTAAAGCCCTTCACCTGGCTCTCCCAGAGCATGTGTATAAATGCCCTTTAGTGCTGAAGTTCCTGAATTTAAATCTGCTGGTGTTGTATTGCAGGATGAGGAAGGGGTTGCTGCTGTTGAATATCTGGCTCTTATATTATTAATTTCAGTAATGAATTTTTTCTTTTTCAGGCATTGGATTATGTCATAGCAATTTGTGTTAATTACTCCATAGAAATAATGAAAACATCCAGGGCAGAGATTCTCTGTTTTGTGTGTGTATAGTACTATGGGGTCCCAGTTATTACTAATATGAATTATTAGTAGTACTAAATATTTATGTGAGAACATAATTTGATATTACTATAATATAATGATGTGTTTCATCCTTTTGAAAGAAGATGGATTTAAATAAAGTAGAGTATATAAACACTGCAGCAAGCTGTTTGTGGGTTTGGTTTCTCCCTTACTCCTTTAAGGTCTGGCATGCCACAGAGTTTTTGTTTTGTTTTGTTAATAGCAAATAAGTAATAAAGAAGAGACTAGTACCATTTTTTCAGGTGAAATTATTGATCCAGTCTCACTGCTGCTCCATCTTTACGTTTTTTAATTATTCACAAAATATTTTAGAACGTTGATTTTTTTTAACCTTAAAGATTGGTAGTTCTTCTGTTGTCAGTAGATTCTCAGTATGGGACAGGTTTAGAGGATAAAATATGATATAAAAAGTACATTTCTTCAAGGAAACATTTTATATTTGTTAGACAATTCTCTGTCCTTGACCATTTGGGGAAAACGCCACATGTATTGATCATTGACATTACAAATGATTCTCTTTTGGAATACTTGGCTTCAATTAATATAATATTTTAGCATCTGCCTTTCCCACAAACTACTATAAGTTTTATAAGTTAATTTGTATTGCTGAGAAAAATTAGATCTGAGGAAGGGAGAAGCAAGATCTATCTAGCTGAGAGCTGTATCATTTGGGTCAGAAATTAGAAAAGAGTTGCTTTAGTAGGTTGGCCTCATCACTGAATATACATCTGTGGACCCAAAAAACTGTATAATGCTGTTTCATGATGAGTTTACATATGATTCAAATGAACATATATACATAATTTTTTTACTATGATTATTTTCTAGTAGTAATAACCATAACATGTATTTTTCACTTG
This sequence comes from Caiman crocodilus, assembly GCA_030014935.1. Lineage (NCBI taxonomy): Eukaryota > Metazoa > Chordata > Crocodylia > Alligatoridae > Caiman > Caiman crocodilus. The sequence continues at coordinate 121,853,092 of JAGPOW010003316.1, forward strand.
TAGCTTTTGCCCAAGGATCAATTGTCAGTGCTATGTTAACTGGTTTCATAACGATCAAATGCATTTATTTCTCCCACTACCCCTTTGAGATAGAAGTACTATTATCCTCATTTTATAGCCTTCTTTTTCCCCTCAACCCACTTTACAAGCCACTCTAATCAATTAAAAATTGCCAATTAATGTAGGTACAGATTCCACTACAAATGATAATCACAGGCAGGCTTTCAGTCTCAAAGGCTCTCTCTCCAGTAAAAGACTACCTAACTTCTATTCTCACCAGTTGCCCCCTGTCATCAACACAGACCACATATTCACTTGGAACCAAAACCATTGATTATAACATTCACTTGCTTCTATACCAATGTTGTATATACAATCACCTCCTTACAGTGCCCCTCTGCTGTCTTCATTTGACAGATAAGGTAATCTCTACATGAAAGAATGAATGGACACTGGTTTAACCTCAGTTCCAGAAAGATGCACAACCCTGGGGCAGAATATTCGAACCTCCTTGGACATCCTATCACTGACTTTAGGTCAGCTGTTCTCAAACAACAAAACTTCCAAAACCTAGTTGATTGTAAAACTGTAGAACAAGAGATTATCCATAGATTGAATTGCATTAAGTATGGATTCTTATTCCATTACATGGGCTAGCTTTTATAACCCGTATATTCCTCAGTGGTATGATTGAATTGCCTTGATCTCTTCAACTCACCTTCTCCTCTCCCAGCATCACCTCCCCCCGCTTTCCTTTTCTTCTCCTTTCCCTATCCTTTGTATTTAATTTGCTTTATTACTTTCTATTACTACCCCTGCTTTCTGCAAGTACATTCATATCATCCAATGAAATAGCTTGTTGCCTATGAAAGTTTCTGCCTCTCTGGAGGAGTTAGTCTCTAAGGTGCCACCCAGCTTTGCCTTCTGCCTGCCTACAAATGAATCAACTAATTCAGATAGAAGTGAATAACTTGTCTAAGCTTTCTCACTGAAACAATAACTGAAATATGAATGCAACCCAGGACTTCCAATCTCCAATCCAATACAGGGCTCAGATTGTAGCAAACTCCCTAATTTTTTTTCTTTTAAAATGCATTCCCTCCCCTTCCCCAACCATTTCTGACTTTGTCTCTCCCTTTCTATTCCCTATAGATAAGTATAAGTAAACTAAGATTCGTGATAAGCTTTAACATTTTATTTTCGGTGGTAAGTTTTATTGCTTTCCTCTCTGCAAATAAGTTCCCTGCTCTTTTGATATAGATATCCACTGTTTTATAAGTGATAATTATTATGTTTGTATTGATTTTTTTTCCACTTCTTTTATATTGTGTGATTACTGTTTTAGGCCTATACATGTAAGTTAGCATAAGTCACGTCAAGTTTTCATCTTGTAATGTCAAGCCTCCATCTTATCCCCAGGCCCGGTTGTGTAACCTATGACTCATACTACCCCTCCTGCAAATCTTGTTTCCTGAATGAATGGGGATGAATGAGGGTGCTTGAGAGACAATGGCAGTAAGTCTAAAAATAACTCCCTCTGAATGACTGACCCATCAACACCAATACCTGGACCAATGACCCAGCCCTTGGAACCACCCTCAGCATTCAAGAAACAAAAGATGAGGCAACCCACCATTGTGCCAAGGCTGGGGAGATCAGAGGTAGTCTGCCCCATAAAAAGAGGTAGTGAAGACTGACTCCTTGGGACACCCTCTCCATCTGGACCAGCACCATGCCATGCCATCTATCCACCCAGAGGCTCTGCTGGTGACTCCCCTCCCCATACAACACCTACTGTACAAAGACCCCTTTCCAGCCTGGATAGGTAGCTATCACCTTTACCCCCTCTTCACCCAAGAACTTGGACTCTTTCTCTTCCCTACCTGGACTTCAACCTTTCCGCTGAGTCTCTTTCTCCCAATGCCTCTGTGTGTGTGTGTGTGTGTGTGTGTGTGTGTGTGTGTGTGTGTGTGTGTGTGTGTGTGTGTGTGTGAGAGTGAACCAATAATGTCATGGAGCTGTGTAGTGTGTTGTCTGTTTAGTAAACCTGTTATTTTGAAACTTTGAGTTGGGTTATTGTCTGTTTCTCTAAGCTGCCAGCCTCAGTTTCCAGCCCCAAGCTCCCAGGTTTCTGTCTCTCTCTCTTTCCTGGCTGTTTCCGACTTGCCACCACTTATCTGCCCCCCCCCACTAATATCTCAGCTGTTTGCCTCAGGTTCCAGCCCCAATCTTAAGTAACCCCAAAACTCAGTTCCTCTGCCAGCTTCTCTCTAGTCCATTGGTTCTAATCCGGTTCTGGCAAATTTCACTCCCTACATTTTAACTCTCTCTTTCTCACCTTAACCTTCCCCCAAGTATCCCAAGTACCCCAAGCACACATATACACACTGTACCATCCAAGTTAGGCATTTACCTGTGTGTATGTGTAGGTGGGTTGTAGGTGTGTGAACTGGTGAGTGTGTGTGTGTGTATGTTATTGTGTGCATCATATATGAATTAGTGATCTGCGTCTTTGTACTGAGTGTGCAGGTATGGACAATTGATTTTTTTGCCTCACTTTTGGGGTGTATAGTGTATGTGCTTGTATTTGTGATAGGTCTGCATGTGCCTAGGCTAGTTTGGATGTGTATGTGCCTGAGTTGGTTGTGTGTGTGTGTGCATCTAATTGATTTGTGTGTTGGTATATATGCAACAGTACACAGCGCCCTCCTGTCTAACACTGCAATATTGAGATTCTGAGAGTTAGCCTGACCCCACAGGGCAACAAGATGTCTGTTGTGAGCAGCTTTAAATCATGCTTCCTGATTTTGTGTACAGTAGGATTATTGAGCATGCTTTTAATTGCTAAATGTCTTCAGTAGTAGTGTTAGCAGTTATTTGTGATTGATGTGGTTGTAGTACTCATAGTTAGTGGGACTGCTCCTGGAAGAGTCTACAAATGATGATATGAATGAGAAAGATTTGGAATTTAGGCTGGCACAACAGATCAGAACACACGGGACTGAGAGAAGTTTAATAACAATGTTATTGAAATAAAAATGAAAGACAGGAGCCTGGATGCCAATAGCTTCAGAAACCAAATTAAATTTCTCTGTTCCAGATTTGTTAATTTAGTGGAAAGTGCATTAGATTGAAAATCTCACAAGCCCAAACTGTAAGAAGCCAAGAAATACAAGCAGCAGTTAAGTCAATGAATACCCATGTGCACTGCACTCATCAGTTCATCTTCAGATTCTGTAGTAGTTCCCACAGCCCACATCTCTCCACTCTCCTGCTGAATAACTGATGTAAAACCTTAACTTAGAGGATGTTAATTGTTTTTACAATTGTTACAAGGCCGGTTTGGCTTTTGCAGATTACTTTCTGACATTGTGCTATTGTTCTGAAATGTGTGAAAATATAAATAGGTGGATGTTTGGAAGACAATTTCACCTATTTACATTTTCACAGACTTCTTGTCACACTTTTACATTCTTTTCCATCTTGGAACAAGAGCAGAGACTCCCAATGCCTGAAGAAGGGTGTTTTTACCTGAAAGTTTGTAAAGAACATCCCCCCAACTATTTAGTTAGTTTAATAAAAGATACCACATCTACCCAATGAACATTGTATCCTTAGACCAACACAGCTACCATTAACAACCAGTGTCTTCCATACACTCCCTTCATTGTTCCATATCACTCCCCTGGGATGTTCAGAGTCACACTTCTTCTTTTCCTACCTACCAACAGACTCAAGAGCATAGCTTTCTTTGTCCTTTTAACCCCTTCAGCCTAAGATCCATATGCCTCCCTGCTTCTTTCCCCAATCTTATTTGATACCTGTTTATCATAGAATCAGAGATAATTAGGTCTGGAATAGTTTGACTTTTATTAGTAAATGTTTAGGTTTGTAAATACAAAAATGCTGACAAAGCCTGTAGGGAAATACATAGTGCCCGAGGGAGGGACTAACAATAGAAGGATGGGGGGTGAGGAGGGGAACACAACTAGGTTACAGGAGATACAATGTTAGCCATCTAAGCCAGGGGGAAGGGGGAGGGGAGGGGGTTTGTGATGCTGAGAGTAAAAGAGGATGGATACACACAAACCAGTTACAATGGTCTGCAATGGTGGAAGAAGTGGTCCGAAGAAGAAATTTCGCAGTCCATATAAAGTCAGTGAAGGTCTGTCTGGTTTGGGGGGGAGGGGGGATTCAGGTGGTCCCTTCTGGGTCCGGTCCAGCAGCTGTTCTTCTGGTGGGGTCGATGTACTGGTGGTGGCCCATGATATGTTTGACGACAAAGTAGCCATCTAGCTCAGGGGTGGCCAACGTGCAGCATATGTGCAATGAGTGGCACAGACAGTTTTGTGAGGTACACAGAAGTTTGGAGACAGGACAGGCTGCAGCTCAGACAGGAAATAGAAAGCAGAGAAGCAGTTCAGGCAGAGCAGAAAATAGCAGCAGATCAAGCTGGGAAGGGATCAGAGTGGTATTCGGGAAGGGTGTGAGGCTAGTTTGTGGCATGCAAGACAGAAGGGTTGGCCTCCACAGATTTAGTTGAACACCCTGCTCAAGGCAAGGCCACCCCTGTCTGGGCCATCCCAACAAATATTTTCCCAACCTGTTCATAAGGACTTCCATTGGATGGAGATTCTGTAACCATTCTAGGCAATTTGTTTGAGTGTTTACCTGCAATTGTTAGAAAGTTCTTCCTGATAGCTAACTTACATTTCCCCTGTTGCATTTAAACCCTTTACCTCTGTCCCCTGTAGAACCAATAAACAATTGATTGTTATCCACTGTATGATAACACTTTTTGTATTTGAACAATGCTATCAAATCCCCCACAATCTCATCTGTTGACTAAATAAATCCAAATTCTTCCAATGTTTCCTCATATGTCATGTTTTATAGACCTCTAAAATTTTTGTTGCTTCTTCTGACCAATTACCAACTTGTCCATTTTTTTTTTTTTTTTTTTTTTGAAACCTGGTATCCCAAACCAGACAAAGTACTCCAGGTGAGGCTTCACTATTGCTGAGCTGAATGGAAGAATCACTTCTTGTGACTTGCATGTGATATTCATGGCACTACATCCTAGCATGCCATTAGTACTATTTTGCAACTACAGTAAAAGTTCCATTAACTGGCACCTTACAAGCCAGTATATTTTATTAAACGGCATGAAGACTTGTAAGGTAAAGTGAAACCGGAAGTGCCAACCATGGCACTTCTGGTTTTGCTGAGCTCCCGCAGCCTGGGGGCATAACAGGCTGCGTGGGGCCTGCCTCCCTGTCCCACAGGGCCCGCAGGATGTCTCAGGTGGGGCAGCAACACCCCGGATGTGGCGGGAGAAGTGCTGGCCTGAAAAGGCAAGGATGTCTGTTTGGGCCGTTCAATTAACTGGCATATTTTGTTATCCAGGATCCGCCATTTCTGGGGGATGCCGGATAACAGAGCTTTTACTGTATATTCAATTATTAATTCAGATATGTCTTAAATTTTACCTGGCATACCTGCAACTGTCTATGTAACACATTTTATTTAAATGAGATCAATCTGATATTGACAGGGGGTATCTACACAAGCACATTTCCTCTATCCTATATCACCAGCCCAAAAATAATTCCTAAAGTCTTTTGTTTGTCTTCTTGATGAAATTTAGTATAATTTCAGAAACTAAATCTTACATTTTCCAAGTACAAGTCAGCAACATGCAAGAATGGAAAATTCCTTTCTACCATGTTTTTCTGTCTCCTGATGTCTTGATAAATCAAAACTGCCTGTCATATTAAAATATATGTTATAGATTTATGCAGACTAATGGGTAAGGCCTTTGGCCTATGTTATGCAGTATGTCAAACTAGATAATTATATTGGCCTTAAAATCTATGAATATGTATCTTTGCTCATCTCTAACTCATCTATTCCATGTTTGATCTTAATTTGCTGTAATGTGACGCAAGTATATTCTTTAGTTTTGTTAATTCGACAAAACTGCAGCAGGAGATTGTATAAACAAGTAAATCTGTTTTCTATTTGTTCATTTGGGTTGTTTTTTCTCCCAAGATAATCCTCCTAGACCTACAGGAGGGCACTCTGTGCCCAAAAGTTATTCTGAAATGCATCTCATTTTTGTATTAACTGGTACAGTAAAAGATTTTGCTGAAACCCTTGCTCTTCATATGTTTCTTGGACCATCATGGGCCCAACAACACCCCAACCATATTATTTTAAATTAAGTCAGTATATTTCCTCACTACTTATGGACAGAGATGTTTGTTTTGATTATTATGTCTTTGGTTTTGTTCTTTAGTCAATGAGTTATATTTTCAAGTACCTTGATGCAAAGACCGATTGTAGTGGATCGTGTTAAATATTTGACATGGAGTATGATTGTTGTTCAAAATTGTAAAAATTTTCCTTAAATAAAGAAGTCAGAATATGCAAAACCAATGAACACTATCTTGATGGCTAACGAGAGCTTTGTGGATAAAAGAATGTTTACCTGGGAGGTTATTTAAATTTGCAGGATCATTAATCAAGTGGGACAAACCTCATCTAACAAACAGGTGTTTAATTGAATAGGTTTTCCCATCTATCCAATTTATGTTAAAATACCCCTGGCTAATTAGTTCACACTTAGTCCCAGGTTGATTTACAATCAATTCCAGTTTGTGAAGAACATTACTGGTGTGTTCAGGTGAGCAGTACACAATAACTAGTTGGGCACCTTTAGAGGTTGAAACTAACTTCATTATCTTGATCCCACCTTCTTGGATGGAAAAATCTATAGGGAGATTTTGAATCCTTATATTCTGAAATGAATGCTGGTACTATAAAGTGTTGGGAAGGACTTAATCTGAATTAACATCTTAGATTTTAAAACAATAGAACATTCTGTAGCTTTAGGTTGTCATTGGTGTTGAATGAAATTTGTGTGGCTGGGAAGTGGGGAGGTATAGATTAGCACTGAATATAGGAAAAATGATATCTGGTATAATTAGTAGTGAGAATGACCATTGTCATAGTCTTACATAATGTAGATAATTCTTGCAGCATCTGAAGAATGGTTCAAGGCAAGTACTGGTAATAACAGAGAGAAGATTATGGTGATCAAGGTACAAAATATCGTATCTTGACTCTATTTAAATTAATGGGAGTTTCCCACTAATTTCAGAGAGATCAGGAGTTCATGCAAGGTGATTAAGGTCTAGACAAAGGTTTTGGCATATAGAGGAATACAAGTGTAGAATGAACAAATTGTACAGATCACAACCTCAATCAGCAAGCTAAGGGTAAGAAAGCAGGAGTTAATATTTAGGTAATAACTAAACTCAGAATCTGGCCCTTAATTTGTTAGCAAATGCAGTTAGGATGAATAGTTATTCAAAGCAGAAGTGTGATTTTTTTCTTCCAGGCTGAATATTAAGAATGGAAAACAGAAGATGGTCTGGAGCTATAGATTAATAAGAATATAAACAGGAACATTTGTGTTTTGGTTGTAAATGTTTGTAAATTAATTTCATTAATTAAGTTATGCCTGTCCAGGCAAAGCTGTTCTCTATACTGCAAGGGAGTAGCATGGTTTTTGTTTTTTTGTTTTTTACCCCTGGATATTGAGGGATCCCCAAAAAAACTGTTTAAAAAACCCCGCAAAAAGTGGAGTGGTGCAGGTTGGGGCAGCACATGCCACTCAAAACCGGAGCCTGGCTGGCCAGAGCTACCCTCTGGCTGCTGGCCAGGCTGAGTGGCAGGACCACTGCTGCTGCAGCCACAGAAGGACCCCAGGTAAGGCTTCTGGGGCCAGTCCAGTGCTGGCCCCTGCCTCCGTTACCACACCCACAGTAACCTGCCACATGCCAGAGCACGTGTGGCACAGGCATTCACCATGGATAACTAGTGGCAGCACAAGGTGTCCCGTTGCTAGTTATACCTGGGGATCCAGACATTCACACTCATCTGGACATGGCCTCTGGGTTTAAATTGTGAAGCGTTTATATACCTAACTGCTAATATTGTGAGGCACCCTTAGAAGGATCTCAAAGCATGCAAGGCCACTGCCTTAGAGAAGCAACTTTTGAAAATGACAGCTTTAAAACCCCTGGGTAGAGGAGGTGAGAGTATTTTTAAGAAAACATATGAACAAGTGATAAATATTAGCTCCCAGCTTATTTTTAATAAGGTAGTATGCTTTAAGTACCAGCCATTATCTAGGAGGTGCCAGCTGCGCTGAGCTGGAAAACTGGGGAAAGAGATAAGAGTTACTGGGAAGGAATATTTTCAATATGCTTGCTTTATATAGAGCCATCTGGTGTTCTTATCTTCCAGTGTGTAGGAATGAGCATCCAAGTGTGAGGGCTTCTAAATTGTAAACCTGAATATTAGGCGATGAGAAGCCATTATATAACTCAGGAGTCCCCAGGTTTTCATAGGTTTCTAGAACTGCTTTTTCACCTTTGTATATAAGAGACCAGCAATATCAGAATATAAGCCTCCTTTTAAAAGAAGCAGATGGCTGTGACACTGAAGGCATCCTACATCTTTCTTCTTCTGTGTTAATAAATATATTTTAAAATGTTGAACCTGATACAAAGTTTATTTAAATAATTAATCTGAGTGGTATGCACTTGGAGTCTTGGAATTCCTATCACTTCTGAGTAATATCCTTAGAGAAATCTTGGAATGAAATAGCTTGAGCTATTGTTTTCCAGCTATAATCTTTGATCTTTCTTTTTCTTACTGGATAAATATATATTGAAATATTGCTGACCCCAGTGAGGCTGAACTGGTACTTGCAACAGTGAGATGTTTTTAGAAACTTCTCTTGTGTAGATGGGGTGAATTGGAAGATGATGTTGTGGACTACAGTATTCCCTCCCATGTCCAAGCCAAATTTGGGCCTAGAATAAAAAAAAGGCCTCTCTCATTGGCTGTATTGGTGTAAGTAATCCTTAACCTTACCCAACACCAGAAGCAAACTCCCTGCTGTTCAACAGACATCAAGCGGGATGCAGCCTTTCCATAACAGAAGATGCACAGTCATCTCCACAGCTACAGCAATTAATATCCCAAACAAGGAATCAGTCAACCTGTGGATCCTACAGATGCTTTCCCCAAAATGTGATACATCTGATCCAGTGCACCAAATGCTCTCATGGTAACCGGGGGGGGGGTGAAACTAAGCAGCAACTATCACAAGAATGAACTCTCATAGAAAAATATATAAAGAATGGACACAAATGCTAGTAGGAGTGCATATTTCACAGAACAACCACTCCTTTTCTGACCTCACAAAGGAAACATACCAAACACCTTTAAAAGGTGAGTTTGGGAACAAAAATTTGTAAGCTGGCTGGCTATACAGAGCCATGGATTGAACAATCACCTTGACTATATGCATACTATAATCTACCTGATTCCTAAAATTGTTCTTACATAATGCAGGTGATAACTCTCCTCCCCTTTGATAGGTTTTGATCTCCCAGTAATCAGTTTCTTTTCTTCTGTTATTTGTTTGCCTGCTACTCCTGAGAATTTTGCTCCTCTCCAATTTCACAGCCCTACCCACTGTTTTTTCACCTTAGCTGTGCCTGCTTCTTTCTTCAGACCTGATGATGAATGCTTTGAATTTGAATGCATGTCTAACTATCTCAACTGTACAGTTGGGCCAATACAAGATATCGCCCACAAAAATCCAGGCCTCTTGATGTAATCACTTGATGTAAAGTAAAAGTTAGATAAATACCCTAAATTATGTTGTATGGAAGTGCACAAAATTCCAACCTAAATTTGTGTCCCTTCCTGCTGTCACAACATCTTTTTGATTACTCTAGAGAGGATCTTAGAGTGTGTATAGATAAAATAGGGAGCCTAAATTGAAGCGGTGGGTTTAAAAACCCACCGCTTCAATTTAGGGCCATTAAAACCCTTGTGTCTGCACACACCCAACACTTACCTGCCTCTCCAGCAGCAGGGAAGGGAGATTCATAGTTTCATAGAATATAGAGACGGAAGGGACCCAATGAATCATCGTGTTCAACCCACTGCCCCTGGCAGGAAAGAAGACCGAGGGCAGATGACCCCAGCCAGATGATTGTCAAGCCTCCTCTTGAGGACTGCCAAGTTAGGTGACAGCACCATCTTTCTTGGAAGCCCATTCCAGACTCTGGCCACCCTTATGGTAAATAATTTCTTCCTAATGTCTAACCTAAATCTACTATCCCCTAATTTGCACCCATTATTCCTAGTTACTCCCTGGGGCACTCTGGTAAACAGTGCATCCCCAATTCCCTGCTGTCCTCCCCATATAAATGTATAGGTGGCCACAAGGTTACCCCTCAGCCCTCTTCTGTATAGGCTGAAGAGATCCAGATCTCTCAATCTTTTCTCATAGGGTCTTTCACAGAGACCACTAATCATGTGGGTAGCCCTCCTCTGAACCCTTTTCAGGTCCTCTATGTCCCTCTTGAAGTGCGGTGCTCAAAACTGGACACAGTACTCCAACTGTGGTCTGACTAAAGTTGCATAGAGGGGGAGCATCACCTCCCTCGATCTGTTGGTCATGCACCTGTATACGTGATAAGTGCGATTGGCTTTGTTGATGGCCTCATTGCACTGCTGGCTCATATTCATCTTGGAGTCAACTATGACTCCAAAATCTCTCAGCCTCTGAGCTGCTGAGGAGGACATCCTCCAACATTTTTGTTGAGGAGAGTGCACTGCTGGGCTGGGGTGTGGGGCAGGGGTTGGTGCTTTCCTCCATGGCAGTGGTGGACCCCTGCCCAGGTAGCACCTGCCTGCAGGCATCTGGCTCGGGCAGTCCTGGATGGCACTACAGTGGTGGAGGGAAGCACCCTGCACAGCTCAGGCAGGAGGGCAGGTTCTGAGGAGGGAGGGAGAGGAAATTGGGCTCACCACTTTTCTTAGGCAGAGCCTGCCTTTCTGGGCTGCTGCAGAGTTCCTGAAGAGCTCCTGAGCTGCATGGAGCCTGGTACTTCATTACATGGATTTAGGGGAACTCCTTAGAGGAGTTTTAGTTTGCTGCACCCCAAGTCATTTAAGACTTATGCTTAAGTTCAGCATGCTGCTGAATTTCCTACAGAGGCTGGAATTAATGCACAGTATACCACTGAGGCATGCAAACACTGACACCATTAAAGGGGTGCAAAAGCATTTAACCTGCTTTAAAGTGTTGTGTACACACACCTCTCATTTCATCTACACATGGCCTTAATGACTAACTTCTGACAGAGCCTACAAAGTGAGGCCTGGATTCCTCTCTGTCTTTGTATCTGCTGTAGTCATTTCTACCTGTTCGAAATGGGGATTCTCTGTTTCATCTGAGCCACCTCTGGTTCTAAGCAGAATTTAGAGTCCTAAATCAAAAAAGCAATCTGGAATAATTCTGTTCCATCTGCCATAAAACCTCTAGATTTCACAGCCTACAGTTTGGATTGCAAAAGGGCTCTAAGCATCCATGCTGCAGGAGTCTGGTAAACTAGGCATGTCTTGTAGTGATCATCAGGTTCAACAGACACAGGCATATGTGGAAAAGAAGAACTAAACAATTAACTTTATTATGGAGAAGCAAGCAACCTCTTCAGATTCTTTGTCTGGCTCTAACTAGTTAGCTACTTAACTGAGGAACTGTCTCTCAATTACCTCCTCCATCTTCATCTCCCATCTTTGTTGGGGAGCATCTTCAAAATTAAAACTTCTATCACTGTATGCCATGTCTACTCAAGTTGAGCTGCAGTGCAGATTAGAGATGGGGCAGTGTATGAATTCTGCCTTCGGTTTGAAGGAGTCTCATCCATGAGCTGTGTTCAGAGCATGCCTAATGCATACTGATGGGATTAAGTTTAGTACAAAGTGTTACAGCCATGGTCACTTCCATCTAAAGCATGAACAGAAGGGGAGGAAGTGTGCACTTTATTTTGTAGTAGGCTAGTAAGTAGAGCACTTAATTAGGAAGTAAAAGATCTGGTTTTCAGTCCCTGCTTTTCCAGAACACTTTATGCATTAATTCAGTCACTAAATAAAAAGTTGAAATAATCTGGGACCAGTGTCCAACAGCTCCCTTCTCACACAACGTGCTCTTACTACTAGGCTCTTGAGTTATGCTCCCTCTTGCTTTTTATCCTTTGTGTCCCATTAAACTTGCATTCTTGATAGCAGTGTCCTAGATTCTTCAACAGCAGAATGAAAAGGTGCCAGTACCCAGCATATTCCATACTGGGTGTTTAGAATTCTCTCCAGATAATTGGGACATATATGTTTCAATCCCTTAGGCTGAAGAGATGATATAACTCGGGTGTCCCCTGATTTGTAAAGGTGCCTGATCATTTCAAAAACCCAATTGAATTTCTCTCAAGGAAGTTGATATTTGCAATGCTTATCTGAATTCTTAAGGAATGCTTATCAGAGTTCCTAAGGATTGTTTTTCCTAAATGCAATGCCATATATACATATTCATTAATACACTTTAAATTACCTAATTTGGACTGCCTTAATCTGCATTTATTTTAATCCTCATTCAGTGAGGATTAGTTAATTCTGACTGGAGCCAATTTTAATTCAGACTACAGATGTTCATGTGTATATAGTGATGGCTGTAATCTGGATTAGACCTAGAAAAATGTAACATCTATAAATGGCCATGTGCCACCCTGTGTCAGATACCTAAGAGGGGTGGAAATTGATACATTCCATGCTAGGTGTTTCCTATTGTTTATCTCAGGGTTGCTTCAAACTTAGAATCTAGTCTCTGAACCACTCTTTGGTGGCACGAATGCCAGGAGCATGGGGAACAAACAGGAGAAACTGACTCTTCTGCTAAGCAATAACAAATACGATCTAATAGAGATAATGGAGACCTGGTGAGACTCCACCTATGACTGGTCCACTGGTATAGATGGCAATTAGACCTGTGCAAATAGGGAAATATTTGATTCAGATTTGGATTTGGCCTATTCAGAGGACAGTGATTCGATTTAGAGATTCAGATAACTGTCCTGAATCAATTTGGTTGAATCAGCTTCGGAAGATTTGGCACCAATTTGGAGAGAAACTCATGACACGTGTATGTGTTAAGACACAGCCCTGACTGGCCCGGGGCCTCTACACAACATGGTAGTGTGCCCTAATGAGTTCTCTTCCTCCCCTACAGCCTCATCCCAGTCTACCACTTTAAATAACAACAGGTAAGCAATGAATTGCAGCACAGGAGTGCCAGCAGCATCTCAGACAGTCAAACTGTCTCAGACTAAGTTCTTTATTTCTTTTCCTGTAGGAGCTTCTTCTCCAGCAGCTGCCAGAGAACTCAGAGAACCCCTAGCCCTGGGGTTTATATATGCTCAGGGCCCTGCATCTTTCTGGTCAGCTAACCAGAGTCAGGTATTAGGGGTGTTGGTATAAGGACATGGCACTGTCAGACAAAGTTATTTGGGTCAACCTGGTATCTTTTTGTAGACTGAATAGTTAGAGAAATATGCCTTAGCAAGCTTTTGGGCTGAAAAACTCATTGTCAGGCTGAGGGAAGCACCTGCAGTTGGTGTGCATGTGTGCTTTTCCTGGATGGAAAGAATAGTAAAGAAGTCAGAGGCTGCATGCAATACAGGCAAGAAAGCCAGTCAGTAAAAATAGAAATGAAGGAGTCAGGGTGAGAGAAACAGGCTGGAGTAAAGGGGAAGGGGGATGTAGCAGGTAAAAGTGGAGAGGTACCTGGAGAGTCAGATGTCCAAAGGTTGTAGCGTGTTATAATTCCAATGTCTATATTGAGTCCATGAGTTTCTGTACCTACGAGGTGATGTGAAGTTCATAGGCCCTGCTGTGAAAAGTGGTTTGTAAATGCAAACAAGCAGCAAACCTTGCTAACCTCATCCCAGAAGCCAACTTCCTACAGCTCAAAACACAAAACCTCCAACATATCTCTAGTACCCTAACAAACTGCACACCAAAATCTATCAAGGACAAGAATGCCAAACTACCTGTGGAAGTACATTTTTCACAAAAAAACCACTCTGTCTCCAGTCTCTCAGGCCTAATCCTGAAAGGGAATTTACAAACCACTTTTCACAGCCACTTTTCACAAGGGGTGAAGCGCTGCTAGACCTGATTCTGTCCAAAGGGGATGATCTTGTGAGCAAACTGAGGATTGAAAGGAAACTTGGTGGCAGTGTTTGTGAGTTGATCACTTTCTCTATCCATTGCAAAGCTGGCAAATCAATGGCAAAGCTGAAATCCTTGACTTTAGGAAAGCTGACTTTCATAATCTCAGGAGGTTGGTTATTGAGGCCCTGAAAGATCATGATCTGACAGGAAAAGGAGTCCAAGGTGAGTGGTTGCTCCTTAAGAATGCAATTCTGAAAGCACAAGGGAAGTTCTTTTTGGCCCATGGGAAAGATAATAAAAGGCCTGGGAGGCCTCCTTGGCTCAATAGGGAACTCATGGACCTCCTCAATCTTCAGATAAAAACCTATAAAGGTTGGAAGATGGGAAATGCTTCTAAGGAGGATTATGCATCACTGGCCACACCTATAGGGAGCAGACCAGAAAGCCAAGGCCGAAACTGAGCTCAAACTGGCTACAGGAGTCAGAGACAATAAAAATTCCTTCTTCAAATACATGGAAAGTTAAAAGAGAAATAAAAGCCACATTGGACTCCTGCTGAACCCAATGGGGCAGGTGACACACAACACCCAGGAAAAAGCTAATCTCTTTAATGAATACTTTGCATCAGTTTTTCACCAGCCCAAAGGGATCACCCTGCCTGACAGGACACACAATTATTAGGGTACAGTTGACCACATGCCTACATTTGGTGAAGATTTTGTGAGGGAACACATTGAGAGGCTGGATATTCTTAAGCTAGCGAGCCCTGATGAAATGTGCTCAAGAGTGCTAAAAGAGTTGATTGATATCATAGCATAACCAATGTTGAAGATATTTGAGAACTTGTAGTGCTCAGGAGAGGTTCCTGAAGATTGGAAGAGGGCCAATGGGGTGCCTATCTGCAAGAAAAGAAGGAAGAAAGATCCAGAGAACTACAGGCCATTTACCTCAATCCCTAGAAAGATCATGGAAAAAATTATTAAAGAATCCATTAACGAGGCTAATGGAAGGCTTCATTGTGAGAGACAGCCAACACAGCTTCGTTATGAGTGGGTCATGCCTGACCAACCTCATTTTCTTCTATGACCAGGTGATACATCACCTAGATAGGGGAGTAGAGGCTGATGTCATTTACTTGGATTTCAAAAAAGTCTTTGATTTGGTCTCCCAGGATATCTTCATAATAAAATTAGGGAACTGCGGCCTTGACAACCTTATGGTCTAATGGCTGGGGAACTGGCTCTGTGGTCAGACCCAGAAAGTGATAGTCAACCGATATACCAATATTGGGCATGGTGACCAGTGGTGTTCCTCAGTGTTCAGTACTCAGACCAGTACTCTTTAGCATATTCATAAATGACCTGGATTTGGGTGTCTGAAGCAGACTGGCTAAATTTGCAGATGACACCAAATTATGAGGAAGTGCAGTCACACTAGAGGATAGATTGGAGGTAAAGGCTGACTTGGATACACTTGCCAAGTGGGTGGATCAAACCCTAATGACTTTCAACATAGAGAAATGAAAGGTGCTCCACCTCAGAGCCCATGTCACACTACACTCATTAGCACTATGGCCAAAAGAGGCTTGGGGGTCATGATTGACCACAAGATGAATATAAGATACCAATGTGATGCCACAACTGGCAAAGAAAATAAAACTCTGGCTTGCATCTTCTGATACATCTCAAACAAGACCCAAGATAGCATCTTCCCACTTTATTTGGCTGTGGTGAGGCTGCAGCTGAAATACTGAATCCAGTTCTGGGCTCCATACTTTATAAAGGATGTGGAGAAGCTTGAGAGAGTCCAGAAGAAAGCCATGCATATGTCAGAGGTCAAGAGAGCAGGCCTTATGAGGAGAGGCTGAGCAGCATGGGACTCTTCAGTTTGGAAAAGCATAGGCTCAGGAGGGACTTGGTGGCAGCCTGTAAGTATATCAGGGGTGTGCATCCGGATCTGGGAGAATATCTGTTCACCAGGGCACCTTAACAGAAGACAAAGTCCAACAGTTACAAACTGCTAGAAGAAAATTATAGCTTGGACATAAGGAAAAACTACTGTCCAAGTATCCAGAGTATGGAATAGGCTCTCCTCAGAAGCGGTAGAAGCACCTACTCTGGATATATTCAAGAAGCATTTGGATCATTATCTTGCTAAGGTCATCTGATCCCAGCTGACTTCCTGCCTTTTGGGCAGGGGGCTGGACCCAATGATCTTATGAGGTCTCTTCCAGCCCTAATGTCTATGAAATCAATAAAAACATAACATTCCCCATTCACTGCATAGGGGGTACATATGCCTTAGTCTACTTCTTTTAATTACATTTCCAGGTTCACGGACTACATTTTAGATGATGTAATGCATAAGTTGGAGATACCTTAGAGCTTTCTGCACTGGTTCAGGGATTGGTTCCAGCACCAGGGACCCTGAACATGCTCTTCTTATACTGTGCCCATCCCAATTTGCAGGTATGCTCCAAACTGGAGATATTCCACAGAGTCTGTGCTGCATCTGAATCCCAGATCTATGATAAGCCCAGAACTTCTCAGTGATGATCCTCTGGGTCTGGAGCATACCTGTAGCCTCAGGTGGGTAAGCATGCTCAGGGAGATAAAGCTGGGTTTTGGTCTCTGCTTCTCGCTTTCAACTGCCTATGCAAGTTGTCCGTTGTAGCCAATGACTTTGTAATACAAATTCATAATCAGGGAGCAAATAAGATGGAGCTGGATTCTGCCATTTAGGAAGTGGGAAGGGGTAAACCTTGGCTCCTGCTCACTGGAATGGTTATGTGCTTCGCATCACATTCCTCATTGGATAAAATGACTAACTACAGTAGGAAATGGGAAACAGAACCCATGGCTTCTCCCAAGGCCATGGGGCACATTATTGGTTGCTCAGAGAGTGCTCAATCATAGGGGTGGTCAGTGCTTTTGGCCTCCCTCCTATGCTCTGGTCATTAGGACACTATACTGGTAATTAGAGTGTGGGAGTTGAAACCCTTTCAGTGAGTAGTGATCCACATGGGTTTCCCATTCCCTGGGAAAACAGCTTAGCCAGTATATAAAGCATCACCACCCTGGTGCTCTCTGCTCTCAGGTTAAGGGCAAGCAGTTATTGCACATGGCCCTTTCTTACACATACACTATGGGCCAAATGCAGAATTTATGTACCCTCACAAGAGCAATATCCAAGACTCAGGAAAGGAGAAACATGCTCAGAAGAAAGAGTATGGGCACATGGGAGACTGTAAAGAGCTTTTCAGGCTGCCCAAGGGTACCTACAGGAAAAGTAAGAATTTAAATGCCCCAGTGTAATTAAAGTTGTCTTGTTAAGGATTAATAAATCACCATTTACTGAGTTATTTTCCTAAAATGCCTAAGACACCTTAAAAATGAATTATATGGTCCTTTTTATTTATATTTGTCTAAAGCGTTTAGCAATTGTTTCTGGTGGTTGTAATAGGGTTTCCAGTGCATTTTTTCTGCAGCTTGAGCGGATGTACAGAAGTTTATGTGTATGAACGATCTGTGTTGATGTGCCAATATATTTTCCTTATTTCTGCATTACAAAAACAGCACAAATCCTAATAAAACTAGACAGGAATGTATTACAAATTCATTTTGTTAGCATTTAGTTACTCACTGAGTAAATAAATATATATTTTAAGTTAAGAATTTAAGCTCTATTACTTACACATAACCTCCTTTCACTTCCTTACAATATCTCTCTTCCATTGTACTTAACATGCTTTGTTAACAATATGAAGTCCAAGATATGAATTTAGATACAATAGAGAAGTATGATCAGAAAATGATTTGAATATAGTTAAAAATTAGAAGAAAACAAATAAACAGAAAATAATCTAGCAACCTGGGAAGAAAATAGTAGCATTTTTATAACAACATTTTCTTAACTTCATTCTACTAGTTAATCCTAAATATTTACTCTGATCTGTAGGAACTGTTAAGGGGAAGCGATGGCCACTTCATATAGCACATTTGCTCATAGTAATGGTTCCATTGTTTTCATTTTTTTTCCCTGAAACTGAACATTTACATTTTTAATTTTTCATGAAAAGGTTTGTGGAATAAAAAAAATGGATATGATTTTTTTGTGTGGAAAAATGGTCATTTTTAATCTGCCATAGTGGTAAGTATGTAAGAAACTGTTTACTGGGTGTCTTTTTACATCTAATTTGTTACTAGGAATAGTTTTTTCAGGTTGAGCACCTCTGTTTTGTAGGTAAGAGGGACAGGGAAGTTTTATAACTAATTCCAGGCAACTTATTTTTTTATGTGTAGCAATCAATTTATCTCTCCTTGTAAGATTTATTTTTGATAATTGGATGATTTCCTGTAAACTGAGAAATTTAGAGTAGTTCACGAATATTCTTGAAAAAGGATATTTACTGAAGTATATTTGGTAGTGGCGTATGTTGCACACAGAAACAAATACACTTTTTCAAATAATTCATCTGTGTTTGTGTGACTTGATTTATTTCCTTACTATTGTATTTCTGCACATGATTCAGTTTGCTTTCCACTGATATGCATTTTGATAATTAGCGTCATTATTTTGATGGATAAGGATAGGTTGTTTCAAATAAAGTTAGTTGGAACTGTAGGTTAATAACAACAGGGACAGGCGTTTTATTTATTTTAAAGTTTGCATCAAATTGACACATCGTGTTCTTGCAAGCGGTGAGAGAGTAAGTAGAATTAATAGCCTAACATAGATTCCTTCCCACAACTATTTTCATCACTCTCTTTAGCCCCAAATACATTTAATACAACCTATAGTGCAACAAGTAACCTCTTGCTCCCTAATATTAGATTAGCACAATCTCCCTAGCTTTCTAGAACTTTGAAATGAAAGAAACTACTTGAACGGATGCATTGGTATGACTGTAAGGTAAAATTGATCAAGACAGGCACAATTTTATTACAAGTGTCAATTAGATTGAAAAGTGTTATAAAAAAAGATAATTTGCATAGCTCTAGGGGACAGGGAGACACATTATTCTGAAATCTCCTTTGCTGATTGTTTAGTGATTCTCTAAGGGCAACAGGGAGGAAATATTCCCTCCTGCAAGAGAATGGGAAGCGGCCATTTTCTGGCTGGCTTTGATTTAAGCCAGCCATGACTGAGATGTGTGCCACTAACTAAGAGAAGGGAGATCTCTGTTATGCACCAGAGTGGTCAGTGGAGCATAGGGTTTGTCACAGCAACTGGAATATTGATCTGTGAAATCCATTCTGTCACCAGAGGCCTAATCAGAGTGTCTCAGAGGAAGGAAAAAAACTTAAATGGCAAGAGCCAGTTGAAACTTTTCTGACAAGTTTATTTCATAGAAATAAACAAGGTTTTGTGGGCACCACTTCCCTCTTCCCCCAAACAATCTATATTCCCATTGAAATTTCCAATGAAAAAAGGTGCTCAAAATGGCATAGAAAAAAACCTCCCATCTTTTCTCTTCATTTTTTTCTTTCTTCTTCTAGAAATGGAGAAAAAAAACTATTAAAAAAATCCAGATTTTTTTAAATGAAAATTTTAATTCAAAGAAATTAAAATAGAACCAAAAGCATGATTTGATTATTTTGAGTTAAAATGTGATTTGTGAAAAACTAGAATAGAAATATCAGCAAAAGGCTTCGCTATGGATATTTAAGGATATTTTTGTTTATAAGGTCACCTTATTTTTGATGCCATGAGAGGAGTTTAAACAAAACAAATCTTTCATGGGTATGTTAGACTACGTCCCCAGTGTGTGAATTATTTTTCAGTGGGAATCAAATTTGGGTATTTAGTTCCTAAAGTTTAATCTATACTGCTGAAACTAGAATATTGATCCTGTAAAGTTATTCTACTATAATAAAAGGCTTAGTCTGTCTGTCTGTGAGTCTGTCTGTATGTCTATCTGTTCCTAATGCTTTTGGATAACTGTGCATGTGCCTCCAAGAGGGTGGGCAGCAATTGGATGTGCAGGCCCAGGCTGCATGGGCCCAAGTTGGAGCCACTGTTGGGAATGTTTGTGGTAGTGGTGAACATGCCCCAGTTGCCCAAGCAATGGTGCTTCCCTATGCCTCCCTGCCTGACCCCTCAGGCAGGGATCACGGTGGCAGCACCCCCCTGCTGCTCAGCCCTGACATCCTCCAGAGCAGCCACCAGGGAGGGGGAGGCAGCAGGCAGTAAGGGAGGAAGGTAGATGTAGGGCAGGTGGACATGGAGTGACAGGAGAGTACAGTGGGTCTGGATCCAGAGTAGCCAGGGAGGTGGGGTAGATCAGGATTGGACCCAGAGTGGGGCAGGGGTAGAATGGGGCCAGACTCAAAGTGGCCGGGGGGGGGAGAATGGGGCCAGACCCAGAGTGGCCGGGTGGGGGAC
>JAGPOW010003316.1:121877336-121930330 GCA_030014935.1 Caiman crocodilus
TCACAGCACTTTGAGTACAATGAAAGATATACTGTAAGGAAGTGAAAGGAGGTTACGTGTAAACATTGATGAGTGATACAGCTAATTAGTATGGAACATATATAATATATATATATATATATATATTAGTGGCATTTTGTTTTTGTTATAGAAAAATGTGGATTTGGAGTTACTTTTTTTTAATCCAAAAATTAGGGATTTTTTTAAACCAGAGAAAACCAGGATCTCTGGCATGAGTGTTCTTTTCCATGAGGCGGTCTAGAGGTGGCAGATTGCCAGTTTGGAGTTTTCCTCAGGCAGGCCTCAGTTTTCTGAGAAAACTGGAGCTCCTCTTTTTAGCAGAAGATTGATGCCAGCCTTGGCTTGAATTACATTGCTTATGAAGACATGACAAGAGATGGAAATATAGCTAGCCCCTTTGGCCAGAACTAAATCTACACATATATTTTATGGTGAAGTTTATTGTTATTTGCAGATTATGTACAAGCAAGAAGGACAGCTCATTCCATTTTCAGAAAACATTGTGCAGGCTGCTACACAACAAGCTACAGCTATACACAACACCAATTAAGATAATTTAGGGTCTGATCCAAAGATCAGTGTAGTTTAATATTAATCTTCTTCTTGATTTAAGTGTACTTTGTATCAGGTCCTTCAAATCTTGAGCAGAGTAGTTCACAGTTCAATTGGTCTCTGTTTGTTAGTTTTTTTTAATAAAACTGTAGGTGGAGGAAAGTGGGATGTGGTATTTGATTACTACATTATTATTTACTATATATGAACAATTATAACCCTTTGAGGTCAAAAATTAATCCCTGGATTTAATAAAGTACAGCATGATGTAAAAGTTAAAATATATGAAAAAGTGGGAGTTAACTGTTATTTAAAATAGGGTATCTATTTATCATTTACATAAAAAAGATTGGAAGCTGTACTTTGCAAAATGTTTTCTTTCTTTCAAGAACTGGAGCTGCAAGAGAAGTTTGGGTTAGATATTAGCAAATCTTTCTTGCTAGGGGGATAGTAAAATACTGGAACAGGTTATACAGAGAGGTGGTGGACTCTTCATCCTTGGAGGTTTTCAAGGCCTGGCTAGACAAAGCCTTGGCTGGGATGATCTAGTTGGGGCTGGTTCTGATTTGAGCAGGGGATTGCACTAGATGACCTCCTGAGGTCCTTTCCAAACATAATTTTCTAGATTTTATTAATCTGTTCTGTAAATTACATACACAGTCATACTGTAGATTAGGACTGTCCAACTGCTAAGTCCCCAGGGGCTTCACACCATGCGGGCCACATCAAACATACTCTGTGGATGTTCTCTTCTCCTCACCCCCACACTACTGCACTGCACATCTGTGCAGGCATCTATCCTCCTTCCCGCAGTGGGTACCCCCTCTCTCCCTGCTGTACTATGCACATATGCAATTTCAATGCCCCTTGTTATGATGTGTAACCATGCAGGCACCCCCTTACCACACACAGCCCTGATGCCTCCTCCACTGGGCATGGATCCGAATTCAGCCTCAGTTCCCTCCAGCAGGTGGAAGAGGGAGATGAGAGTTGTTGCAGATAGAGTGATGGGGGAGCAATGGCCTGGTGAGAGCCTAAGAGCTGCATATTAATCTCATGTGAGCTGCATGTGGCCTATGGGCTGCCAGTTGGAGAACCTTGCTGTTGACTGAATGCCCCAGGCTCTAAATATAGATAATGTTCTTTAAATAGTCACAAAACATTTGTTGAATTGTGAATCCACTGCCCTTCCATTGCATTGTCAATTTTGTGTGTAAACAGAACTATGAGTTCTATTTTTTCAAAGTTGATATGTATCTTTGTCCCTTTGCTGGGATTAGGACTAGTGATATTGTTTGAAAAAATTCATTCTGAAAGTATCACCTAAAATTTTTTTAAGGAACATATACCTTCCTTACATTATCTAAGAGGATTTTCTAATGTTGTCTGTTGTGAATAGGAAATGCATTTGTTTGCATTACTGGAGCATCACAATTATACGAGATCATAAAGTACATAACAAAGAAAGAATATTCTTTCTTTTTAAATAGATTGATTTTTTTTGTTTTGCTTCTTGCCTTGTATCATTCATTGTAATCTTTCTTTGATGTAGGTATTCAAAGCCTTCTGCTTAATAAGATTGGCATTGCAGATGATCAAATCTGTGGAAATCATGTGTTTAAGATTTCATAATTAAATACTCAATATGAGCATAATTACAAATACCAGAGGTAATGATTCTTTGAAGTCTATCATTCATGGTAATCCCTCTGTATTAAGAAAATGCAAGTAACACTGTGACCAAACAAAATTGGAACCATAAATCAGATTAGCCCTTTGCTTATTTTTTCACCAACCAACTAGTTCAATAAATCACTCTGTGTGGCCTATATATTATGCTTAGTGCTTTTCTTGTATCTACATCAGCACAACAGTGTTCTGCAAAATGTTATTTGGTAAATGCAAAGTGAATCAATGGGATTTTTTTTAAAAAAATTACTATTTTAAATGAAGTTTAAAGGTTTTGTAGAGATTTTTTTTAAAAGGCTGGAAACAGGGTAGGATAAGGAGACAGAAATGTGCATAGCATTGGAGGTAGACCAATACTATAATTTTCGGTTCTCACAGGGACATAATCAGTTTGTGTCCAGCCTTTTAATAGGGTGGGCTAACCCCACAGTTCAGAACAGGCAATGTATCAAAGTGATTCTTTTTGCATACACCCCAGTCTAAGTTCATATATTGTCTTTTAATAAATTGTTCATGTTCAGAGTTTTTGGCTGTTTCCCATCAATTGCAGTTGGAATGTTTTATCGTACAAGTGAAAAATGTTTCAGTAGTACCCTGAGCTTTTCAGTTTGGTCTTTTAAAGGTTTTATATTTATACCTAAGATTCATTCCCAAACTTGCCAAATACAATAAACACATTCATGGTTTTACATACAGTGGTCTGACAGTTATAACTTATTTCCTCAGCTAGCCAGTTGCAACCCACTATTTTAATGCTTTATTCATTTAACTTTTTTACTCATGGAAATGTGTGACTTCAGATTAGGGGCTGCCAACCTGAAATTTCAAGAAATGTGGTGTTGGAGCATAAGAGTCAGAAACAGAAATCTGTTGTCAACTCACTTTGTAACATCCATGAATATATGTTAAGCTTTGTACTTCCTTTTCCAACCTGTGGAAATGATAGTCATATTAGCTTATGTAATGCTCCCACACACACTGGGCTGTGTATTGTTCTTTTTCTTCCTGTGTTTTGATATGGGCAAGATGGCCCCTGTTGTTCTGGCCATGTGCTTCTGCACATGGCAAGTTGGGGACTGTATCTGGGACAAATATGTAAAACGTCTCTGGCTTCATTGGCCAGAGGAAGCAGAGGATATTTCAGGCAGATTGTTTGGGAGAAAGACTGAAATGTGCCCTTCCTGGATTGGACAATGCTTGGGTGATGGCCAGGGGTCCTGGTTTTCTCTGATTAAAAAAAAAAAAAAAAATCCCAATTTTCATATTTTAAAAGATAGTCCAAGATCAACATTTTTCCATGATCAAAATGAAATGACACTAATGTTGTGTGTGTGTGTTTCATTTTGGTCAGGGAAAAATATGAATTTGGGGTTACTTTTTTTAATCCAAAAATTGGTGGGAGGGGGCGTTATCAGAGAAAACCAGGATCCATGCTGATGTCACACTAGGTATGTAAGAACAATTCGCTAAGGTTCTGGAGCTATTATTTATTCATCTGCCTGCTGAGAGCTGCATGGCTATATTGCAGCTAGAAAACCTGTTCCCCATGGTGTTGGCAGTGGTTGGGGGGGAAGGGCTCCCCACCTTTTTGCTGGAGAGGCCAGCAAACATTTGAAGGGAAAGTCTCAGGTAGAGGGAAAGAAAGTCTATTTTGGAGTTTGGGACTCCTATTTCCTCCCTCTTGTCTTTTTTTCTTAAGTGGGTTAATGCCATGGAGGTATTAATTCCTGGAGCAAACTGCCCAGGAATGGGTCCTGGCAGTTACTGTTTATAGGGGCCTGACCATATATATTTTATAATTATATCATTGCAACATGCGGTATAACTGAGATTGGATGTCCAGGCTGCAGCCATAGGCGTAGGCCTTTTTTTCTGCTGTTTCTAGAGCTAAGGTGTTTCAGCCTAGCTGCATTGCTGAACCCCAGCTATATGTTCAGGCCTCAGTGCAGTATAGGCCTGGCTGACTTTTTCTGCCCAGTTCGGGGGGTGTGCGTGTGTGTGTGTGTGTGTGTGTGTTAATGGAATTTCATTTTAATCATGGAAAAAATGCGGATTTCAGGTTACTTTTTTAATCTGAAAATTGGGGATTTTTTTACCAGAGAAAATCAGGATTCCTGGTGATGATTAGATACCTATTTTCCTGACTCTCATCTTAATGCCTAATGCCCGAGCTTAGCATGTGTCTACTTAGTATTTGTGACTATTTGTAAATATTTGATAGGATATGACTATCAGGTGGAAAGTATAAACAGGCTGGCTTGCTAAAAAAAATATGGTTCTTATTTTACATGACGGTGTTTGATAACATTTGTATTAGAGCTGGTCAGGGATTTTTCATATCTTTTTTCACCATTGGAAAGCGAATCTTTTCTTGGAAGCTTATTGACTTGGGCAGTATTTTCATTGGTAAATTTTCTTCATGTCCAGGATAGGATTTGAGGAAGGGAAAGAGACCACCAAATAGCTAATGGTTCAAAATTTGGGGCACATGGTTGCAGGAGACAGAGGTATAAGTCTCTACTCTAAATAAAGAAGAGTGTGCAAGAGGAAGCCTGACTATGTACATAATTGGACTTTGTTACAATGTAAGTAATGACATTGTAATTAAGAAGTTACGCCTAGCGTTGGACCAGTTTTATGCAGTTAAATGAGTTGTATACTTTCATATATACATGTAAGGGAAGCACACTGTATTGCTCTGACCTCCAGACTGCACATACTTCTCAGAATCTGGAGTAGCATTCAGGATTCCTTATTCATCTGCTGTCTTATATAGCTTTCTAAATTACTTACAGTGTTTGAATTCAGGGTTTCATCTGTGTATAAATGGAAACCAGTCCAGCTCAGTATGACTTAAAAGTTGACCCAAACTTATCTTAACGTTGTTCTACAGATAAACAGATTACTTCATTCACCACAGATATCGATCTCTTTCATTTGCATTAAATTCAAACAATTTTTTCTAAAGTGGAATTTTATATTCATATTATTTGCAAATATGAAAATTTAATAATATATGTCATAACACACAGAGCTGCCAAAAACTTGTCAGCTATGAATATGGAAGTACAGTGTTTTCTTCCATAACACTGTCATTGGTTTGATATGGCCAAATTCATGCTTTAGCATCCTTTCAGATATTACAGGTTGCCACTGTTAAAGTACTTTATCATATTAGGGTGGGTATAAATCTCTTCAGAATATAGAAGAGGATCTTCATGTTTTAGTTGGAAGTTTTCACATGAAACAATAGACTAGCAAAATAGGAGTGCCAATAATGCATCGATTTTTAGAAATGCATACATGTGGCTGATGGAAATCTGGAAAAAGTGAGACAATCTTTCCAGTTTTTCAACATTATCAAGAATCACAGGTATCTGACTTCTCCAAAAATTTCCTTTTAGACTAACCTCAGCTTCAGAATGGCCTAAAGGCTTAGATGTTCCATTGGTTACTTCAGCACAATCTAATCTGTGACCTCTATCCCTTTGGTTTTTATAATGTCCTTATGAAAACATAGTACATTTAAGTATGCTTAAAGTGCTACTGGCTATAATTAAAGTTCTGTCAGCCTTTCCATTATAAATCCCTCTTTTCAAGGTTTAATATCTCAGCGGTTTTAAATCCCACTGGGCTAAACTTGATACAGAAGCTGTCAGCATGAATGCAAATCCCCCTACCTTATATTCCCCCCAAATATTTTCAAATCATAAAGTGGGTGTCATGTTGTACAACATTTTTATTGGCTAAAAGCCTAACTCATTTGCAATGTTCCACCCCATTTAAAAAATATATATATCTATATGCCCTAAATTTGAAATGCAATTGAAACACCCTTGGTGATACTGCCATTTCCTTTACAAAGCTAAAGAGGAACTGAAATGTCTGAAAGTATTGAAAACTAGTAATCAGAAATGTTATTGCCAAAACGTGGACACATCTTAAAAAAGATTGAGAGGATGCATTATCTAGCTTTGCCACAAATTAGAGTTTTCCTTGTAGCTTTTCTGAATGAAGAAGTTATACAACTTTTACTCTACCCATGTAAGAAAGTGATACAACTTTTTTCCAAATTCTGTGGTTGCAGTTGTTTGGTGAAAATACAACTGGAATAATTGCTTACCATTGGGAATTGTATACCAGCATAAAGAAATCCATACCAGTGGTTATACTGGTACAAGGATTAACCATCATACTCGTTACTAAAAGATATCCTGGTATTGTGTATAGAAAAGCCTTCAGACTGTGAAGGATGCTGACTGAAGAAGGCCACAGCTAATTTGAGAAATTAGCTGGCAAAATGTGCCCATTTTCAACACTATTTGTCTTCCAGAACTTAATGTAAAGCACAGAGTTAGGGTTCACTCATGATCTCAACTTGAGGTTTTATGCGGCTGTCTATTAGCATAGTATCTGAGCAACTGCTATTCAAATAATGTAAGCCATAAGAAGCAACCTCTTTCATTTCCAGAAAGTAAGAAGCTTGTTCACTTTTCTTGAAAATGTCTTGGACACTTGTATCTGTTTGAACTATTGCAGCTGATTCTATTTGGAGCAGGATAAAAAGTCAGGAGAGCTGGAGCTGGAGTATGAGGCAGTACATAACCTCATAAATGGACAGAAGCAAATGGTAAATGATACACTTGTACTTGATACATTTTAGCTGTCTCTTTGCCATTTCGATTTGATGCAGATTCTGGCAAAAGAAATAGAAGTACTTTATTTTTCTTTTTTGCAAAGCATGCATAACTATTGTCATATTTTCTCTTTTCAGTGGTACTCAGTTTCATAATGATTTACCAGTAAAGAGAGAGAGCTAAATCTGAATTATGTTCAGCTCTTGGAGTTCATTAGCTATCTTAGGAAATTTAAGCTTTACCATTTGCCAGAAAAAAAAGCAGGAGGGTGGTTTTGGTATTGTGTCTTTGAATTATTCTGTGCTGTTACTTTATTTTGATATTAGGATATATACGTAAGAAGCAATCAAATGTTTTGATTGCTGCAGATATTTCTTGAAAAATGTCTGCAGCTAGTAAGTGCAAACAGCCTCAATCTATGGCATTTTCCTTCATGTGCAATTCTAAATGGGAATCAAAATCAATGTGATGCAGGAAAGTAATGAATATGGCATCCCAGTTCCCTTTTGTGGGACTGGATAGGGAGACACATGGGTATTTTTACAGTCAGATTTCTTATGTGAATTGATTTACAGTGAAATTTAAAAATTGCCAATTGATTTTTAATCCATTTAATTTGGTTATCATTTTATGAATATGTATGACTGTAATGAAAGAACATTACAATGGAATGTAATGACATCAATGGTAATTTAGTTGGTTATTTGTTACAACAAAAGGGGTGAAAGAAGAGGATTTTCTCAATATCACTAAGAAATATTTGGTGACACAAATCAGATTTTTTATGCATAGAAAATGATAGATATTAGCTACATCATCAAGATTACTTACAAAATGGTATTGATAGAACAACCAGACTCAACATTTACCTTAAACCTTGAGAAAGGCAAGATTGTGTATTATATTCATTTAAACCTGATATCTCTTCTTGAGTCGTGACCATTTTATGCTCAGAGACAGGGATTAGGAATAAGGGAGTGCATCTATATGTGCTATTAGCATGGAGCATTACATTCCAGTGCATATCATGCCAGAATTTATTGCTCTCATTTGAATATGCACCTGGGACCACAGCACATTGAGCAGGTTGGAGCAGCCCCGGCTGGCAGGGGATCTGGGGGGGGTCTGCTCTGACCTGGTTCAGCGTGCTGCAGAGGGGCTGGCTGGGTCATAACAGTGCTCCAGTGTGGGGTTAGCCAGCAGGCAACCTCCATACTGGAGCACCCTTGTGCCTCAGCCAGCCAGCCCCATCAGTGTCTACACATACTTTGCTGCAGAGTAAAGAATTCCACCGCAGAATAGTACTTGTATGTACAAATACTATCCTGCACATTGGTGACACGTAGTGGGTGCATGTGGGTGTACGTATACCTCCTGAGTTTGCTCGTGCCCCACTTGAGATTGGCCACTGCAGTAAGCAGCATCTGCAGGTAGTTGCCACTCACCACCTCCCCGCCTTCCCCACTGCCAATGTTGCCGGCAGCATTTGCAGGTGGTTGTTGATAACTGCTTAGCACTCAGTGCTTGCCTCTCCCTCCCCACCACTAACTGCGGGTGGTCCCCACTCAACCCACCCTCGCCACTGCTGTCACCACAGCAGCCTGCAGGTGGTCCCTGCTTGCCATGGCTACACCCCCACTGCTGACACCACAGACTGCAGGCACTGTGACTTTAGGAGGCACAAGGCATTCATGATCATGTGGCAGAGTTAATTTATTGTGTTCTAATAGCACTACACGTATAGATGGTGACATTTTACTGCAGAGCTAATTAAGCAGCTCTGCAATAAACATCTCGTGTTGATGCACCCTGGGAGTTTTTAGTTACTCTCATGCTAAATTCGTATGCAAATTTAGCATTTATTTGTATATTCAAAAAAAATTGAGTGGGAATCAAATGTTTAAATCCTTAAATGTGCTTTGAAATATTATTGTGGAAACATTTAAGAGCT
The DNA here is from genome assembly GCA_030014935.1 of Caiman crocodilus. Taxonomy (NCBI): domain Eukaryota; kingdom Metazoa; phylum Chordata; order Crocodylia; family Alligatoridae; genus Caiman; species Caiman crocodilus. The sequence continues at coordinate 121,886,187 of JAGPOW010003316.1, forward strand.
GATTTTTTTTTTTTTTTAAGATTTAAGAGTGTGACAAACACAACTGAAAAATAGAGGCATTGCATTTGCTCAGCATCTCTGTGAATCAGGCCATTTAGAATATGTCTTTCCTGCTATTAGGGTCAACCCTAAAAATTGCACTCACTTAGTAGAGCTATGAGAGCACCTCTTCCTGTCTGCATTACCTTCCTGAAGTTGCCTTTGGAGCACAGAAAGGGAGACAAGTAGTTTAGATAAGTGGTTCTTAGAATAACTCTGCTTAGGGCTCAGGAAGCTTGCTAAAATTACATAATTTAATATAAAGCTCAGCTGGTTTGGGATTTAGGGTAACACTAAGGTCCATCTTATAAAGGAGTACTTTAATGTGGGAGTAATGGAGCCAAAAGAACATCTAAACCCTTGGGACAATTTTAGGCTGATGTTGGCCTAAAAAAAAATTAACACAAAGATTTGTCCTAAGAGTATAAACTCTGAACAAGTGCCCTATTCAAACATTTTGCAACAACCAAATTCAGAACAGTTGTGTACACCATTCTGGAGTATAGTGACAGATGACTACAGGGGTATATTGGTACAAAATGCCCCCCTTATGGGAACATGGTGTTTTCTCAAGTTGAAATGAGGAGTACTGATTGTGTACAAGTAGAAAAGAGGATATGGTCTATATAAAAGTTATGGGTCAGGAATGGATCAGATAAATTTGAATGTTGTACTTGTTTTGGTCCCTGCCATCCAGGGAAAACTAATACTACTTCCTTCTCTTATGAAAAAGTAGAGAAAAGCATTATTTTTATTTAGGCAGCAAGTATACTACAGGACCAGAACTCATGGACACTGTCTACTGAGCAGTTCAATTCAATTCAGTTCAGTTCAGTTCTGTTCCATTCAGTTCTTTTAATTCATATTATTAAACTAAATCTACCTGTATTTATATGGAAGTCACTGAAAATAGGCTGCATATTGTAGGCAGCCTAACCACCCCACATGACTGTTTTTGACTTGAAGTGGGTTTTTAGGATGGTAGAATAAAATATTGATGAAAAGACAATGGGAATATGTTAAAACAACCATATCTGAAATAAAAAAAAAAAAGCATTTTTAATTGAAAATGAACTCTTTAGCTATAACTTTTAGATGATATGCTTATAATTTAAAAAAGCAATAAAATTGTGGTGGCTATGGAAATCAGGTTAAAATCGTGTAACTTAGTAATACCACATTCTTGTTTATTTACTGGTTGCTTACTTTTCCTATCTGGCAATCATTTAATAATGATCATAACATGATGAGAAATGCTATACTGAACATTGGAGTTTTGTAAATCTTTTTAATATTGGCATGACCTAACATAGATGAGTGCTTCTATTACAGGATTTACACAATGCTAAATATTTTTAGATTGATTTCAGTGAAGAGCTTGGAGAACTCTCTTGCAAGAATCTCATGAGGACTGTGCTTTAACATTAGTTGTATAAAACTAGTATAAAAAAATGCGACAAATGTAATATAATTTGAACACTTAATCTTGTTACCTTTTAACCTCCCTGAAATGTTAGCCCTTGAATTTCCAACTTAATAAATGGTGTGCAGGAATTCTATATAATGGAGATCTAGAATTTTTCCTTGCATCAATTATTCGTGGAGTCTAAAGCAGAATTATTTCTCCAAAAATGGTGAAAAAGGATTATCTAAAAACAAGGATCACATATTATTTCACTTTTTAAATATTATGTAAAATTTGTGCTGAAAGGTACACATCTAAATGACATATGGCTGAGTTTCAGCTTTTTCTTTGATTCACAAAATTATGCATTTAACTCCCTTTAGGGATAATATGCCTGAGGATGGAAATGTACCATATAACTTGAGGGCTGGAGGGAAAAGAAGCATAGGTAATTGTACCAGATTATTTGTGGGACTGGTCTGATGTGAATTGGCTTCTGCTTGCTATAATCTTTCTGTCGTGTCATCTGCTTATTTGTATCAGATTTTTAATAGTTTAATATTTATATTAATGGACAAGAATACACCAAAGAGTAATCGCTGGTCAACAAACAATGAAAACAATTACTTACAAAATGCAATACAAGGTACATTTTTCAAATGCTCCTGAGCGTATGAGCTCTGTTGTCCTGAGGAGATGTAGGCATTCAAGGTGACGTTCATAAAGAAACTAAGATGTCTAATGTTAGACATGGAAAGAATTTTGGCATGGAGCTCCAGAAGGTGAATCACAGAAACTACACCAAAATTGCTGAGAAAGCAGGTCTCTTGTCCCTAAGTTTTTAGTAAAAACTTGATTTACCATATTTACTTGAATCTGAGACACAGTATTTTTCCCCAATCAGCCCCTCATCTTAGATTTGTATACACAGCAGAGGTGGGGGGGCAGGCAGCTGCAGCAGCTCTGACTGTAGTCCTGAGCCTCATTTGGGTCCAGAGTCAGACCCACAGCATCCCCCTGCAGCTTCTGCCCCTCTTCTGTCCTCTTTCTCCCCTTACTGTCAGACAGTGCCATAGCAAGGGTGGGGGGTGAAGCGAGTGGAGCGACTGCCTCGGTCACTGAAGCAAAGGGGCACCAACAGACACTGCCCAGTCGGAGCAGGGCATGTGCCCCCCTTGGATCTGTGCACAGGGGAGGGCAGGCTGTCACTGCGGGCTTTGCCCCAGGCACCAAACTTCCTTGTCATGGCACTGCTGTCAGGCCTAGCTAGGCTCTGGTTCAGGCTGGATTTCCTCCCAAACATGGAGCACATGGAGAGACTATTGCCTGCTCAGCTAATCAGCAGTACTGCCTTTGCTGCGTGGCACAGCAGGGGCTTTGCTGCCATGTTGCTTTGCTCTGTGACCTGGGAGGGAATAGAACCTGAGCAGCATCTGACAGTAAGGCAGGGGGAGAAGAGGCAGAGACTAGGGGAGTGGATGGGAACAGACAGAGATTATAGGGAGTGCACGAAGGGAAGAGGCAGAGGTTGTGAAGAGTGGGGGGAAAGGACAATGATTATAGGGAGTGAACAGGAAGTGGAAGACATTGTGGGGAGTGGGAAGGAGGGGCAGAGACTGTAGGGAGCTGAATGTGAGGTGGTCCAGGTGGTGAGGGCAGGAAGGCTACAGGGGGAAGAAGTGGGGGTGGGGGACAGCCAGCAAAAGGGGCTGGCTGCCTGACCCCTTACAGCCACTGTTTTTCCTGTTGTAGCCATGAGGGTGGAGGGAATGAATTTAAGACAGCCCTCCAATAATTAGATTCTATACCTGGAAAATTATAACTAATTTATCATCTTTATATATTGGAGGGTTGTCTTAAATAGAGGGCCATCTTAGATTTGAGTAAATACAGTACATTCTTAACCATTAGCTACTGTACATGCCCTGAGGCACCACCATCTTGGCTGAGATGAGCATCTAGGCATCTGTATCTTGCCTAAGCCGTTTTGGGATTCACAAACTGTTCATCTTGGGTCTAAGTTCTTGGAACCTAACCTGCTAGACATGTTCTAAAATACCGAACACTGACTAACAGCACTGAATTCAGCATCACAGCTACTTTCATTCAAAAGTATGTCTGTATGGCCCACCCTTTGCACTGTACCCCACTGATGAATGCATTCATCTAGGAAATGGATGAATCAGTGAGAGGGTTCAAATATCTACCCACTTCCCAGGACAGTGCCCTAACCACCAGACTATAAAATAGTCTTAGCAGGGACAGTCTTTGCCCCTCCTATTGAACCAGAATAATTAGACAAACAGAAGTAAAATATTAATGGGAACAGGAAGACCATACAAAAGAGAGTATAATGCTATAGGTCAGTGAAGCGGCCACAGCTTTGAGAGAGGAGGAGTCGTGAGTTGTAGTCCCTGATCTTAGTGCCGTGTAGTTCATTTTAGCCAATGACTGTCTAATGCAATGTGTATAAACTATCCTAGGAAGCAGGATCTGAAATGACCTTGATAGCTAAGTCAGTTCTTATGGGAAAACTTAGGCACTTTGGGCACGAAGTATGAGGAACACAGGCAGGTACTGGGTGCCTAAATAACTTAGGCAAAGGCTCTGTGAATCATTCTGGGGCACTACCACTTTCTTTTCCTATGCATAAGCACTTCAGGGTAGGGATGATTTCTTAATACAAGCATGCATCCATGATTTACCAAGATGGGATGTGGCACATAGCCCCTCAGCCCATGGTGGGGATGGGGTAAAGCATGGCTGGAGCTCCCAGGCCAATTGGGAATACCGGGGAGCTGCAAAGGGTACAGGTGCATGAAGCAGGAAGAGCTAGCCACCTCTGAGACCACAGCTACTGTCTGTGGATTACCTAGGGATGAGGGGAACTCCAGAACCACCCCTGCTCCCCCACTAGATGGGGGCTGTGGGGAATGGCTGTGTGGGGAGCCAGGCTGGGGATGGCAGTGGTGGCATGCAGGTTCCTCCTTCCAGTTCCTGTGCCCAGTTTGACTTGCCTGGAGTGTTCCTTGCTGGCTAGGAATGGGGACTTAAGGAGCATCTTGTTGGGAGAAGGCATCAGGGAGCAACTGCAGGAACTGGAAACCTGCCTCCTGTCACTGCTGCTCCCTGCCAAGCCTGGCACCTATGCAGCTAAGCTGCAGCCTAGTGCTGGAGAGTGGCAGAAGAGTCTCTGGGGCTCCCATTGTATCGTGGTCAGCTGGAGACAGTGGCGACAGTGATGAAATAAATGGGGTGTGACTGCACTACTGCACCCCTCTGGATCCACCTCTGCAAGTGTGTGTAGTAGTGCCTAACACATTGCAATACTACTCTGGATGGGCATCACTTTAAAGCAAATAATGACATATAAACATCATATTATATTTCAATTTCACCTGAGCCAGATTTCTAGCAGTCTACATACTTGTGCCTTACATTTGAGCAAAGAGGGCCTCATCTTGCACACGTTTGAGTATTTCTAGTGACTTCCTCCAGATTACTTACATGATGCTGGGAAAACAACACTGCAGTATGGGGCCCATGATAATTAATTTCTACAGGCCTGATCATATACATAACAGCATGTGTCCCAGCTTACCTCCCACTGATTCCAGTGTGACTTGAAAATACTTGGTACCATGTATGATGCAGTCTTAGGCCCAGATTTACAAAGGTATTTAGCTATTTAACTCTTCCTTAAAGTCGTAAATACCTTTGTGAAACTGGTTGTTAACTGTTGACAGTGTGCATGAATATAAAAAGGCTAACATTTCAGTCATGCTGATCCCTGGGATAGTACTATATTATAGCAATCTATTTAGATAAAAAGCTATGTTTGTAATTCAATATGAGGATTTTTAACTATTCAACTGATGCTAAAGAATTTTAGCTGTTCCAGGTAATACACAATAAAAGAAGATAAACTGAGATTACTGTATTCATCTATGCTTTTGAAGGCTGTTTGTATTTTTAAATCATGCTTGAGAGATGCAGAAAACATACAGAAGACATTAATACTGTTTAAATATTACAGTTAGAAACTATAAACATTACTTCTTGTTATGACTGTATGATATAAAGGAAGTGTATGACTTGTTTGGTTTACCCCCAGGTGGTGGTAAAGCCTTTTAAAGCAAATAAAGGAAACAAAGGGCAGTGATGTAGCAACTGAATTGTCTTTTCTGTGGTTTCAGAAATTATAAGCGGTCCCTTTCAGATAACCAGATTTAGAGTTAGTCTGCCATTTGTGTCTTGCAGTACATTAAAAAATCTTGTTAGATGAGGGTTAGCTATGTATGTATAAATATTTATATATATTATATATGCATATATATAGTGTGGATTTTGGTTTAAGGCCAGATTATAATTTCATAAATATGGTTTCATTTTTCTGTATAACTTGAGGAAATTCCAGCTGCAGCTTTGTAAAGAACAGTAGGTTAAATAAAATCTGGTATTTTCCAAAACCTAGTAAGGAACAATGGACAGATATGTAATGGTCTCAGGCAAAAAGATTAGGGGTTGGGTTTAGGGAAGAGGAAAAAGAAGCAAGGTTTAAGTATTCAGATAAAAAGGCAAGAAAAGAGGGGATCATCACTCCCACCTTGCTGAGTAATCCAAAAATGCAAGTCTCTCTTCAGGTACTTGCTAGACTTTGGCTTTCATTCCAGTAGTGATTTTCTGAGAGAGAAAGGTGACATCTAAAATGACATCTTAAAAAACGACAGGAGATGATAGGATTTTGTAATAAGCATTCCATGCCATGATTTTTGGTTGTCAAGTGTTTAGATTACAGAAAGCCATAGGGATTACAGGAATTTTATAAAGTGTCACATGCATGTCAGGCAAGTTAAAGGCATGTTGCAGACTTGCTTTTCAAAAAAAATATTAAAAATATCACAGCTAGTTTCTGACATGATGCAGCTGCAGCTGGAAATATGGCATGTTAAACTCTCCAGGGATTAATGGTTCTGTAAGTAATCTCTCATTTAGGGCAAACAGTTTTCAGTCATTTGTTTTGTTGCTTATGAAGGTAAAAACTAAACCACCCCCATGTTTTCATCCTAGAAACAAAATTTCAAAGGTGATATTAAATTTCTTATTATCTGAATACATTTATATTATAATCCCTGTTGACCTTAGTAGCTGGCCAGAAAATTTTGGCTCTTGTAAATTGTTTCATTTAGGAGAAAAATGGGTGATGAGATCTGGTGTATTTTGTTGCAGAATTGGTTACTAAAACAAAATAATTACCACCCGTGGGAGGGTTCCCACATGCAGGGGTGTGCATTCGCAGAAGTACAAATAGCAGCAGCACAAATTTGTGCTGGTGCTTTGCGCCCCATCGCATGCTCCTATACATGCACTTTGGTGTGCAGCAGATTGTCCCAGGTAGGGATAGTGGAGGCTGGGGCAAGGGCGTGTGCTGACTGTAACAGCGTTACCCCAGTGGCACAGATACAGGATCATGGAACCTGGCTGGGAGCCAGAACATTGCTCTGGATGGCCAGCCCTCCTTTTTTTTCCAGTGCATGTTACTGATGTGGGCTTTGTACTGCTTTTTTCCTACGAGTTTTTTTTTTGCTATTGGGATTCCCAGTTTTCATGTTCTCTGCATGTGGTTTGTGGCACCACAGACTGCACATTCCTGTACATGTGTTTTACATGCAAAGCTCCAATTGTTGCCACCCAAGAGAACATTAGCTTATTTTTAGAACAGCTGTGGTGCCATCCTCCATTTGTGTGGTCCATGCATGTTGTATCAGACTGCTGCTTGTGCTACTGCACAGTGCATGTTCCCCTGAAGACCTCCATGTTATAGGAAGACTGACAACAAGCTTACTTGAGTGGTGAAGTCTCAGTTAGTTTTATTAGCCTTAAAGCACCAACTCACTAACATCCATGGGCAAATGGGTTACAGGGTGGTAGCATTGAATGTCTATAAGGTATAGGTTCGAATCACAAAATGAGTCTCCCAGGTCTAGTACAAAGTTCTAAGGGTTTCCAGTTCTTCTGTTTTACATTGATCACATATTCCATTTATATTGTATATATCCTGTGCTTTGTACTTAACAATACATATTACAGGATTCTTCTATTCCCTGTACAAATCATGCTTCTTCTTATACATGCTAACATTTTCCTGTGTGTTAGAGGCCCCTGGCAAATCTTTCATTAATGTTATGATTAACATGCTAATTGTACTGTAAATTACAACATGCCAGACATTCAGCCAATTTATGGCGCCTTAAAATGTCAAACCAGTCACACAGAGGTGTTCCTCATATAATATACAATGGGGTGGCCCATTAGTGGCATGAGTAGCCTCTGTGTACAGCATGTGGCAGATTAGGGAAGGTAGAGTTGGCACAGTGGCAGACAGGGCAAGGGATAGAAAGTAGAGCATCAGATTAGTCAGGAAGAATAAGGCAGGATCCAGAAACCCTCTGGCTCCAGCCCTGACCTGGGATCAGAGCTGGAAATATAGATGTTGCCTGCCTCCTATGACAACTCTGCCTCCTTGCTGTCACCCTCCCCACAGCTTCTGTCTCCCACCATCTCTGTCCCCATTTGCCCCCCCTACCTTCTCTCCCCCAACATTCTTTTCACTCCACCTGCCACCGCCCCATTGCTTACCCTCTGGCTGCAGCAGAGCTCTGGTCCTATTCCAGCCTGGGGCCTGGAGTACATGGTTGATCCAACCCCAGCCAAGCCCAGTAGTGGTGGGGGCAGTGGCAGCTCTGGCTGGGCCCAGGAACCTAAGCCAATGCTGCCACCTCTAAAACATTTGTTTCAGGGTGGTTGGGGGGCAGGGTGCAGAGTGGGAGGAGAGGTGCTGGAAGTGTAGCCAACAGGGAGGGCCAGATAGGAGGCAAGAAATGGGGAGAGGGCAGGTGCCAAGGGTTGTAGACATGGGAGGACAGGTGATGGGGTGGGGTCAGGTAGCAGAGGGGGAAGTGGTAAGGGTCAGGGGTCAGGTTGCTTTACCACCAGCAACACATTCCCCACCACTTGCTGCTCCAATCTCCCCTCATCACCACCTGCCCACTGTCCTCTGTCACAGCTTTCTCCAGTATAGTGATGAGAGGGATGAATTCAAGATGATCCTCCAATAATTAGATCCTATACATGGAAAATTATAACAAATTTGTAAATTTTCCATGTATAAAAACTAATCATTGAGGGGTTGTCTTAAATTTAGATTTAGGTAAATATGATATTCCTTAACCATTCTTTCTCTGTTCTCTAGTCGTCTGGTTGTTAATTCCAATTGTTATACATCTCCTTACAAATAAACTTTTCCATAAACACTGAAGTAAGAGAGCATTCAACATTTTGGCTTTCTTTATATCATCGTTTCTTGTTTCTTCATTTTTGTTGTTTGTTCACCTTTTTAATGTATTTAATGGAACCTTTTCTTTTTGTTTTATATCCTTAGCTAGTTGTAACTCATTTTGTAGCTTAACCTTTCTAATTTTTTTCCTCTATTATTGTTGAGCTGTTCTTTTTTAGTTACTATCTTTCTTTTGCATTGGGTTAAGTTGACATTGCACCTTTAATATTATATTTTTATATGAGATATAATAACCCTTGTCCCTTGTTATTCTACTGCTGTTACTCCTTCCAAGAATCTGAATGCTTTGCTTTTTCAATCACGTTTGCCCAAAGTGTCTTCCAGATTCTGATCATCACCTATTCCTCTCTATTATTAATCAGACTGAAACATAAAATGGTTTTCCAGTTAGTTACTTCCTTCCCTTTCTGAAACAAAGTTTCATTCATAGAAATCATAGAAAAACAGGATGAGAAGGGATTTCAAGTGACCATCTGGTCATCAGTAAAAAGATGCGATTTTTCTAGTCCAATTAAAATGTCTTCATTTTAAAATGTCCAGTTAAAATTATCTTCTCAGGAAGAAATACATCTCTGGTAGCCATAATCCAGGAATGTAATAGGTGACTTTGAAATACCTGAAACAGTGAGTGAATTATATTAGTTATGTTAGGACTTGTCTAGAGAGAAATTCTACACCTACCTTGATGAAGTCCTTTCTGACATTCTGGAGGGAGACAGACTTATTCTTCTCAGCAATCTCAGTACCAGAGTTGGAAGGGACTTGAACAACCATTGGCAAGGAAGGATTAGGAATGGCATCCTCCTCTTGACCAAATGCATGGAACATGGACTTACCGTCACCAATACACTGTTCTGCCAGAAAAACAGGCACAAGACATTATGACAATGTCCACGATCTAAGCACTGGAACCTGATTGACTATGTTATTGTTCATGCCTGGGATTGCAAAGATGTCCATATCACCTGAGTTATGCTAGGAACTGATGATTGCTGGCCCAGTCACTGACTCATCCACTCAGTTGTGTCACTCAATTGGCTGCAGCAGAAGCAATGCCAAAAAATGATCAACATTGAAGGACTCAAGGACCCAATCAAGCAAGACCTCTTTTAGCAATGCTTCAATGAAAACCTGGCAAATTCCAATCAACAACAAAGGAAGAATGTTGGCACTACAACATTAAAGACCACCAAGTGCCTTCAAGTCCACCATCATCAGCCCCTGTGAAGAGGCATTTGGATTCTCTAACAGGAAACATCAAGACAGGTTTGATGAGAATTACTGGGAAATCCAAGAGTTGATCAACCACAAATGCAAAGCCTGTTGTGCTTGGTAGAATAACATCAACTCCAAGAAAATCTCCAGCAAGCCAAGGCAGAGGTCCAAAGGAGGCCCTGGTATATGAACAATAGATAATGGGAAGACAAGGTGAAGGAGATTCAACATCTTGCCAACATCCACAATATGCATGGCTTTTTCCAGAGGGAGATTTTTTTCAGTGCCACCAAGGCCATCTACAGTCCGAGCACTCAGGGACCAACCACCTTAAGACCTAGGGACAGAGGAAACCGGAACAAGGAAAGGGGAGCCATCCGATGTTGGTAGGAGCGTTTTGAAGACCTTCTCAATCAAGATGCTGTTGTTGATGATAGTGTTCTCAACTTCAGCCCACAGAATCCAGACAGAGACAACCTTGGAAGCACTTCCACATCCCTCCAACTCTTGATGAGACGAGGAAAGCCTTCAAGCAGATAAAGAATTACAAGGCACTTGGAGCTGATGGAAGCTCTGCTGACTTTTTCAAGCAGGGGATAGAGGAGCTCACATCACAGGTCCATGCCCTCATCTTAAGGATTTGAGTAATAAGGAAATCCCAGATGACCCTAGGGATGCCATGGTCATGACAGTCTTCAAGAAAGGAGACAAATCTGAAAGTGAAAATTACAGAGGGATCAAATTGCTCTCCATCACAGGAAAGATCATTAGGAGAAAACTCCTGAACTGTGTCCTTCCACTTGCTGAAGAGTTCCTCTCTGGGATCTCATTGTGAATTTAGGGCATCAAGAAGCAAAACTGACATGATCTTCCCAGCTTCCCAGCTGCAGGAAGAATGCCAGGAATAATATAAACCTCTCTATTTGGCCTTCTTCAACCTCATGAAAACCTTTGACTTTGTCAGTCAAGAAGTGCTGTGGAAGATCCTTCTGATGTATGGATGCCCACCAAAATCCATTCTTTGCTTGCTCCATGATGGTATTCAAGCAGTGGTTCTTAGTAATAGATCTATCACAGATCCCTTTAAGGTTAAGATGGGAGTTAAGCAAAGATGCATCATTGCTCTAACACTCGTCTTGATATTTCTTACCAGGATGCTACTGCTGACCACCAACAAGCTTCCAGTCAGAGCTTCCTGAATGTCTGAATGGTAAACTTTTTAATCTCATTCAACTCCAAACCAAATGTAAGATGATCCTGACCTCAGTCATCAAGTTCCAGTATGCTGATTATGCTGTGGTATGTGCTTACTCATAACCAGACCTTCAGGCAATTATCAACATCTTTACCAAGGCATACAAGAAAATGAAACTGATGCTTAACATTCAGAAGACTAAGTTCCTCCATCAACAAGCTCTTAATGAGAAGTCCCCAGCTCTCGTAATTCAGATTCACAGTGAGACTCTGGAGAACGTTGAGTATTTCTTGTACCTTGCAAGCCATCTCTTGTAGAAGGTTGACATCATTGAAGAAATCCATCACTGCCTCAAATGTTCAAGTGTTGCCTTCAGATGCATGAAGAAATGGGTGTTCAAAGATCACAACATCAGATCCAAAACAAAACTCATTGTTTTTCAAGTAGTTGTGATTCCAACCTTACTGTACAGTGCTGAGATGTGAACAAAATACAGGAGACAACTCAAGTCATTGAAGAAGTACCATCAGAACTGCCTGTGGAGGATCTTTTGAATCCAATGGGAAGATAGATACACCAACATTCACTAATTCTGACAAGCAAACACCACAAGCATCAAGGTGATAATCATTCAACATCAAATTCACTGGGCCAGCCACATCATCTTAACACCTGATTCCAGACCCTGAAAGTAAGTTTTAGTCTCCCAGATCAGTCAAGGAGTATGTCAAAAAAAAGCACAGAGAAAAAACTTCAAGGATGTCCTCAAGGCCAAATTAAAAAATGCAACATTAACATCAACTTATGGGAGACTATCTCCCAGAACTGCCTCAAATGGAGGAAGAGTTTACTGCAAGTATCTTAGTACTTTGAAACCTTATGATCACAACAGGAGATGGAAAAAAGAGATTGTCAGGAACAGTGTGTTGTGGACTGAATCGAGAATCTGGAGTAACACATGCCTGAGCTGCCATAGAGTCTGCAATCTGGATCAGCCTTGTCAGATATCTTCAGGTTCAGAGATAAGACAGTCATGGAAGACAATCATCCTTGACTGCAAGGGATTGCCAAAGAAAGGGTTTAAAGTTGAACATTCTATTATTTAGTGAATAGCCTGTCAAGAATGACGGGGGAGGGAGGAAATGGAGCACCAACATCCACCACCTGTGTCGCTGCCACCTCCCAGCAGTGTGTGTGTTGGGGGGGAACCTTGCACATGGCAGCTGCCATTGTTACCCACTACCCCATGCTGCCATGTCTGGCCTAGCATCACCCCCTTCCCTGCTCCACATCTAGCCCTGTGCCATGCCCCCCACTCTGCACCCACCAAGCACAAGGTGGTGGGTAGTTGGTACCACCCACTGCCCCATGCTGCTGCCATTCTGTGTCTGGCACCATGACACCCTCCCATACCAACACCTCCCACTCCATGTCTGGCCCTGCACCATCCACCCCCCTTTGCCTCTCACTCCACTTCCACCTAGCCCACTCTGCCTATCCTGCTTCACCTGGCCCACTCTGCTGGAGCCACTCCCTGCCTGTTATTCTTGATGGGCATTCTTGACACAGCACTGGCTAGAGCCACATCCCACTGGGAGCCACACAACCCATGAGCATTACGGACAGACAGATGGATTAAGCCCTTTATACATATGTGGAATGTTTGTATTCTAGTAATCTTTTTGCACGTTTTAGTAGAGAAACCAAGGACTGAATTGGAAATGAATGAAAAATTATATTTTAAACCAGGGATTCACAACCTGGTGGAGTCAATTAACAAAGCTAAGTCCTGGTCCACCGCTTCTGCTCCAGCAGCAATCATTACTGCTTCCTGCCTGTTTCCTGCTGCTGGTTAGTGCTGATGTTCTAGTTCTATGGGCTAGATACAATCCTTTGGCAGGCTCAATCCAGTCTGCAGGCTGTAGACCTGACTTGTTCTAAAGTAGGGGTGTTCAATACCTGGTCTGTGGGCCAAGTCCAGTCTCAGAAGTCAAGGCTCCCCACAGGTTAATACTGCCACCCTTCCCACAATTTTCAAGCTCCATGCTGGATGGGGCCTGGCCCAGCCTGGGCTGCTGCTGCACAGCTAGATCTGGCTCCCTCTATGATGAGCAGCTAGGCAAGTGTGCCCCACTCCCCTGGCAGCCAGAATGGACCAAGTTGTTGTCCCACAAGCCATATATGGCCTGTGGATGGATTTGGCACTGTGCATCTGGCCCGCAGAGTGAAAAGGTTGTGCATCATTATTCTAAACAATAGAGATAGTCCTTCCAATGGTTTTCCAGAATATCTATAAATTGGATTTGGCATGTTGTTTACTGGGCTGTCAGTTAGGCATCTTACACCTATCCTAAGGACACTCAATAAACTTTTGGAGGCACAGCTATGCAGGTCAGGAATGTGATGGGCATAAGCCTTAACAACAGATCTCTATAGGCACAAACCCTTGTGCAGATACAGTCATACTGGCATAACCATACTCTTTCTGGTATAATTGATTTCACTTGATGGGACAGAGCAAACTGAACTCCTAGGTTTGTCAGTAAAAGCTAGGTCCAGGCAAGGAGAATATGTGGTATGGTACACTGGTATAGCTATACCTTCAGAGTACTTATAGTGTAGACTTAATGCTATCAAAATAAATGTTTTCATTTAATTCTTTATCTGAAATCCAGAATATAGATCAAATGGATGTCTTAAGCCCTTAATTTGGCTCCATGAGGAGTCAGGTAAGGGCAAGGATATTTCTTATTCATAACTACCACCTCTAAGAATAAAAAAACCCTACAGAACAGAAAAGGTGGATGTAAAGCTTTAAAAAAAAAATCACATCTCAGTTTTATAGATAGAGATTTAAAAAATATTACTTGCTTTATAGTATACTAGTATCATGAACCATCAATTACAACAGGCAGGAAAGCAGTATTGCAGCTTAATGACTTAGTACATTATTATCTGACCTAAAGAGCTACAACACATGACCTCCATCAAACCCTCTCTTATTATCACTTTGTACTTCCTGATAATGTAGAATAGATTCTCTGTCTCCTTGTGTGACTTGCAAGGATTATTTAGTAATTTGCGTGAATAATTTGCTTCAAATCATCATTTGGCTGATGAAGGAAAATAGAATACCAACTTCATTAAACAGTAAATAAAACCAGTACAAAGCTATTACATCTAGCCTGAATTCTGATCACTACTTTCTTAGTTGAAATGAGGATTATGAAGTATTCAAAATGGCTGTACTATGGAGTTTTTTGGGGTTATCATTTAATATTTTCTCCCCAACATACACTGGTGGAAATTATACAATTTTTTCACAGATGTTTGCATCCTTGACCAGTTATTGTAAATAATAATACTATAATTTGATCTTTATTATAGTAACTAACAATTTGCAAATGGTTTCTGACAAGCCCTCAGAGCTAAAAAAGGGGTCTAATTTTGTTCTTTCTGGTTAACTAACAGATTTGCAGTAGGGAGCATTTAAACAGAACAGTAGTAGGCCCTGTTCCTTTGACTTTGGGGCTGAACCTCTTCCAGTATTTACCAAAGAATGTGCTAGAAGTAGACCAGGACTCCAGCTTCAGGCATCGGCTTTCTGCAGAGTGAGATGTTTCTTTATTGCCAGCATTATTTTAATGGTGCATCTCCTCTGCATGACTGTCATGTTGGTAGAGAAAGGACCGAGAGTAGGTATGGGATGGCAGGTAAAGGTATGTGACTGGTTCAAGATGTTGCGCTGTCATCAGAAGTTGCACGAATAACTGACTTTTCAGTTTGACAGCTCAGCTGAACAATCAAAAATATATTTCAGTATATTTCAGACTGCTTGTGTGCAGTCCAGTGGTATGTGCTGGGTCAGGGAGTGGCCTACATGTAAATTATGGTGAAACTAAGGTCTGGGGATCCATGGCTTTCATTATTTTGGCCCCTATTGGTGAGGCTTATGTGGTGTGTAGCCCTCAGCCACTTAGAATTTGGACAGTCTTGGTGTAGAAGTCCTAGGTTCATTTTATTTTCCTGCCTGATAGGAATTGAACCCACATTTCTCTCTTCTCTTAGGAGGATGCGTTAGCCACTAGCCTTTTGGGTGGGGTGCTCTCACTGTTGACACTATTGTACTTCATATAAATAACCAATAACCAGACCAGATACTGCTGCCCAGATGTCCACGTCCTAGGTAAGTGACTTAATCAACAGGCTAGAATGACTCTAAGTGTTGCAAAAAGTGGAATTGTATCAACAAGAGGGATTGAGGGTGCTTCCTTTCACAAAGCTAGAGGTTAAATTGCTCACCTAAGAAGTATGTCAACTCAAGCTTAGTTCTACTTCCTGCTTGATTCTGGACAGAGATTTCAACTCTTCAAGCTGGAACCACAGATGGAGCTTCCTGTTTTATACATGAAGGAAATCATCTAGCTTATTGTGATACTAACTGGGCACATCTATACATGCGCTTTACTGGGCATGTCTACATGTGCATTTATGCTGGCTTAAATTTACTGTGCAGTAGTGGGAATAGGTCGGCATCTAGATGTGCAACTGAAAAAGTGCATTAATGTTCTGTGTGGACTGACTTGGGGCTAAAGTTAGTTCCAAGTCAGTCTATATACACAGTGTTACTGCACAGTAAGGCATCTACATGTGTATTACTGCTCAGTAACTAATCAGGTATAAATGTAATACTTTCATCATGTACAGTCACCATATTAATTGTGCAATATGGGTGTGCACACATAGACACATGCCCATACTGTGCAGTAATTTTGGTTATTGCACAGTAAATGCACTCATGTAGATATTTCCACTGTGCAGTAGACTAATTTGCTGCTCAGTAAAGCATCACCATGTAGACTAATGTACTGCGTCATTGGTAGTCCTGGCAAACACAAGTATTAATCAATGGTGGAGTAAATTAATGCATTTATAAGCACATGTAGATGGTAAAGTCCAGATCAATTTGTGCCAGAGTTTATTCAGTTATATTAATTGCATATGTAGACATGCCCATTGATTATTTTAGATCTATTACAAGGATTAGAGCACTAAATATAAGAGAATCAGTGTTTTCCTGGTCCTAAGTCAGTCTACATACACAGTGTTACTGCACAGTAAGGCATCTACATGTGTGGATAACTGAAATGACAGAGGTCTGAAAGCAATACAGAGAAATTGTGTTGTTGGTAGACATAACATTGCAGATTCTTAGGTCTATAGAATGACTGATTGCATGTCCGTATGAACTGTAGCTATCCCTTGTTTATTGCAAAATAACACCTTAGAAATATTGTTTTTTAGGATTAATATAAAATGAAGAAGTTTCCTAGAAACATCTATGCTCCTGGATAATTTTGCTGGAAAATAATTTTTGATGCAATCCTTCAACTCTTCTTTTCATAAGAATAGTTAGACTGTAGCTCATCGTTTTCCAACTGGTGACTGTCAGGTATATCCAGATGTGCTGTGGCATTTTGGGCTGGAGCCATGCCCCCCACCATGCCACCAGTCAGCCAAATGGGGAGCATGGCTCCAGCCAATGATTCAAGCACTGTACTACCTGCTATGTGCTACCTGCATTTGGCCATTGTGCCGTGGGGTGGGAGAGGCCATGTAAGTGTGCCGTGTGGTGAAAAAGGTTGAGAAATGCTGCTGTAGCTCACTCTTCTCATGCCTGAGAATTGATGCTATGAGTAATAGGTACAGGACTGGACCCTAAATTTCCTGCTTTATTTGTATATGTCAGATTGTAGGTCATAGCTTCTTTTTTATAGTGGTCTCCTTGCCTGTTATCAAACTCTGTTTGGCGAATACAACACAACTCCTTTCTGTGACATATTTCACTTTCTGTACTTTTGTAAGAATGTAAATCATCTTTCTGGATTCAGCTCCCAGTCTGAAAGAAAATTTGGCATTTCTTTGGCAGATGGTTGACATTGAAATCTATAATGGCAGATTGAATCAGTGTTTGTGTGTAGATAGTACACAGAACTAGTTTAATAGGATGACTCTTTGGGGTTTAGTAGATCAATTGTCATTCTCATTTGAGACAACAGTTGAAATCCTAATGAGAATAACAACACTTGTAATTAGAAATCTACAACATCTTCTAAAATAATCACTTAAATTTAAAATGTAAATGTGGTTGTAATTAATTAGCCTATTTAAAATAAATCTTTCTAATTAAGAAATGTAAATTGGGAATTTTTGTTGGTGTAATTTTCATAAGGACAAGAAGTGTTTCCCATAGGACCTGAAAGGAGACACATTTCTATGTGAATACATATTAAATCCTTGCAGCTCATACCTCGGGACATGCCCATGGCAATAACTAAGAGGCATTTATTAAGATAGTGGCATCACCGACACCAGCATCGTTAATGATTTCTCAGTATTTCCATAGCAAACCTTTATTTATTTTTAATATGTGCTTTAAAGCAAGTTTTATGCTCTTGAAAGATGCTAGATTGACAGACCTGGAAATCCACAGAACAGGACTTGGAAACAACAGGGACAACAAGGACTTGGAAACAAAGATCTCTTGAACACTGTAGAAAGAAGAGCACTTGCAAATCTGTTCAAACCTCTCCATATCTCTTGAACTTGCAAACAGATTGAGTTGTTCAACATTCAGAATTTCCAGTTTACAAGAAACATTGACATTTCAAAAGATATTTTTATTACATTGACCCAAAGACCAATTTTTTAAATTTCTTGTAAAGCAAAATTCTGTTTTGAATTAAAAACACCATGTGGTATCTTACTTCTTTCTTTTATTCTTTTTATATCATTTTTGTGAAATGTCAATAGTTCTGCTAAGTAAATGTGTGCAACATTATGACACAAATAGGAAACATATTAAGTTATAGTCTATCTCTGCTGCTCACTGCAATGTAACATAAAGTTACCCATATTAAGTTTAAATTGAGATTTTCAAAGGGTATGGCCTGTGGAGGCACATCATTCAGCCTCTGGTGCTGGCCCCATGCTGGGCCAGTCTAAGAGCTCCCTGCATGCCAGATCCAGGGCCTATGGCACCTGCTTTCTGTGTCTATGGTAGGCATCATGTGCAGCACAGGTCTAAAAGTGGGGACCCCAATTCAAAGCTAACATTGTACTGCAGGACCAGATGAACTTCATATAGCTACTTTAACCTACCAAGAAGCAGGCTGAAGGCAGGGTAGAGGTGCATCTTATAAACTCACTGAATCAGAAATGGAACAGCTCACTTCATCAGATAATCTCTCTACCAAAAAGCAGAGTAAACTAGCATGAAGAAGTCTGTGCTGCTGTGAGTTTCAGTACACAAGCAAACATGTCAAATACAGGTTTCCCTTGATTTATGCGGGTTCAATTCATGCAAATTCACTCTTATGCAATGACCCTTTTTATACCCAAAATTTGTTATATGCAAAGCAAAGTCACTGTTATGTGATCGGCATAGGCGTGTTCCCCCTTCCCCCAAGCAGGTAAGTCTGTGAGTGTGTGAGGGAAGGGGTAAGGGTAGGGGAAAGAGCTGTGGGACCGGGACCCCACTCACTGCAGCTGTTCTGGGAGCAGCTAACACCGGTGACTTAGAACTGCTGGGCTGAGCCGTGCTCCAAGCCCCCAGCCCAGGGCTCTGCTTCCCCCAGGACACCATGCCATGAACCTCCCAGCACAGTGTAGCCCAGTGGCTGCAAACACATGGCAGCTGCAAGCAGGCGGCAGCTGCAAGCAGGCGGCAGCTGCCGTTGCCAGGGTTACAGCAGGGATGGGCAGCTACCTGTAGTGGGACAAGAGCAGGCTGGGGCTGGTGGCTGCTGTAGGCTAGGGCCAGCAGGGGCACCAGGCACTTCCCAGCACTCAGGGTGGGTTGCAGTGATAGGAGAGGGCTGCTGCCATGCCAAAATTCACCGTAGCTTCCTGCAACCTGCTGCCCCAGCATCGCTGCCAAGTGCTGGGAAGAGTCTGGTGCTGCTGTTGGCCTCAGCTTACAGTGGCTGCTAGCCCCAGTCTGCTCTCATCCCACTACAGGCTGCTGCTGACCACTGCTACAGTAGTGGGAGCAGGGGACACCGCCTACTTGCAGCTGCTGGGCTGCACTATGCCGGGGAATTCGAGGCATGGTGCACCTCGGTGGCTGCAGGCAGCTGGCACCAGGGGCTGTGGTGAGTGGGAAGAAGTGTGGTAAGTGGGAGTGCTGCCCACCCAGAGTGCTGCAAAGAGCCCGGTGCTGCCCCTTCTACAGCCCTGGGAGTGGCAGACACTGACTGCTTGCAGCCACTGGGCTGCACCGCACCCTCTCCCCACCCCTTCCCTGGCCCCAGCCTCCCTCCCTCCCTCACTGCTCTGTAAATGCATTGTTATCTGTTTATTGTAAACTGGGTTCACTTTATGTGAATTCAATTTGTGCCATTCTCTGGGAATGTATCTACTGCATAAATAGCGGGAAACCTTTACATTGGTTGCCTGTATTCTGTCATATAGGGAGCATATACCCCAAGAAAAGAAGATGAGTTATATCAAATGGCATCATGTGACAGCTGTTCTTAATTATTTTAAGGTTTTAAAAATGGAACATTTTATCTATAGATTATTCCTTATTATGACATGTTGGTAGTTGTGTATTACAGTTTATTATCCCCTACCATTGGTTGACTTTCCAAGAAATAATGTAAAAATGAAAAAAAAAATCCCAAACTAAAATCTGCATACAATTTTTTTTTTTTTTTTGCAAAATGCAAAAAATAACTATTTTTTTCCTGCAGGAAATTAAACTAAAGTAATTAGGATTTCCCCTAAAGTTTAATTTTCCCAAAACAGCTTTTTCCTAGTTAGCACAACAAACAAGTGCTGATTGTGCTTGATAGCGAGGTTTTGATGAAGTGGAAAGATACCTTTTCCTAGATAGACTGATTTCACCAACTCATTACAGGTATAGGCCACTAAATACCTTTCAGAGGGCAATGACTGATCTTCAATATTGACTGGGATCAGATTAAAACAAGTGACTAGAGTTAAATTATTTTGTATCCCATTACCACTCCCTTGAGTTCTGCCATTCACTTCCATATATTCTTGTTCATTCTTTAAATCCATTTCATCCTAAGGTCACATGCTGCATAGCATTTGGATCAAAATCCAAAATTTTGATTGAAGGTTCTCTTACTGAGTGAAATACATTTAAGTTATATGTGGGCCTTGTTTTGGGGTTCTGAATAAGTGTTTCTTTCATTTTGGGAGACGCATAAGAATAACCTGTTATAACATCATATTTTATGACCCTGTCAACCACTAGGTAGGTTAATGTAAGGGGGATTTTACTGTTGTAGAGCAACATATTAAACAGTTAAAACTAGTTTCAAAACAAATCTTTAAATCAAATGTTCTGATTATATGTTTATAAAAATGTTTCCTTTGGTTACACTATGTTAATGACATTGCTTAATTATGACATAAGCAATACAATAAATTATCTTATTAGAAGATGATAAAAATAAGACTGTTATCTGACTGCAAGGTTCTGAAGTTTTCCATTTTGGTAAACAAAGATTAATTGTGCTCTATTTACACCTTTCATTGATAACCAACACCATAAAACTGTACAAACTGCAATTTGTTTTTATTTCCCACAATCCCTTTAGTTTGTAAGGGATGTTCCTCAATTAGTTGTGCTGTGTTTCCTCTTGCTTGCTAAGCACTTTTGGTCAAACAAGGAATGGCAGAGTTCCACAATTAGATCAAAAGATCAATCCTAATGTACCATTTTCTCCTCACCCTCCTGCTTTAATAAAGTGGCTGCAGTTCTCCAGGGGACAACTCAAAATCCTAGTACTGATATTTCTAAATTAGCTGACTCTGTGACCTTGCTGGTAATTGCGTTAGTTTATCAATGTTCAACACAATTTATTACTCTCCAATATGTACCAAAGTGTTTATCTCTCAACACTAACAATATTAAAAAAATCTAAACTATCTCTATTCAATAAGGAAAATGCATAATAAAGTGGAAAATGCCACACAGTGGGTAATCACATTAGTCTAGTAACTAGTCATGAGTAGGATGAGGAAAGACCATGTATATTGTATTATTTTAGGACACTTTTTTGACTTTCCAAACAGATAACTCAAGTAAAAAACAATATATGAGCTACAAAATTTATACATCACTAACTGTGTTACCCACATTCCAGTGAGAAAAATGAAGTCTGATAAAGCCTTATCTAAGCATTTAAAAGTCATTTGGACACATTGATCAAAACTTACTCTGAAATTAAACATATTAAATTTAGATGGAGAAAAAAGGCATTAAGTTGATGGAACCCAATTTTTGTATGAAGCAAACAAATGGCATCAATTCACCAACCTTCTCATCTTGATCACATTGCTATGCATTATTTAAAATATGCACTTGATTTGGGTAGTTAATAAGCTGTCTGTAAACTCAGTGTAAATTTGATTGTGGGCAGTGCTCTGTTAGTTTCTACAAAAGGATTATTGATTTTTTTCCCTTCTATACGTACTGAGTTTGTGCCATGGCTCAACCACCTATGAATCAGTGTAACAATCTGAGGAGAAAGAAAAGAAGGATTGTAAAAAGAAGTAACATGTGGAATATATAGAATACTTTTAATGACCTCATTTACTTAGAGCTCTCTGAAATGCAACAACTTTGGTTCACCAGCTCCATGGAAATTAGATTTCAGTTTATGTTCAGTTTACAACAACTCTATGTAACTTTTGGTTCCAAATGAACCTCAAAACAAAAAGATGGAAACAGCCAAGTTTGACCTGAATACAATATAAGATTAAGAAAAAAAATCTAGCACCTATTTGGCTTTCATCATTTGGAATAGTGAAGCAAGTTTTATGTATGCTAAAAAGTTAGCAAGCTTTGGGCCTTTGGAAAAGATTGACAAAATCCCCAGTGACTAACTGGGTTAGTATTTTGTTCTTTTGCTGTTGCTATTGTTGCTTATAATGGGACTTTATGCTGAAGGACTTTGACTCTAAAAGCTTTTAAGTGCATGTTGAAAAGCTGTGTAGGTAGCTAGCTAGCACATTGTCTTATTTTTTAAGTAATAAACATGATTTTTATGATTAATAAAATGCCCACATATTTTAAATACTTCAATCATTAAATTAAAATCATTTAAAATTTTAAAATGTTATGTTAATGTTTCAATTTGTAATTATTCCCAATGCAGGGAATTTGCATATGATTATGGTTAAATAATATATGTGTGTGTGTGTGTGTGTGTGTGTGTATTGCATGCATGCACACATGTATATTACCTATATATATAGAATATAGAAGCATCTCAATACTTTGAAACATCACAGTGACAACAGATAGAAAAGCAGGAGTGGAAGAAACAACATGTCGCAGACTGAACCAAAAATCCAGAGCCACCCACCCCACATGGAAACATGTTCAAGTTGCAGTAGAACCTGTGGATCCCATATTGGCCTTGTAAGCCATGTTCAAACCCATGGATAAGGTAATCATGGAGTACAATCATACTTGACTGCAAGGGATTGTCAGTGATGATGACAAGAATATACATGATCTGAGCCTTCAAGAGGCCGAGAAGTGGCCTACATATATATACGTACAAACAAACCTATATATAGTGATGCAAAAATATATTATGCATATGTTGTTTGTAATAATATGAAAATAACATATACTATAGATTATAATGCATAGAGTAATTATCCATGGAAATGATATTCTACCACGTGATATTTATTCGGGCTGTGCAAAGTGGCAGCATTCCATCTGGACCAGTGTTTCGACCTTTTGACAGAACAGTGTTCTGTTTCAAATTTTGTTTCGATTCAAAACAGTTGTTCTGTTCCGTTCTGTTGAAATGTTTTGCCATTTCGATCCTGTTTCAACATTTCGCCCATAGGATATAATGGGAAAGGTTGAAATAGCCTATAACTTTGTAATTTATGACTTGATTTGGATGAAACCTGCAGGAATGGTAACCCCTTCTAAGGGAATAAAGCCTACCAAATGTCAAGAAGATAGGGCAGAGAAACTGCCCCATCTACCCCAACTACCCCAAAATCTTGAAAGCAAAACTCATGCCACATATATGTTAAGCCATAGTGGGGTCAAAACTGCAAGCATGCTAGCCCCTGCAGAGGCCATAAAGCCTGCCAAGTTTCAAGGAGAGAGGTGTAGGGGCTTGGGGGAAACTACCTCAAGCTGCAGACAAGCAAAGCTTGTGGCATGGATGACAGTGTGTGTGTGTTAAGGCACAGCAGGTTGAATGCTGCAGACCTGCTAGCCCCTACAGAGGCCACGAAGCCTGCCAGATGTCAAGGAGGTACAGGGGGGTACTGGGGCCCTGTACCCCTAGCTGCTGACAGGCAAAACTCATAACATGGGTGCTTGTGCAACTGACTGCCTTGGGGTGGGGGTGGGGGGATGAAAACTGCAGGCCTGCTAGGCCCTGCTGTGGCCACAAGGTTGGCTTCAAAGGAACAACTCACAGGATCATCATAAAATTCTAGTTTATTAGATGGATGCAAAAGTCAGATCATAAACTTTGGGGCTGATTCCCTCAAATATACGCACATTCATGCACACACACGCACACACTCACAGTAGCTAGCTATGAATACTAAGCACTGGTGTCAAGGTATCCGTATTCCCAAGCATTGGAGTCTGCTGTCAATGGCCAGTCAAGACTTCTTTCAGTGCCATGTTCCTTCCGAAGGGGGTCATTGGCTGGTCCTTGAGCTGGACAGGCAGGATGATGGTCAGGTCAAAGAGGGCACCATTAGGGGTCATTCCTCATTGCCTTTTATCCTTCTCTGGCTGACTTTGGTGATGCCCCAATTCTCAGGCTTATCCAATCCAGGGATTGTTGACTTGCCTCATTTTGTTTCAAGCCCATTTCGACCATATCTGTTTCATTTTGTTTTTGTTGTTTCAACCTCAAAATGAGTCAAAACAGCATTGAAAAAAAACTGGTGGTGAATTTTCAAACTGCCCTAATATTTATATGCACATGAATCCCTTTCCCATTGAATTTTATGAAATTTATATTTTACAGTTATTTCTTAAAAGTCCTTGGCATTGTAATTCTGAAGTTCAGATTCTTGTAACAATATTGACATTATAATAATCACGTTGCCATTTACAAATTTTCTTTTTCTTTTCTACAACATCTCAGAGAAAGAACAATGTCATAAGGATTCTATATGGGTGTACTTTCCCTTTGTGGATTTCATAGTACCAGCACAGAGAAATTTAAAGCCAATACCAAACCAATTTTCTTTCAAATGTTGTAATTGTAATTTATGAATTATTTTGACTTGAATAAGAATGGTTGTGTAAGTACTCACCAGTGTGCATTTTGCATTTTTGATGCTAAACTATATGGCTAAGTACAGACAGTCAAAAAGCCTCAGGTTGAATTGATTCAATCTTTGCAAGTTAGTTTAAGATGGGTAGATTGAACCAATAAACAAGTAAACAGACATTCACTTTTGATTCTGAAAATGCAGCCACATGCCTGCAGTGGCCCAAGCCAGAAGCTGTGGAGGGGGGAACACTAGATCACATCTCCCTGCTCAGCTAGAGCAGATAGTTTGGGCCAAGGCTATCCCAGCCACACTAAAAAGTGGGGTTTGTGGAGGAGGTGCAAAGCATCCTAGGATGCTGGTAGACTATGAGTTAACTTGAATTTGGAGGGGATCTGAACAGAATAATCAGTCTATAAATAGATTTAACTTAAATCAGTTAAATTTGATGCTACATCTATCCAGGTTTATCTTAAACAAGTTTCAGCCATTTTGAGAGCAGTTTATGTACACTGAACTTCTGTTGTATTACAGATTTGAACCAGTTTCCAATCACTTATACTGGTTCATGTGTAATTTCTGTCCATGACTATAGGTCCATAATAGTTAGCCCAGTTAAACCATTATAAGGCATTGAAACAAGTGGCAGACACTAGAACATCTCCTACCTGTGGAAAAATGGGGAATCTCACCATTTAGAAAGTTATTCAGCCTTTGATTTCTTGCTTCACATATTTATATGGATACCAGTTTAAATAAATTTATACATTCTCAGAAATGGATTTGAGTGGAACGTTCAGGTGCATCTTCTCATTCTTTGTCCTTTCATTTATTTGTTCTATCTTACGGGCAGGAAAGCATGCATCACTCTTCAAATTAAAACAAAATATTGAATATGCCTTTATTGAATTTATCATAAAGAACAAACTATGATGGACAGTGGAAAACATAGATATATGAAGAGAAAAAAACATTTCAGTGATTGCACACAACTAGAAACCCCCATTTTTAGCTCCCCATTGATCACTGGATATATTGTTATGAGGTACAGACATGAGCAGATTTGTGCTTTCAAACACAGCAAGAGGTAACCTTTCCTTAGCTTCTGGAGTCCAGTGAATAATTACTTTAATTAAGAGGAACAAGAGGTCATTGAATATTTCATGCTTTATATTCAGTATCTGACAAATTTATGTAACACATACTTATGCTTATGCCAGTTCCTATTTTTTTTTCTTTTTACAAAATATCTTTCTTTTTCTCCCTCTACCTTTCTCCCTTTTTGCTCTCTCTCTTGACTTTTAACAAAAAACAGTCGCTATAAACTAAAAAAATAACTCATATAATTCTGTTTGGTTGCAGCTGATATGCATTTTTTACTTCCTTACAACATCCTAAAATAATGTTTTGTCTTGTATAATCTTAAAATTTGCTTTAATATGACATTTTTCACAAATTATTTTTTAAAAGTGATATATTTATATTAAACTTGATTTTAACATTTTGTTTACTTACAAGATATCTCTCATTATTTAGGTAGGAAAAGACATATATATTAGGGAAATCTTTATTATTTTCTAAACAGTCCCCTCTCACAGCAATTGTAGTAAATTACTTCTGTATGTAATATTCTCAAAAGGTCACAGTTGAACAAATACTTCTAACCCTAGAATTGGGAATTATTTGGTAATAACATTTATTGAACCAACTGAGCAGGTAGGAGATATCCTGAACAAGCTTTTGGGCATGAAAACCTCAGGTCAGACTCAAGGGAGGGCACTGTCTAGATGGAAACTTGTCTAACATCTCTCTAATCTGTCTAGTTAGTTTAATACACATTATTACCACAGAAATCCTGCTTTCAGTTATTTCCTGGACACTCACGGATACAACACTATGGGCTATCCCAACCCAGAACCACAGAACTTCCTGGGCATTGTGAAAATGTATTTTCATTGTGAGCAATGAGAGAGCTGTTTCCAGAAGGTTTGTGCATAACATATATTTTAAGATAATAAAGTATTTTGTAAATAATATGGCTATAAAAATAATATGCTCCCCTGCAGCCCATGTTTCCCTGTGCTGATATGGAGGCTGAGATTGGGTGTAATGAGTTGATCCATGACTACCATATACATCTATTAGATTTTTTTCTATTGCTCCTGAAAGGAGTCCTGCTGGGTAGAAACCCCTGAAAAATGGCTTCATGGAGCAGGAGGTGCTTTTCTTTAGGTCTGTAGAATTCCTCTTTTCTTGTGCCATTAGGGAACTGGATTTATTTTACTGTCAATGGATAGCAAAAGTTAGGTCACACAGCAATGAAATACAAAGGCAATGCTACTGCTAATTCAAAATTTGAAAGAGCCATTGTGTTTTTTTGTTTCACATTGAATTGAGAAGATAAAAGGTATGAGAAGTGCTGTGATGAGCACCATCTCTCAGTCTGGACCTTTTAATGTAAGCTTTAGAAATGGCACTCAGTATCTCTTGAACTTCAGGTCAGGCTCCATCAGGCCTTGATGGTGGAAAATGTTAACCCATTAACATTAGAGATTTCTTAGGAGATGTAACTGGCTAAAATAAGATGACACTACATCAAGCATTTTGCAAACAAATTGAAATTTAGAAGATACTTTCTATACATTTTCTTTTAGTATTTTCTTCCTGTAAAACCAAAACTAGTAAGGATGGAGCTATTATCAAAGTAAACACTTCATGCTGCTGCTTCTTGTGTCTACACCTCATCTGGCCATTTTCTTACACATGCTTGTGATTGTTTATTGTACTTTGTGAGATCTTCCATTGTACATTTATCAGTGGGCATTGCAGAAGGTGTTGCATAGTTGAAAGCTCTGTGCTGCAATCACAGGAGGTTGAACCAATGATATAGCCACATTTTATTAGTTCCTGGGAGTGTCTGACTCCAGTACATAGGTGTTTGAGACATTGCCACCTTTGCCATGATTCCTTAGATCCTGGTGATAAGGACTCGGTCACTGGAAAATCCCTTTTTTCAATCAGGTATTTTCTTCAGCCTCTTGTTCTACATCTGAAGTCATGTCTCCTTGGGAGTGGCATCGAGAGGCTGGGTACAGGTAAGAAAGCTCCTGCATGACTTCAGACATTTGTGTGCTGTGGGATGGTTGTACAGCACCTGTCTCAGATCTTTAGTTTGTCTTTATCGTTCTATCCTGCTGGCCACTGTTCTTCTGGTGTCACGCAGAATGATGCCAGTCAGCAGGTACAGCAATGGCGTACTGACAGGGTGGCGGGGAGGGTGTGCAAATGCAGGCATTGGCTCTTGCATGCCAGAGACCCATGGGGCATCGCTGAGGTACACGCTTTTTAAGCCAGTAGGCTTCAGACATCTTGCAATGCTTTGAATACTCCAAACTGTGATTTTGATTCATGCTTATCTTTTCTTATTATATTCTTTATTTATATTTAAGTAACATCTCACCCACCCCAGCCATGAAATAGCACTATGTCATGTTAGATGCTAGAAATGGGAAAAAATATGTTCCCTGCCCCAAAAAGCTTACAGTTAAAGGAACAAAGCCAGTACTTGACACACTATAGGTCAATACCCAATTTAACTTTTAATAGCATACACTGAGAACCTTATATTCATTCAAATATTAATTTCAAAATGAACTCTCCACACTGGCTCAAAATAACCTCAGAAAAAGTTGAGTTTTAAAAGTAGAAGTGGCAGAATCCAAACGAGGAGCTATTAGGCCACCTGAACCAATGAGGGTCAGCTGCTTCTCCAGAATGCTGAAAGGGCTGTGGACATATCTTCTGAAGACCTGGGTTTAGCAAGAACTGTAAAACCATTTGAAACGCATCAAGAATTGTCTTGTCTAATTCAGACTAATTTATTGTGCCGTAGTCTACATACATGATGGTCTACATGGATGCTGCAATTAGTGCACAGTAGATTAACTTATTTCAGCATAGCATAGTCCTGTCAGATGCAGGTACTATTGAATGCCACAGTAAATTATGGCATTTAAAAACACATGTAGACAATGGCATGGGGACAAGTTTCCTCACGCTCAAATTGAGCTGGAGTATATTCAGTCACATTAATTGCATGTGTAGATGCATCCAGAGTAAAATAAAAAAATTTAAAGACAGTACTTCAAGTTCATCTGAATACTTTCAGCCAAATTATCTTCATCTGGTTCATAAACTCTCTAGGTAAGAAGCTTTATTTCATCATGTTCTGTATCAGAAGGTATGTATCTAGCTTTTAATCACCATGCAGCCTGTTTTTTTCTGATTTAAAAAAAAATCCCCAAATTTTGGATTACAAAAGTAACCCAAAATCCACATTTTTCTGTGATTAAAATGAAACACCACTAATATTTGTGTGGATTTTTATCAGAGAAAACCAGGATCCCTACTAATCACTGAGGTATCCTAAATTCAGAGGCTTGAATATTGGCACTAAGGCCAGATCTTCATCCTAAGATGAAGGAGGAATAAGTGATTTTTTCAAGTGCTTGGCCAACACAGCTCTCTTCATCCTTAAGAGAGCCAGTCCCATTGTTTTTCAGGAGCAGAGCTGTCAAGACTTGCAAGAGGGCAGTCTTTTAGGTGTCCTAAATAAACAGTTGTTTAGGGACAAATGGTATGTGTTTAATTTAATTTATCTTAATTAAAGCTAGGAAAATCAAGATTAAAAAAGCAAGTTTTGAATTTGGATCAGAATGGTCATTACGGTCACAGTTAGATCCTGCTAGAATAAATACTACTGCGTTGGCCAAGCACTTGAAAAATCACTTATTCCTCTTTCATCCTTGAGAGAGCCAGTTCCATTGTTTTTCAGGAGCAAAGCTGTCAAGATTTGCAAGGGGGCAGTCTTTTAGGTATCCTAAATCCAAACCACCCAGAGGCTTGAATATTGGCACTAAGGCTAGATACAGTTTGATCTCAGATGTGCTTACAATTAGATGACTCAGCTCCTAAAATCTATGTCCCTCAGCCTAGGAGCATGATCCAATTTGACTAGGGTTAGGTAGTAGGACCACTGACAGTCAGTGATGGGACAAAAATTATTTCGAAAAGCATTCCAATTTGACTAACTATAAGCACATAGGTGCTCTACACAAAGAAAGGGGAGATATAGGTGACCACATGGGAGATTCAAAAAGCCTAAAAATATCCAATGAAAAATACTGTTTAAAGGACTGTGGCACTTCCCACCCTCATAATGAAGCTAGATAACTGGGCAACCATGAGCACAAGTTATTAGATTAAAATGAGAACAAGTAAAAGGGTATGACTGTAGCTTATATCTTAGTTGCAGAGAGTCCTGTGTTCTAGTCCCTGGATTTAATTGTTTTACATTAGACTGTCTTTAATTAAGGAAAAAAAATAACTTTGGGAGCAAGGACTAGAGGCAAGGACTGTTCTACAGTCTGGTGGTTAAAGCAGTTAATTCTGAAGTGGCCTATATGTGGATATAGAAGCTAAATCTCCCATTTCTTGGGTCAGCATTTTAAACTCTAAGCTATTATTCAGAAGGTAGGTATCACCACCATAATTGTTGTCATAGGACATGTGTGGAAGCTGGCTGGTGGCAGCCTGGCTTGATGGCTTAAGCCAGGTGGTTCAGGCCTGTTGGTGGGGGCATATCCCTTCCCCACCAATCAGGAGAAGGCGGGAGGAAGGTTGAAGAAGAGGACCTGAAGGGGTACAAACCACTCAGACTTTCCCATTGGTCTGTTTCTAATTTGGGAGGGGAGCCTCCAGAAGGGATAAAAGCCTACATGCCCAGCACATAGGTGGCTTTGATGAGGGATAATGAAGGTAGGGCTGCAGAAGAACTGGTAGTGCTGACCAGTGAAGTGGAGCAGTTGCCCCAGAAGTAGGCTAAAGGCATCTTCACCAAGTGGGAAGCATCAGGCAGCTGCATCCCAGCCCCCACCATGGAAAGAGCTGCAGTGTCAGTGCACGGGTTGGTGCACGGAGGGTCCGGAGAGTGAATGGAACCTTGGTGGCTGCACCAAGGCAGTGTGGGCCAGCCCTGCATGAGGCAGGAGCCCTCAGTGCACAGAGTGTTACACAGGGCTAGTAGAGCTGATGGGACCCTGTGGCTGCACAAGGTAGCATGAGCCCTCATCTCTGCATGAGGCAGGTGCCCCTTCAGAGCACAGGGGGGTGCACAGGGCTGAGAGAGCTGAGTAGAGCTGATGGGGCACCATGGCTGCACAACACCGCATGAGTCCCCATCCCTGTACAAGGCAGGTGCCCCTTCAGTGCACAGGGCAGTGCATAGGGCTAAGAGAGGGCTGACAGGCCTGGTGGCTGCACGAGGCAGGTCGGGCCTTCTTGCAGCCAGCAGCAACTGGACAGGTTGACCATCCTAGGAAGAAAGGAAGCTCCACAGAGAGAGACAAGCCTAGACCACCAAAACTCCTGGGAGTTGAGTCACCGCTGAAGGGGATTGCAGTTCCCAAGGCGGGAGGAGAAAGGGATTTCCACAGGGGAGGAGAGGCCTTCTCCCATTTGGGTCATTAAAGGGAAGTCCCATGACGAGGAAGGGGGAAAACCCTATTTCTGTGGAGAAAGGAGCTAAATGCCCCATTTGTTAAGGGTCATTTCATGTTTATGAGGCCCCCTCCTAGTCATGTGACTTAGGGGAGGGTGATGATAATTTCTTAAGGTAATGGGTTCTTTTTTCTGGTATAATTTCTTTTTTGGGCACAGTTGCTGTGCCATTGTTGTGTTCTGGTTCCTTGTATTGTTGGGATTTTCAATATGAACTTGCATCCTCATTGTTGTATTATGAGAGGATTGTAAGCTGCTTTATTTAGCCTGCTAGTAGGGCCTGCTAGTGCAACCCTGACTCAATACCTGAATTTATTGTATTGGTTACCTTTATGCATCATATCTTATTTGATGTAATCTCACTTATGTATGTTCAGTTATTATTCCTTCACTTCCAGGTCTTCATTTGTTGATTTAAACTCTAACATGTTTTATCATTGAGTGTTCTCTTGTCTGCCACCTGGAGGGCCCTGTTGAGGGCAAGGACTGCACACCAACCAGAAGGCCAAAGAGGGTCAAGGCCTGTGCTAATATAATGCCCTTGTCTGTCATATCTGGCTGAGTTTGCCTGGGTTTAGGGTTAATAAGGGTTATTGTCTTTGTAAACCTATATTTGTTAACTTAAATATATCTATATATATACACATTTTATATTATATTGTACAATTAAACCTGTAAATAGTTAAGCATCACTAGATGTCCCTGGTCTCTGCTCTACTCTGTAGGGAAAGGAGGTGAGCTGGCCTGAACTTAGGCAGTCAAACTCCCACAGCATACACACAACCACTAACATCCCTTCAATTGAAGAGAGGGTACCAGCTGTGTACCACCTAGGCTACACATGGATCAGTGGCTTAAAGTTGCAGCAAAGTAAGTTTAGATTGGATATCAGGAAAAACTTCTTCACTGTTAGAACAATAAGGCAGTGGAATAGACTGCCTAGGGAGGTTGTGGACTCTCCATCAGTGGCGGTGTTCAAAAATAGGTTGGGCAGCCATTGTTAGGGAATGATCTAGTTTTAGCTGAGTGTTTTTAAGCCTCCCTCAGAGGCATTGGGTCTTGGCTGCAGCCAAAGCTGGGGATGTTGACTGGAGTGGGCTGGTGCTCCTGTTAGGACCAAAGCTGGAGGTTCTTGGCTAGCTGTCTTGCCCCTTTGCTCAGGGTCAGACTGATTGACATATTTAGGGTCAGGAAGGAATTTTACCCCATGGTCAAATTGGTATGGACAGTGGGGGGGGGGGGGGAGGTCCTTCCTCTGTCGCAGGGGGCATAGCCTTCTACTTGGGATCTCTTGAGCATGTATTGACAACTTTTATAGAAGCAGAATATTGGCTGCCCTGGTTCCCCTTCCTTACCTGTAACAGGTTAGGGTGTTACATCTATGTTGTATCAGAATTAACAGTAATCTTATGTAGAGTTGAGATTTGTATTGGATCGTTTGGATAGGGATGACCTTGCCTCAGGCAAGAGGTTTGACTTAGATGCCTTCTGAAAGTCCCTTTCAGCCTTACATTTCTATGATTCCTTGATTATTTTTAGCTGAGTTTAGTTTTGATGTTGTGAGGTATGCTTCAGGTACACTCTATGGACTAGGTCATTCAAGGGACTAGCTACTACTCCCTTTGGTTATTTGTTCAGACCACAGAATAGGAAAAAACCCAGAATATTAATTGTTTTTCTAATTCCTGGTATTCAATGTCTGGATTCAAACTCCTGCTTTTTATACTTCCATGAAGTAGATCACATCTTTATTATAGGTATCTTTATAGGGTCTGAGTAATTCATTTATAGTAGTTGTCTGCAAACTGATAAAGTGCGCTCTTGCTCATGAAAGATTACACATCTCTGATTCAGTTAGTCTATAAGTTGCATCCCTACCCTTCCTGCTGCCTAACTTCAGACTAACATGATTAAGTACCTCTCTCTTTTTCAATATGTAATATAAGGGTTTGCCCAGTGTTCTACGGTGACATCTTTACCACTGAAATTATGTTAACTGGTCCTTAATGTTTCATACCTTGCTGGTCAAGTTGTCCAAAACATTGAACGTTTGATCGAATTTGTTCATATTCAAATGAGTAAATTCTACAGTTGGCTCCAAAGGGGCCAAAGCTGAGGCCAAAGTTGAGTGCTTTTGAAAATCCCACCCAATGTGCAAAGAGACTAAATTTTCTTGATTGTCTGCTATGAATATGATCTTGATTTCCTTTAATATTTCTTCTTTTTCCCTTAGAAAAAGTCTATCTACCATCCTTAGTAAACATTAAAGCAAAAGCTCTTTAAAAATAATAATGACCATGTCTTTTTGCTACTACTTCAGTCTATAAATTACCTGTGCTATCTCTTAAAAGCTGTATTGTCTCATAATTTTCTTCCATGCTGTCATTTTATTTTGTTGCTCCCCTGAGTGCATAAGGATATATATTGATATAATGAACTTCTCACTGTAGAGTGCTTACTAGTGTTGTATTTGGAAATAAAACCTATATTCAACCATGATGAATCAAATATTTAAAAAACATTCCTTAAGCAAAGAAACAAATACAGAGGAAAACTCACTGCTGAGTTTCTATTGACTGAACCTAGCCATCTAACTTTCATTTCAGTCCCAGTTTTTGCTACCAAAGGTTCACAACCTGAGCAATGTTTATTAAGGTTTTTGTAATAGTAAGATGGAAGGTCAAAGATCACAAACCATAACAAATAATATTAGATAAAATATTAGCACTACCAGAAATATACTCAGAATCCTCCTGACTTGAGAATCATGGTATGTAAACAATGAGAAGCATGTTACTTGCTTTAAAAAAAAAAAGTGATTAAAGGTACAAAGTAAAACATAAAGAACATGGCCAAATTTACTACATGAGTGGATTTATTGGTAATAAAGGGCTGCCAACTGTACACAAACTTATGGACAGCCTGTAAAAAATTTGGTCAAAATGCTTGTTTGTAAAGTTTGTAAAAGAATGGAGCTGTTTGTAAAAAAAAAAAAAAAAAAAAAAAAAAAAAAAAAAAAAAAGTAAGAAATGGTGAGTTTGATGGAGAGATGGAGCAGAACAGCATCACTTGGTGTCTGAGTGGGAGCACAGCACCTTGCAGAGAACTGTTTTCAGGGTTTTGTGGCTTACCCATATCCCCTTCTCCCTCCCCAGCCATGTGCTGCTTCTGCGATTCCTTTGCCATCCCCTGCATCTATGAGCTGCTTAGCTTGAAGGTGTGAGGAGATGGCTGGTTTGGCCAGGATGGAGCTGTGGGGCTTGGAAGGAGAGAAGCAGCAGTTGAGAGTCCTTGCTGGATGGGGGTGTAGGACTGGCAGGTGTAAGGCTGGGGGAGGCTGGCTGCAGGCTTTGATCAGGCATATCAGATTGTGGGGTGAGTTAGGAACCCTTGGGGTGGGTGCAGCATGATGCAAAACAATTGCTGTAGTCAACCAGGGTTGCCAATAGGGCTGTGCAAAATTTCAAAGAGTGTTTCATTTTGAAGCTGTTTTGAAGCACTTTGAACTCAAAACAGTGAACCAAAATGAAACAAAAGGCTTCAAAACAGCTTCAAAATTAAATGAGGGCACTCAAAATGTTTCAAAAGTTTTGAAATGTTTTGAGTTTTGAAGCAGCCCAGTGGAGGGAGGTGGGGGAGAGCCAGGGCTGCACTATGGGCAGCTCTGCCAGCCCAATGGAGCTCAGCCCAGTGGCGGGTGAGCCAGTGGCCAAGCGCAGCCAGTGGCTCTCCCCTGCCTCCCACCATAAGAATTAGCTCCGTGGGGCTACAGAGCCTCCTGCTGCTGGGCTGTGCTGCACTCTGAGTCCTGCTGCCACTGGCTCTCTCGCCACCTCCCACCACTGGGCTTGGCTCCCTGGGCCTGGTGGAGTCACTCGGAGCACAGCCCTAATGAACACAGCCCAGCAGCAGGAGGCTGTGCAGCTCCATGGAACTGAGCCTGGTGGCAGGAGGCAGGGGAGAGCCACTGGCTGACCTCGGATCAGGGCTGTGCTTTGAGTGGCTCCGCCACTGGCTGTCTGCCACCTCCCGTCACCAGGCTCAGCATAAAATGATTCTATAGATGATGGTCCATTCCCTATTTCAATGAATATTTAAGTATTTTATACAAAGTGGGAATGCTCCACATAAAGAAATCGAGAGAATTCCATTTGACGATACCCTATCACTCAGGGGTTAGAGTACTCTTCTAGGGGGTTGGGGAATCTGGTTTCAGACCAGGGAAAGAAATGATTCAAGTCTGGTTGTCCCATATTCCAGACAAGTGCTTTAAACATTCGACTATCAGGTACAGCAAATGCAGTGCAGGGGGTAGGTACCATTTCCTCTTTGTTTTGTTCCAGGAAAGGATTGACCTTAAATCCAAGAGAGGATTTAAAGGTGTAAATAGTGAGGGAAACATCTCCCTCCAGCTTGGAGTTAGGCCTCTTTTTTCCTGATCTATCTTGTCTTCTCGGCATATCCCATTTATGTAGCTCCTCACTCAGTGCCCTGGCTTCAGGAGGTCCCATTGTTTGGTGCCTAACTCTTCCTATTCCTTGTATTAGGAGCTTAGAGGCGTTATGAAAATAAATATATTAATATTAGTGTAATGCTTGGATACCATACTGATAAGCACCATAGACAAGTTCACAGGAAGATTAATAATTCCATTTTCAGAATGTGTTAGAAATGGAGAGAATAGGTATTTGAATTCTTTCCCCCAAAAACATTTCTTATTCCCAATATTAAATAATAAAAATGCTTTCAATCAGATGTAGTATCTTCATCAAAAGCATTGTGTATACTGTTATTTATTATTACTGTGGGCTGTTAAGTATTTTCTCCATTCCGCCCCAGAAGAAGGTGCATTTCACTACTAAATAGCTACCTAAGATGGGTGGGAGTAAAGCTTAATTACTATTTATGCTTGTTTTTTGATATCATTCAAAAAACAATGATACCAGCATTATTGTGATTTAAAAATTACTGAGCTGAATGTTTGTTGAAGTGTACTGAGATGGAGGAAGAAAAGATAAAAACAAACTAAGCAAGCAGAGTTAGACCTTTAAAAACAGTTTCAATGCAAATGAGGAGAAGCTACAATAGCTAATCAGCAGATTGTATAACAGTACAACTGCAAATGGTTTTCAGCAAAAGCATTTCATGCTATGCTACTGTAGCATGATAATTCTTATCCTATGGTTTTATTGTTAATTTTTGTGATCTTATTGCATGCATACATATGTAGACATACAGGAGGCTCTTATGTAATGATACTAATGGTAGCAATAATAAATACTTGTTCAACAGCGTGTAAGTGTGGCGAGAATGAGGATTTTACATAAAAATGTATAGTGTCGGCTAAAACATATTCATTTGTTTGGAGCATTTTTGCTCTTGAGGTCTTTTTTTATTATTATTATTTCTACCCTTACTAGACTTCATTCTTTTGGATAAAAACATGCATATCAGCTTTGTAGTTTGATTGCCTTATGGGCATAAAGCTTTGCATATTTACTGCCCATGAATCATACAAGTATGTGAAATCCAGTGAAGATTCAATTTTTCCTGCTAGATGCACCTCTAGCCGTTTAATTAAAATATGTATTATTAATAAAACTATATTTAAGTCATATTTTTTACAGATATGACTGAAACATTAAGGGCAAATTGTTTCATACTTTCATAGTAATTTGCTTTTAACGTTTCGTGCCTTAATCAAGGTAATACCAGAAGAAGGTCTGTGGCTCTAGCAACTTCATGAGGTTTAAGTTGGTGAAAATAGATTTAGGGCTTCTATAATACAAAGTAACATTTATGTATAAGAAGATCTGCAAAAATGTTCTACATGTGAATTCTTCTCTGATAGCAAAAATATAATAAAATCTGTATATTTAGAAAAATGCATTTACTGCATTGATTTTATTCTGTTGTAACCTTCTGTAATGCTTTTATGCCAGGGTATTATT
The DNA here is from genome assembly GCA_030014935.1 of Caiman crocodilus. Lineage (NCBI taxonomy): Eukaryota > Metazoa > Chordata > Crocodylia > Alligatoridae > Caiman > Caiman crocodilus. The sequence goes on from JAGPOW010003316.1 coordinate 121,923,212, forward strand.
TTATTCCAATGGAAGCTATATTAAAGCCTGTACATCTGCCTTTAGATGTCACAGTTGCCCTTCCAAACTTATCTTCCATTCCTTAGTTACAAATTCTTTTTACTCTCAAGAATTCTATTATATTTAGTAACACTGATTAGGTACAGTATACCTCATTTACATAGCTGCTGGTGAGGGATCAATAATATTCTTTGCTTCATAATAATCTGCCTACTGTTTAATTCTGCATGCAGCATGGCTTTGTGTGTCTTATTGAGTGTTTGGCTGCAATGAAATTATTAATTACTTTTAAGGCACATTTCAATTTTTAATTTTTTCTTAACTTATAACAATGGTATGAAAGTAATGCAAATAAAAGTACACACTGAGGGAATATTGGGGTTGTTCTCTTTTTAAATTGTTTAAAATATCATTAGAAGTTTAGCACTGGATGGTAGTTCAGTACTTCTCTCTTCAAATAGAAGGCATGTGCATCACAGGGGTGATGGAGGGTAATATTTGGGGTAGGAAATTATTGTTTGTTTTACATTTGCTTAACTTGTTCATTGGTCATAGATGTTTATTGTATAACAGTACTCAGCCTGCATAAGTCTGTGGGCATGATCTACCTATCCTCTCATGTTGCTGAAAATAGCTTCACTAAGCATCCTTAACACTGGATATGCACACTACTTTGACAATCAAAAGGATGCGGAAAATACAGCAGCTATGCAATGAGAACAAAATTTCAACACACTGGAGGGACTAATGGAAAATGTAGACTTGGGGATGAATGTTTCTAGTCTCCATTTAAGATATCTCAACAGCAATTCTTATGTTACTTACCTAAAAGAATGTTAGGTTTAAAGGTTGTTTCTTAAAATTGCTGAGTAAATCTTGACACTGGAGAAATGAGAATTAATGTGGTTAGGTTTTTTTTTTCCCCACCTAGGAATTACAATTATCATTCCCTCTGGGGACTATAGTGACACAATCATTTCACAGTTCTTCCACAAGAATTGTGAAATGATTGTAGCCAAATTTAGCTGCTGATCAACAAGGTGGAGATCAGTTCACAGTTACTGACAAACTAAAGTCTGTCTTTGCCCAACAGTGGTATCTGTAATACTGTAGTTCTGTGTTCTGTAGAAGCCCTTGCTGATAAGTTTGGTTCACTGTTGCATCTTTAGCTGTGACCATTTAAGGGGACCCGGGGAAGGTTATGCTACATGCTAATATCTCACACTAATGGAGTCCCAAGCGTTGAACAATAATTATGTAGAATCCTAAATCAGGAGATTTAGTGATAGTTAAGAATACATTTTCAGTTCCTTTTATTTGCCTACTGGATTCCCAAGACTTTAGGATTCATTTCTTAGAAGTCATTTCTTAGAATATACCTATTCTTAAAAATGGAAATCAAGATGTTCATGTAACCACAAGACTCCAGGATTTTAAAAGAAACACTAACACCAAAGAACTGTCGATAAATTTGTCATAAACTGGCAACACTAAACTGGCCCCACCCAGAATATTGATGGTTCTGCCACTTACATAGAAAAAAGAATCTCATGTCCTTTTAGTTCAGATTATACCATAAGTTTGGGAATATGAGAAGAGAAAATGCATAGGGGCGAGATAATTGGGCTCACTGTTCAAGCAATCATCTTGCACTGAATGTATTCTCCGTGCTAGAGAGCTTTCCTATAAAAAGGCAAGTTCATAACTTAAAAATTTAAAACTGTGTAACACAAATAAATCTGAGCCATAACAGTTACACAGCTATGTACATATCCAATTTATCCTCACTGAAAAACAGTTAATCAAAAATCATGTCAAATAAGATAAGTTTTTGCAATTGCATTTCTAGATAGCACTGTATGTGGAACGTAAAATATGTTTACTCTGGCCCACAGGAGCATAAATACTGTAAAGAATATTTTAAATATTTATTTCCCATTTTGAACATATTCACAGTCAACTCTTCACATATTTGCCTGTTCTCCATGTGTTTCCTTTTGTGTGATCAAGTTGCATTAGTATGAGTGATCATGGAAAATGACATTTTAAATTCAAACCTTTGAATCCTTTTGGAATGTAAATTTTAAATGTATTTTCTGTGAACATTCACATCAGAAATTGATTCAAGGCCAATACTGCAAAGTGCTCCTCAGCTGAGTGCTCTTGTCTCAACTGACATTTGACAGACTTGCTTTTTGCAGAATGAGGCCTTTCAAAATTACATTAATCCACCCAGGAAACAAAATCATTGTCTTATAGTTACGTTTGGTAGCTATATGATATATAGTTTGCTAATCATTTCTAAAGTGTTTCAGCATATATATTGAATAGCAAACCATATATTGAAAACCCGATAACCAAATATCATTGATAACAAATACATTTAAGAATATTTGTGATATGGTTGAGATCATTGTCTAGATAGAAAAAGAGGTGAAATTCATACTATGCGCTATCATAATGAAGTAATCACTTCAGGCACTTTTAAAAATGCTGTGGGGATGGGTGTGTGTATTTTAATTAGAGCGACTTTTGGGAGCCATTCTCATTAAAACACCCACATCATTTCATGTATTCAGTGTCCTGCATTTCAAAATGGCACCAGGGAATCTTTAGTTAAATCTTGTTCAGCGCTTTTTACTCAAAGCTCCCCTCCCCCATCATTTTTAAACATGGGGTGCTGAATCCATGATATACTGAAACACACTGGAGCATTCTGATTAGAATGCGTCAAAGCACATGTAAAAGTGCACTCAGCCCTATATTGAACAACTAGTTTTCATTGTTGAAGTCTACAAGTAGTACAGACTTTAGAACCTTGGTGCAAAGCAGTAAAAAAAATTGTTGCTCTGCCAAATATACTCTTGTAGGTGCAGAAATACAGGAGAGAAATCGGTGAGCTCAAAAAGAGATGAGACAATGACACTTTGTCTAGTACACCACAATTTTCCCTTTGTAGTGAAGCAGGTGAAGCTGAATTTTTCACTTACTGGATGATGCAGCAAGTTTTCTGTCACTATAACTCCCAAAGAGAAAAAAATGCAATACAATAATTCTCATTTCTCCAGTGTCAAAATTTGCTCAGCAATTTTAGGAAGCACTTTTATATCTCTTTCCTTAGATATGTTAGATTGAAAGATACCTAGGACCAAAATAAAAATGATTTACTTTAATATATACTGGGTGTATCTACACATGCAATTAATTCCCCTGAATTTTCTGTGCAGAAAATTCAGGCTCATTAAAGTGCTCCTGGGAGCATGTCTAGATGTGTGCCCATGTTGGGCGCACCCAGAAAAGCACACACATGTCTCTTGCCCCATCTCAAACCCCTTTGAGATGGGGCAAGAGGCACATGTGGGAATAAAAAAATGTTCCCTGTGTGCAAACCTGGATATCCAGGGGTCTAAAACCCCCAAAGTTTAGAAAAGCGGGGCAGGGCATGGGTCCCAGACCGTTCCCTGAGGCAACTGGAGGCTGGATGCTCCACAGAGACACTATGGCTGCCAGTGCATCTGTATGGTTGGCCCCCCACCCTGGTGTTGAAATGCATGGCAGGTCAGGCCGCATGTTCAGCACCAGGGCTCTAGTGCCATAAGTAAGGGGTTGGGGTGGCTGGAGGAGGGGGAGGGGACCATGGGGGCGTCCCTTGCTAGCCCTGCTCACTCCCCCAGCCCTGCCATGCTTGGCCCCACCCCCTGTCAGCTCTCCCGACTCCCTCTAATTACTTCCCTGCCTGGCCCCACCCCACCAGCCCCCCCATCCCATAGTTTAAGAAAAACCCAAAAGAACCCTGGCACTTACCAGCAGTCTGGCTGCTGTCTGGCTCACTGGGGCCCCACCCATACAGTGCTGGGCAGAGGGACAGACCCAGCAGCCCCAGTCTGTGCCCTTCCTGCCCCCCATTGCCCTATGCTGCCCAGGGAGCTCTGCTAGGAGGCCCTGGAGCCCCCCCAGCCGCTGCCTCTAGGGTTAGTAGAAGCTTCCCCTCCTTTTCCCCATGTTTTCCTTTAAAGTGATGGTGCCTGGTGTTGGGGGGGCAGCCATGAAGGTCTGAGGCTGCAAGTAGGAGGGTGGGGTTGGGCAGGGTATCCATTGTGGGGTCTGAGAAAGCAGGCAGTGGGTCTGGGTGAGGCAGTCATTGGGAGGCTGGGGTGGGGCATGTGGGCTTTGCAGGAGGAGTGGTAGCCACTGCATGGGCTATTTGGCTCCTTTTGGGGAGCTGTAGCCCCCATATGGGGGCCAAACCCCATGTTGGGGGGGGCCATAGCCCTTGTGTGGGGGTCATGAAACATTTATTTAGAGTTCACTTTATTATGATGATGAAACATGCTTTAGCACTGTAGATATATCAATAAAACATTGTCCAACTGACCTCTGTCTCTGTCTCTCTCTCTCTTTCTTTATAGTGGCCTTTGGGGTGGATTTTAGGGTATTTTACAGAGTGACTTTGGGATTTTTTTTTATCAGGGATTTTTCAGTTTTCCAATAGGGAACACGAAAATTCCTGCTAGGGAGGCCAGTGGCAGGACCCTGCCTGCTCAGAGCCGGCACTTTGGACCCAATTGGCTATGGCTGACCTTGCCAAATGGGTTCAGGAGGACATGCTTTGACGGTTCAAAGCAGGCCACCACACCAGGAACATCTTTCAGGTGATAGCTGCCCAAATGGCCGCAGGGGGCACATGTGACAGTAGTGCCACACAGAGGCCAACTCTGCAGCCACAGCCCACTAGCAGCTGGCCCAGAGGGGCAGATACCTCTATTGGCTGTGCAGTCCCCATCTGGGTCTGGCAGGTGTGCAACAGGTCAAAGCCAGGCAGCAATCCCCAATGCCAGACTGCTGTACTGGGTAGAGGATGCAGGGAACTCTCAGGGCTGCCTCAGCAATCCAGCTGGCACAAGAGGTAATGTCCCAGGTACCAATTGGCTGGGCCCCAGAAGCTCCTGAAAATGAGTAGCCCTGAGCTACATGCCAGCGTGGCTTTTTATACTGCTGGGGACAGCACAGGTGCGGCAAAAAGCCCCGACTCAAATTTGCGCCACTTGTAGTTGAGCTGCTGCAAGTGCACATGCTTGCATGTGTGGATGCGCCCATTGGGAACAAATTGCACCCAACAGAAGCAGCCCAGTCTAGGGGCTTAAAAGCACCTCCACCGCCATTTTGAAACATGGAGAAGCTGAATACATAAAATGCTGCAGCATGCTGGATTATTCTGATTAGAGGTTCAGGTAGACTCACTCACCAGCAGCAGAGCAGATTGATGTGAGAGGTGAGTGCACTCCGATGGGCTTAGATGTCACCCTGCTTCCCAGTTTGCTTTGTTGTGTGTGGAGAGGAGACAGCAGCAATCAGGGATGCCCTTCCTCCAGCATCCCCAGCTATGCAGCTGCTGAAGCCCTGCTGCACTCCGAGCACCTTGCCATTGTCAGTGCTTGGAGGCTGCCAAGCTCCATGCCATGTTTCTGCAAAGGCCTTTTTTTGTTCAGAAGTGCAGGCAAGGGTGGGCCATGTATCCTCTAAGGAGGGGAGTTGATCAAGTGGGAGATCACATCCCCCGGAGCAGCCCTGCAATTAAAGTGGATGGGAGCTTCCCAACAGTCACCCACTTTTAAAAGAGTGGCTTTAGCAAATGGGATTTGACCATAAGGGAGCAGCTGTAGCCCTGATCTCCTTGAGGCTGGGAGAGAGGTACCCTCAAAACTGGGACAACTTCCACCCAACTCCCTAGAGATTGGGGCTTAGCCTTGCTGCCATTGTGCTTCCTGCTGTCTGGGCTGATTGGAAGCAATTTGCTGTGCATGTGTAGATGGTGACACTGTACTGCATATTATATTAGTCTGATGTACAGTAAAGCATCTTGTGTAGATGCAGCCACTAAGAAGCAAAATACAATGTAACTGAATATTCTATTTAGCAAAGTATTTACAAACATGCATCACTTCAAATACATATTGTCATTGATTTAGGTCACATTCTGCAAACGTTTACACTTAATGGACACATCTACATGTGCTGTTGCTGTGCATGAAATAACCTGGCTACGTCTACATGAAATACTGACTATGCCATTGTTACTAAGTGGCGCAAGTACTAAGTGACTGTACAGTAATTGATGTTACTGCACAGTAGCATCCCCAAATGGTTTTGTGGTGATGTTGACTGTGCAGTAACTCATTACTAGGGATTCTGATGTTCTCTGATGAAAAAAAAAACCCAAACAATTTCCAGACTTAAAAAAACCTCCAAATCCACATTTTTCCATGACCAAAATTAAATTTAATAAAATGAAATTAATCATGGAAAAATGTGGATTTGGGGTTTTTTTAACCCACAGTTGGTTGGGCTTTTTTAATCAGAAAAAACCAGGATCATTACTAATGCACAGTAGCTCATTATTACTCCACAGTAGTGTCACATCACACTTCATGCCATGCAATGTCACTGCACAGCAGTAATGAGCTATTGTGCAGTCAGCATCTTGTATAGATACAGCCATTATGGAGCTTATTGTTCTGGAGTTAATTGCTCTTGGGGGCACTGTTTGAACGTGGGCCTGGGAGCAATTAATTCTGGAGCAATAAACTCTGAAGTTTATTCATGCAACACACATGCAGATGAGTTGGAGTAGCCCTGGCTGGAAATAGGTCCTGGAGGTTAGCCTGCTGGCCCAGGACAGCTCCCTCTGGAGCAAAGTGCTGTGGAGGGACTGGCTGGGGCGTGAGGAAGCTTCAGACTAGAGCTAGCCAGCAGGCAGCCCCTGTCCTGAAGCACCCTCATGCCCTAGCCAGCCCCTCCAGAATCTACACATGCACTGCTGTGGAGTTTTTTACTGTACAGCAGGATAGTACTTGTACTTAGAATTACTATCCTGCCTTGGAGTAAATTAGTTTACTCCAGCCTAACAGGGGTACACATGTAGATGCCACTCTGACCTTAACTATTTTATCATAAGACAAACCCCAGTGGTTAAGGTCAGCCAATGTCTTAGTAGTTGCAGGATCAAGGACTTTAAAAATCTTATCATAGTATCATAGTACCTAGGGTCAGAAGGGGCCTAGAGCAGGCCATCTAGTCTGACCCCCCACCAATTGGCAGGAAACGAGTGCCAGGGTCACA
>JAGPOW010003316.1:121933117-121979666 GCA_030014935.1 Caiman crocodilus
ATTGCGGGGGGGGGGGGGGGCAGTGTTTATCCCTATGCGTACCTTTAATAACAGAAAAATGTGTTGGGTTTATAATATTGATAGTGAAAAAACAAAAAAACGAAAAAAACTTAATGATTAGTGCTTTAATAGTAAAATTTCGCCCCTCCAATTTTTCTGGTTCAAATTGTAATCATAAGGAATTACACTGGCCCCCCCCCCCCCCGCAATACTAAAACCTCAAACTTTTTTGATGTGGTAAAAACTAGCAAGGACACAAACAAAAAATGTCAAAAATGTGGATGGAATGGAAAATGTTAATGCATCATATCAATGTTAAATTACCTTCATGGTAGAGTACCTAGCACAATTGGTCTCTAATGGGAACTGTTAAATCAGGGTGGACAAAATGGTGGATCTGGCTGGTGACTTGACTCCATTTCCCAGCAGCCCCTGCTACATCACTGTGGCTGCTTTCAATGGTGACCCCAGCAGTGAAGAGTCTGTGAGAGCATGGGAACAGGGTTTCCATGGAGACCATCCCAGTATCACTGGCAGGGTACGTGCCTGGGCAGCTGCTGTAGGGCTGGGATCTTGTGGTGGTGACAGCGTGCTCTGGAGCCAGGGCAGAGCCGCAATCTGCTGCCTGCATGTGATCAGCTATCCACATGCCCCAACAGACTTTGCCCTCCCCTACTCTAGATACTATCACAATAAAACTACTACTACCACCAAGGCTTAAGTGGCACTCCAGTTCATACAAGAATATGGTGGAAAAAGGTGTGGGAAGAGGGCATTTGTTATCCCTTACAGTGTATCAATGCTAAATACCATACCATAGTTTCATAGTAGTTTCATAGTTTCTAGGGTTGGAAGGGACCTGAAAAGATCATTAAGTCTGCCCCCATACCCTGGGCAGGAACAAGTGCTGGTATCATAATACCCCAGCCAGATAGCTATCCAACCTCCTCTTGAAGACCCTCAAGGTAGGGGAGAGCACCATCTCCCTTGGGAGCCTGGCAGCCCTAACCATAAAATAATACCTCCTGATATCAAGCCTGAACCTACTCTCAAGCAATTTGTGGCCGTTATTCCTTGTTATCCCAGGTGGTGCCCTGAGGAACAGGACCCCACCTATTTTCCATTGGCTCTCCCTGGTAAGTTTATAGACAGCCAGCAGCTCCTCTCTCAGTCTTCTCTTGTGAAGGTTGAATAGATTGAGGCCCATTAGTCTATCTTTGTAGGGCCTGGCCTGCTGCCCCCTGACCATACTAATGGCCCTCCTCTGGATCCTCTCAAGGTTAGTCACATCCCTCTTTGAAGTGCAGCACCCAGAACTAGATGCAGTACTACAACTGTGGCCTGACCAATGCCACATGGAAGGTAAGGATCACCACCTGCTTGTGATGCATCTGTAGATGCATGACAAGGTATGGTTAGCCTTACTGACTGCTTCCTCACACTGGTGGCTCGTGTTCATCCTGGAGTCAGCAATGACTCCAAGATCCCTTTCAGCCACTGTGTTGTTGAGAATTGTGTTCCTCAGCCTATAGGTATTTTCCAGGTTCCTTCTCCCTAGAGGCAGCACCCAACACTTGTCTGCATTGAACTTCATCCTATTCTCATCTGTCCACCTCTGTAACCTGTCTAGATCTACCACACCATATCGTTACCATACCAAAGGAAAAGATCCAAAATGCAGGAAAGGATATAACATAGCAAGACCTTCTAAACATTTGCTTGTATGAAGTTAATTATGGAAGAAGGCAATGATAGGAATATTTCTGTGTGGGAGAGTGTCTGAGTTGGGCATCTTCATATTTTTTTTCAAAAAACATGAATGGAGTCCTCTACTTGTCTGATTTGAAAATTATAGGGAATCACAAGACCCTCATCCAAGCCTGTGCTTTGTTTTCAGAGACACTGACTTCTACAAAATCACAGACATACAAAAACATCTGTGGGGTGACCCCAGGACCTTTTCAGTTTGCACATGGGAGTTCTTTGAGCTTTGTTATTTCAAATCCCATCAACCCAGTTAGTTTAGCTTGAATGTATTTGTGTCCTGAGCAGTAGATGTAGATATTACCTGTTTAGGTCTCATTCATAATAGCTTACTCTACAGCTGATATTCAGACCTCCTCTGGTTAACTATTACTTTGTCCTCATTATTAGCTACGTTATTCCTTTTCCATTGAGTCAGGAAAAAATTGCCAATTTCTCCTAAATCTAATCATTTGAAAAAGCATGAAAGATCAACCATAGAGAAAATTCTTATCACACACTCATTATAGGGCATTTAACTGTTGATCTTTCTTATGAAGTACTGTGTGTCCCCTACAATCATTCTTCATTGCAATAGCTCCTACAGTTGTTAATTCCTTTGGAAACAGTAAATAGATGACATTGTCAGGGGTTTCACTCATAATAGGCTTTAATGATTTGTTCCACGTACAAACCATTAAATAGGCTTTTTTGCTAGTCATGATAGAAGTTATTTATGTGTTAGAAACAAAGCAAAGTTCAGGCTTATAAGTTACCTGCATACCCACGTGACATAGTCTCTACCCCTCCTCCCCATTTCCCTCTTGTCTCTTTCTTTTCTCCTTTTTCCTTTTTTTCTCCTTTTCTCCCTCCCTGTTTATTTCTCATTTCTTTTCTCTCTTCTTCCCCCCCCACCTCCAGATGCAGTCATCTTTGCCTGCGTAGGACAAACAAGCACAAGCATATGTTATAAATAAGGTTTGTTCGGTAATATCTTTTATTGGACAAAATATATCTTTGTGAAACAAAGTTTTGGACACAAGAGATGTGTCTACATGTGTATTTATGCACATCTATTTTAAAGAGTATTAAGGCAATTTAGGCATACATCTACACATGGACACACTAATGCTCATTATGGTACATTACATTTAGGCTTGGATAGTTATGTTGCATTATTGCATGTTCAGACATGTTCATTCATGTTACTGCAGTAGTTGTCAATTGACACATACTGTGTTAATGTGCATTAGCATGTTTACATGTATACTAATGTTCCTTAGCTATTCACACCTAAATTTGATACCTTCTTTATGCAGATATTAAATTTAGGCTTGAACAGCCTAAAATCACCATTTTAAAGGCAGATTAAGGTTGCACACATGTAGAAGCATGCTCTTAGTGCACCTTAAATTGGGCTAATGCCCATTAAATACATACTTGTAGACACTCCCAAGGTAACCTTCATCAGGTAAGGGGAAGTTATCATATGCACCCTGAGCTAAATATCAGGAGAAACAATGATTTCTGTTTAACCCTTATTATATATTTTAAAAATAGTTATGTAACAGGGACCTGAGGGGAGAAATAGTTAGCCCTCCTAATCTGAAAGCAGGCAGAGGGCAGGACAGAGTAATATCTTACAGTCTCTATCTATAAGGTGCCACCCTGACCTGCCTTCTACCTTAACAAAGAGGAAGTGGGCTCTAAACCTGTGTAGCAGGGAAGTTATCAAAGTGGCTACAAACCAAGGAAAGGGTAGCTGAACTAGATAAACTTCATTATGTAAAAAAGGAAAGAGGATTATTATCTGTGGAGTACACAGAGGTTAGCAAAGGGAGCACATGCATCGTAATGGGCCATAAAACCCCATTCAACTCGCAATGAAACCATCAGAACTCATAGACATGTGTGTTATATCTTATCCTATGAACCAAATACTCTCCTGGGTATTATATAGATGAAACTAAGCAACCACTGCACTCCAGAACAAATTTGCACAGAAAAATGATAAAGGACAGCAGAAACACCCAAGCACCAGTAGGAGAACACTTTTCACATAGCAACCACTTCACCTCTGACCTCTCAGTCTTTGGACTCGAGGGAAACCTGCATAATATCTTTCGAAGAGCGGGTATGCAGGGTACTTGGGGTGCCTACCACTTCAAGAGGTCAGGCAGCCTGCAAAGTTGCTGGCAGGTGTGGGCCAGGGATACTGGGGAGTGAGCTGACCCAGAGAGCTGGCAGATGAAATTGGGAAGGGTAGAGGGAATTGCCTAACTCCAGAGAAGCGATGGGCTTACAGCAGGTATAAGCCCAGGCCCTGAGAGAAGCCTGGCAGTAAGATTTGGAGCCTGCTGAAAGAACACCACCTCAGCAGGAGGACAGCAACTCTAGTGCACCACAACAGAGAGGACTGCTGAAACAGTCTGGAGATTTGAGGAGGAGGAGGTTCCTAGGGACCCAGAGAGGGGTCCAGAGCCCACATTGATGGGCTGAGAGTGTGGGACCATTGAGAATCCAGGAACCTAGTGAGTGTCGCAGTGAAAAAGAACATCAGGGGATGCCATCTGCGAGAATGGGGCATGGTGCAGGGGAGGAACGGAGCCATGCAATTAGCCTGTAAGGCAAGGACCATGGGCAGGACCTGGTAGTCATTTAAGAGCAATTTGGAAAGCCTTGGGGAAGCATATTTCATAAAAGTAATAAACATCAAGGAATGGAGGGAAACTGAAAGGGTGATTGCTCAGAAAATGAAGGTTGCAGGGACTCCAGGGGCTTCACAGCCACCCCTGGAACGACCCTGCCACACAGGGAACAAAAATTGAAAGCTTTACTGGACACTAAAAATCATGGATTAAACACAGACAATGGTTTTATGACTGATTACAATAGATCTGCTCCCAAGTTTAAGCAAAGTCATTGTTTTACCTAGCATTTAAGTAAGGCTGCTTACTTAAATGCTCTACTTCTTTCCCAGCCTGAAGAAAGACACCTTTTACCTAAAAGCTTGTCTAATATCTGAACCATCTATATAGTTAGTCCAACAGAAAATGTCATTAGAGATATCTTCTTGTATATTTCTGCATCATCATGACTACAACAACATGGTGATCCTATTAATAAGCAGAAGACATTTGCCTGTTTCTAAATAAGTGTCCATTGTTTTTACTGCTAATCACACAGTAGTCCCGGCAATGAGCACACAAATCAATACACACAATGTTCTCTCCCTGTCCAGCAATTTTATAGCATTGCTTTTAGCTTTGACCTCTGAGAGCAACCTCAGTGCCTTTGGTGTGCTTGGAGGGCACGAATATTTGTAAAACACTGCATGAACTAATTCTCTACAGGTATGTCCTTCTGATATAGTAATAGTCCATAAATACTTTATAGTAAGATCTGAGGGTCTGTTCCCATCTCCCAAATGTAAAGGAAAATGCATTAGGCACACAAACACTGATTAACAAAGTAGCAAGGTTAAGAAAGGAGTCAGAATTGGGTGCATAAATGATAGCAGAGTAGAAGAGAAAAAACATTTGTGCAGCAGAAGATTATCTTTTGAATGAGAAAGGAATCACCTTGTTTTATTTTTTATGGAATTTGGTACCCATAACTATTTTTACAAGCAACATAAGTTTTCTACTTAAGCATTTGATAGCACTTGATGAATTGTGGTTTAGACATGGGACAAAAGTGCTCAAATGCTTCAGGCTTCTTGTGTGACTTTGGGCAAGTCACTTAAACCTAGACCATAAAGGTAACTTAGACAGTGAGTGCCTTGTTAGGCACTCAGCTCCACTACTGAAATGCCACTAACATTTTTCAGAGGCATTGCTCAGCTGATGACTTTCCACACTGGTGCCTAAGCCCCTGCTTGTTGGCAGTTGCGGAGTGGATCAACATCCAGGATGCCATCCAAAACCAGTGTGGCACCTTCATAAGGACTGACTGGAGAAATGCCTCCATGGTACTCTTGATACTTACATGTCCTGTTCCCAGACCTGCTACATCCATGGAGAGTTCCCTGACATAGGTAAGAAAGAAGTCCTTTCTCAATTCTTTCTTCCTTTCCGTATATTACTAAACTCATGATGTGATTGGCCACATACCCTATATCCACAGTATGCACCACAAACCTGTGTTGTCAGACTGTAACCCTACCATGGTGACATGTCTATTCCTAATATAGGTGTGCTCACAGGTGGTAGAGATTCTTTCTCCAACCCTGGTTCCTCACCACAACTGTGTACCTACTCACAGGAGCTAAGTAATGTTACACTTCTGCCTAAAAAGTCACATAGTTGAAAACTGACCACCAATAGGGGCTCAAATGTACAGCAGAAGTTGCCTTCTTCTGGTGGGACCCCAATATACAGCCCAAGATAGGTCAGTGGGATATTTCTTGCATGCTGTATCCTGCATAATATATCAGGGTGACATGGAATCCTGATACTTCAGGGGTGAGGTAAGGGGTGAAGAGGAGAAACAGGAAATGGCGGGGAGACAATGATCCAGAGAAAGAAGATGATAGCTGCTGAGGATCACGCATGAAAAGGTGTTTTCAAGAAACTTGCCAAAGCTGCCTGGGCCTAGAGAATCAGGGAACAGCTTCTGCATGAGTTCCATTGACTGAGGTGGGTTTTAACAGACATGAAATGTGTGTTGAAGTGGTTTCCCCCACCCTTTTTTTTTTTAAGCAAATAGTTTTGTAAGAGAGGAAGGGGAATGGCAAAGAATGAATTATCATAGTACTACAAAAGGTTCTTATTTTATACTGTGTCAGGATGGGCTTTTAAAAGTTGTGCTTTGAGAACTGACATTTTCATCAGCGATAAAATATTGTGGGAAACCTGAGGAAATACCAACCATTGTTCATTTCCTCTCTTTCTGATTGGAGTGGCTGCTGACTCCAAAGCAATGTGAAACTATTGCAGCACCTTCCAGACTCTGATCTATAGCTCCATGTAAAAAATCTGGATTTGAGGCAGTCACATCTGCTGGGATCATCCAGGCTAGGGCTAGGGCTGAGGCAATGATTGATTAACAAGATAAGCAGGATGAGTGGAAAGCATGGAAACATGGCAGATATAAGATAGGTGAAGGGGGAAGATTCATAAGTGGATCAGCAGGGCTCTGTTTTCAGTTGGGCAGAGACTTAGAACAGCTGTGGTAGGTGTAGGTGGAAGACTGGGCTAGTGGTCTAGATGCTCTCTCAGACAGAATCTGTTGTTCCTTGTACAGGAAGTCATCAATATGACTGCATCTTCTATTCAAGTCTGAGCTGAAATCAACCTGTCCAGGTTTACCTTCAAAGCTGAAATGCCAAGCCTACCTTGGTTGTCAGCCTACCTGGCCATAAGCACAGTGGTGCATGATCCCAGGACCATGCTGTTTCATGCAGTCTTGATGGTAAAGATCATCCTGAAACTGCCCTCCTTTTTGTGAAGGTGTTTTGTGAGATCACACCTTCAGCCTCTAGGTTTCAGAAAGTTGTTCTTAAACTCTGAGATGTTGGCTGCCTCCACATTGAGTTCAGAGCTAGCCATGCTGGCAGTACTCTGTCCAAAATGCCAATATGTTTGTCTTGGGAAGAAGATGGATCTATATTTTTATTCTTTTTCTACATTTCACAGGACAGTGCTCTATTTCTGGATTTTCAATAGTGGTAGCTTTTTAGAGTGGATTACAACTGGAGCAACTGTTTCAGCTAGTCAATAGGGTTTCCCTTTATTTCTTAAAGGTTGCTCCTAATCTGGCTTTCTTACATAGAACCTCACTCAGTTACCTAGCTTCTGAAATCCCTCCTTGAGCTTTGTATCGGAGGCCTGGAAATTTAGAATGAATATGAAAATTCCACTGTTTCACAGACTGTGAAGGGGTTTAGGCACTGCAATGCTGAGTGAAGCAAGATCTATGTGAGCATTTGAGCCATAGACTCCCTCTGTCTCAGTTGCCCATCTGTCAAAGGGAGCTATCAAACTTTGTCTTCTGTATTTCACAGGCACTGAGGATTGAAGGCACTCAGATTGAATTTTATTAGTAACTGTTAAGAGTCGTGAACCAAAAAGATGACAGAAGCCAGAAGAGATATACAGAGTGCCCAAGCAAGGGACTAACATAACAGGAATGGGGGTGAGGACAGGAATTCAACTAGGTTACAGAAAATACAATGTTAGCCAACTAAGCTGAGAGGAGGGGGTATGAGAAGGGGAGGGAGGGGAGTCATGACACTGAGAAAGAAAGAAGATAGATGCACATAAACCCATACAATGGTCTGCAGTTGTGGAGGGGGTAAGTTGGGGAAAGTTTCTCAGTGTATGTAGAGTCTCATCGTGGGGGTCCTTTTTGGGTGGTGTGGGACATTCCCCCTCCCTTCCCCCCACTGTATATAGCTTCCCGCAACTGAAGCAGGTTTCCTGTTGTGGAACTGAGGGGGAAAGAGAGGAAGCAAGGACCTACTATATGGAAATTATATCTCTTCTGAGCAGGTTTGCAATCCCTACCATGATGTTCCCAGGTGTTCTGCATAATGAAGCTGGTGGACAACCTTATGCAGCATTTAGGCCATTAATTTAAATGTGACTGACCATTTGGACACCCTTATTATTTATTTTAGTTTATGGATTCTGACTCTGCAAATGTGTTTGTGGGAATTTTGATGAGGGTGAATTCAGGGAGTTAAAATATTGCTGGTGTTCTAACCAGAAGTCATGAGAACAATGACAAAATCATGCAACACCTATACCAGTTAATCAGAGATACAGAGCTTGGAACAGTTCTTCATTTTAATGTTACTATAATATTCTCTATAGTTGAGACATCCACTCAATAGCATAAAAGCAGATTCCAGTTGTGGTGTTTCTTTTTATTAATTATACTTGCTAAGCTAATTTAAGAGAAATATCTACTTTACTTTTTTCATTGTCTTCAGTAAATTCACATAGGGTTATGACATGGATGAGATTACTGGGAGATTTTTGAACTGCGAGGTTACATAAGAATTGCATACTGGTTAAGACCAATGGTTTATCTAGCCTAGCACCCTGTCTCTGACACAGGCAGGAGTGGATGATTTATTAGAGGGAGAACA
Source organism: Caiman crocodilus (assembly GCA_030014935.1). Taxonomy (NCBI): domain Eukaryota; kingdom Metazoa; phylum Chordata; order Crocodylia; family Alligatoridae; genus Caiman; species Caiman crocodilus. The sequence continues at coordinate 121,941,954 of JAGPOW010003316.1, forward strand.
TTGAACCAGAATAATCTGAAGTGATCTATACCCTGTTCATTACCCACCCTGGCATCCACCAATATTGGTTTAGTGATAACAAAGGAAATATCACCAATTATTTTGTTCAACAGCTAATAATAGATCTATTATCCATGATTCTGTCTAGCCCCATTTTGAACTTGGCTGTGCTACTTGCTGCTACCACCTCCTATGGCAATTAATTCTCTACAAAATGCTATGTATTGCATTTTATATATATATATATATATATATATATATATATATATATGTATGTATGTATGTATATCTTGTTAGTTCTAAACCTGTTTTGTACTCATTTTAGTGCATGTCCCCTAGTTCTAGTATTCTAAGGCTGGATAAGCAACAGTTCTCTGTTCACTTGGTCCATACTCTTCATAATTTTTTAGATCTCTGTCATGCCCCCTCTGTCTTCTGCTTTCTGAACAGAAGAATCTTAGCTTTTCTTAGTCTCTCTTGGTATAGCAGCTACTCCACAACCCTGATAATGTTGGTTGCCCTTCTCTGTACCTTTTTCAATGATCCTTTTTAAGATGCAGGGGCCAGAACTACACACAGTATTCAAGATGTGGGTAGACCATGGATTTGTATAATAGCATGATAATGGTCTTTTTTTTTTTCTATCTACTTAATGACGCCCAACATTTTATTGGCTTTTTGGTTCCTGCTGCATATAAATTGATGTTTTTAGACAACAATCTACAATGACCCCAAGGTCTTTTTCGTGAGTGGTAACAGCTAGTTCAGAACCCAGTGCTGTGTGCATCTAGTTGAGATTATTTCTTCCCAAGTGCATTACCTTGCACTTTCCAACACTGAATTTGACACCTCAAGTAAGTGATAGAGATCACATACAGTCAGTTTCTCCCAGCATAGTTGCTGCAAAAATAGCCCCTGCAAAAATAGCCCAGATTAAAATAACCTGGAACAAGTAGGGTTAAATGACCCCCATGTGAGTTTCTCACAGTAGGTGCCTGTATAACTTACCCTTCTCAGAAAAGTCACTGCAAAGCCTTCTGGGAGTCTACCAGCATCCCAGGGTGCTTTGTTCACACCAGCCCTCCCCACCCAGGGGATAGTGTGTTGCTCAGACTGTTCCAACTGAGCAGAGAACGGAACACATCCACTTGAGAATCCACCTTGTGCTGTAGTGAGGCAGATGCTGACTCTGACCAGTCTCTGTCAGTCAATCAGAGCTGTTTTATGCATTGCTGCCATCTGTCACCAGGCAGACTGAGGGAGCATGTAGAACACATGGGAACATGTGTTCCTATGTGTGCACTGGGAACCCCTGGTTGTGCAGAGTCATCAGTGCAAACTATATCAAGCTCTTCAGGGGCTCAGCATTCAAATGTCTGTTCAGGTGTCTCCAGGTAGGTTTTTCTACAAAAAGAAAGAATTCAGGATAATCTCTCAGGTCATTTGAACATGTATATGCAGCCTGAGTCCAAGCCCACTAAAATTAATGGAGTCTTTCTGTTAACTTAAGTGAACTTTGAATCGCATTCTCAGTGAGCCATTTGGAATAAAAATGTAAGTGATTTATATCCACTGAAAATCTGGTGCACTGACTGTCATGAAGCTACTTCTATGAACTACTCAGTATATGGAACTATAGCAGAATCAGGCCCTAAGTAAGTGGATAATATATTTAGGGTAGCACAAGTGGAGTAATAGAATTAGGAGTAACAGAATTAAATTAAGGAAGGGGAAATAGATGGTGAATATAATAAATAATCTGTTAATACTGAAGTATGAGTGGAATGTTGTAATGGTCAAGGAAATATCTGAGAAGAAAGTTTTTGATGATATCTTTTATTAAACCAACTGTATAGTTCGGAAATATGTTAGACAAGCTTTCAGGAACATAGGGCCCTTCTTCAGGTCTGGTGAAGAAGCAAATACAGCGTAAATGGCTTCTTGATAACACTGAGGCCTTGCTAAGCACAGAATAATTTTCCCAGGGACATGGGGGAATCCACATTTTTAAAAAGTATTTTAAAATTTGATGAGATAAAGCACTCATGAATATGTTGTGAGGTAGAGAGAATGATGTACTGTGGGCCTCTAGTGCCCAGGGACTAATACTTGCATTTGCACCCCTTTCCCCACCCCGTCCTTTGCACCAGGAACTCCTCTGCCCCCGCTCAGGCCCTGTTTGGTTACCTGTTTTGGCTGGATGTGGGGGGAGGGGTGGTGGCTGGAATTTTCAGCCGGAACAGATAAGTAAATACCCAACCGGGCAGGTGGGTAAGCTAAACAACAAATGCAGCTGCCACCTGCATGATAAGAACTCTGAAAGGCCTGGCCAGTGCCCCCACCTCAGGTCCATGCCCGGGGGCCATGGCCCTCTCCTGCCCCCCTGTCAGTCTGCTACTGGGTGGAGATAAGATAATTTTATGACTGATACCAGACATAATTGCTTTATTTTTTATTGAGAAATAATGGCTAGCACTTTTCTTCAGCAGATATCAAGAGTTTTACCACTATTTTATAGATGAGGAAATAGAGGCACACAGATCAAGGCCCCAAAGTCACTAGCACACAGGCCAAACTTCAAATTCGGGATAGTGCAAAAGCAATCATTTACCTCTAAATACAGAGGCTGCTGCTGCTACCTCACTGAAAGCTCTCAAACACAGATGGCTGCAGCAGCACCACTAGCATCTAGCACAGCCATGCTGTACTCTTTCTCATTTGGTGGTCTGCTTGCCCTTCCTCCCCACCCCTATAATTATACTACTGACCTAGCAAATCATTGACAGAACCAGGCCTACAACTCTGACTGCCCAAATTCTTTTAACTTCAGTAGGTGGCTCTGCATATTGATGCAAAGCCTGTGCTACCATATTTCCTAGAAGATCCAAGCCTTATCAGTAAATTTCCATTTGTCTTATGCAAGAACTAATAAAAGCAAATTCATTCAGTCAAGAGGAAATCACTTCCCTAAACCTTCTAAAATGCATACTTACAATATTTATTTTTTCTGTCACAGATCATGTTAGAGGTAGAGTGTGCATTATAGTCTTACCCTTGAACAAATTGTAATTAATCTGAAGGTTAGATTTTTTAAATTATTTTTTTTGCATGTGGTGGGCAGAGAGGAAGGGGGAATACAACTGTACAAAAAATTCTTTACAAAAATGTAAAGCTAAGCTCAGTTATTTCTGGCTGAATTGTTTAATATTAGTTTCAGAACTTGGCAACTAGAGGAATCAATGTGAATTAATGGAGTTCCATAAGAAAAACTGCAAATGTCACTGAATTCACAGACCATAGCAAAAACTGGTTCTTAAATACTATTACTTAAATTAGTGGCAAAAGGAACTTTATTTTAATTCTTCTATGATTGCAAAGGAAAGAATGAGTAAATATAGAGCTCAGCTGAACTACTTCAAATCAACAGTTGGCCATATAGTCCATGAATAGCTCCCTTCCAACCAAAGTTCACTTGCAGGCTATATTTGCTGATAACTTTGCAACACTAGCAATGAAAAGTGTTTTAGTTGGCTGTACCTCCTTTCTGAAGTATCCTGTTATGTAGAAAAGTCCCAGGAAATATATCAGAGGCAAGCTATGTCAAGGACATGTCCAGAATGCTGTTACACTTTGAGGATATTACTAACTGGCATAGATTATACTAGGCTAGAACTGGCTATGTTAGTGCTGATTTTCAGAACCCATGTCAGGCCCAAAGAACTGTAACTGGCTACTTTTCAGGCCCACTGAATGCTACATCATTCAGTGGAGTAAGCCATCCATAGCTTTATACCCAGCTCTTACCAGTGACTGCTGTGCATCCTGGTTAGGGGCAGAAATTACACATAAACTGGTATAAGTGATCAGAAACCAGTTCAAAGTTGTAATGCAACAGAAGATGAATGCATATAAACTGCTTTCAACATGGCTGAAACCTGTTTAAGATAAACCTGGATGGCTATAGTATCAGACCTAACTGATTTAGGTTATATTGGTTTATTGAACTTCTGTCCCAGATCCCCTCCAGATGCAAGTTAATTTACAGTCTCCCACCATCCCAGGATACTTTGCACCTCCCTTGCTAACTCTCCCCTCACAGGGTGGGCAGTCTAGCCTTTGACTAAGCTGTCTGCTCCAGCTGAGCAGGGAGGCATGCTTTAGCGCTCCTGGCTTCTGGCCTGGGCTGCTGTAGGCATGTGGCTGCATTTCTGGAATCAAAAGTGAATGTCTGTTCACTTGCTTATCAGTTCAATATACACAATATACCTAGACTAACCTCCAAAGATTGAATCAATTCAGCCTCGAGCTTTTTGACTGTCTGTACTTAGCCCCTATGGCTAGTTTGATTTACTTAGCTGTGAAATGTTTTGAAACTATCCACCTTAGAAACTGTGAAACAATTACTATTAAGGATTAATGCTGAGAACTGGTGTTTGAAGAACACTTTGAGATCACCTGAGGAAATATGTACAGTGCAGAGTGCCCTCTATTCCTATTGAAGTTAATAGGATTTGAATTTTATACACTTTATGTGAGTGCTTGGCATACTGCAGGCTCAAACACTCAGGGTACAATAGTATCATTGGGCTGTTGATTCACAGTAGCATCCACAGTCCCAAGTAGCTTAGATTCAATATTATAGTCATAACAGCTTATAGACAAACCAGTAAGTTGTTCTCCCTTTGTATCCCCATACCGATTGTGCATAAAAACCTATTAAAAGAAAAAAAGAGTTAAATATTCTTGAGAAAAACATTCTGGAAACTCAAATAATAGATTATACTGCTATAGTTGAAATACATCAGAGTAATACCATTTTAGGTGCCTGAATCTGGCAGATCTGACAGATTTTAAAACAAATAGAATGTTGTTTTAAAAGAAAAGCTTAACTAGAAAACTATTACTCTGTTGTCAAAGGATGTTATTATTACTCTGTTGTCAAAGGATACACATTCCTGCTGATGAATGACAAGTTTTATATTTCTTTAATAGTTGCAGGAACTGTAAAGCTTGAACTGGGTCAAACTGCTTTTAACCTGGCTGAAAAACTGAAGAATGGTATCATTCAATTCTATCAATTCTTCATTTTCTATTAGCAGAAATCCTGTTTGGGGGCTTCAATATAGGAAAGGTAAAAAGATCACAAGGCAGCACAGAAGCAGGTAAATATTGACAGATTTAAACCACATACTATTGGGCTACTGAGAGTTAGAAAAAACTGGATAGCTGCGCAGTGATGGACTCAAGAGACTCCTCTGGGCAGGAGCTGTCAGCTTAAACTTTTGTCTTTTCCCCATTTTTGTTGTTTAAATATCTTTCTTATATTAGATTTCTTTATCCTTCTTAGCCTTTCAAAATGACAATTAAGACCGCCTAGCTTATCAATAACATGTAATTTATTTGTTTCTACAGCTGAGCCTGACCTTCATTGATTTTATTGGAGTAATTTGCTGGAAATGATTTTTTAATGTTAGATTTATTACACAGGCACTTCATTGTCCGATAAACAAAATAAATTGTATTTTTTAAACTAACAAAATTAAAGAAGTGCTGAAAGCTGATTGAGTTTGTAAAAATGTATCAGCTAAAGAAATACATCTTTTATGGAAGGTCTTGTACACAAATAAGTTGTATGAAGTGTTTTTTCATGTATGTGCACATGTACCACCAAACTTCCTGACAAGTAAATGCTTGCTCCATAGATTCTGGTTTTCTCTGATTTAAAAACAAAATTCCCAATTTTCAATTTTAAACAAGTTACCCCAAACCCACATTTTTTTTAATTAAAATGAAACACCACTAATATGTATGTCTATATATTAGTGGTTATTCATTTAAATCCCCTGAAAATGTGGATTTGGGGTTACTTTTTAGAAAACCAGGATCCCTGGTGATATGTGTAGAAGAGAAGTGCTACGAGGAGCAGTGTTGCTGTTCTCTAGATTTTGCTTTCTTTTGTTATGCTGAGTAGTACTCTGAATAGTCTAATTCACATCAGACTAGCAGAAAAAGGATATTATTCCATGTGAATAAAGGTGCTGGACTCTGGCTCTCAAAGGTTTTGAAGGTCTTCCTCTCATTTTACTAACTCTTTCTTCAGATTTCAACCCCGTGATCTTGCTTTCTTCCAACACCAGACAGATGCGGAGTTCCAACTTGCCTACCTACTAGAATCCCCTTTCTCCTCTTGTTCTCCTCTTGTTCAATTTCTCGAGCAGCAATTTGTCCTGGAGAACAGTAAATCACAACAAATTATTATTATGATACCTTACATATGTAGTTAAATTCTAGGTGAACATGATAGAGGATCTCCCCTTCATAATTATTCCTTATACTGAAATGAATATGGCATGAGACACCCTGCTCCTGTATGCAATTAAAAATGTTAGCATAGATACTGGCATGAAGGAAAAACACTGCATTGTTTTTGCAGCTACAAATACAAGTCCATTTTCACATATAGGAAAATGACCATGACGTACTGAAATTGAAATGATACTGACTGGTATGTGCCTCAGTTTCTTTATTTGTAAAACTGATTTTGCCTTTACAAATCACAGGGAGTTGTGAGGTTAAATTCAGTAATGCTAGTGAAATTCTTGTCAGCTAATATTATGCGCACTATAGAAATCAATAAAAATGAGAGGCAACTCTATTAGAGAAAATAAAAATTAGAGGAAATCTGCTTTGTTCCAAGTTTTTTTTACTTTCAACTTTTGGTATATAACCTCCTATAGTGGCTTGCCATCCTCAGAAGTACCAGAAAAATACAGGAAATGCTGGAGTTATGGACATGTTTAAAACTGTAAAAGTAAAAATTTATCAAAAATGTGTTCTCTAAGGCTTTAAAAAGGGAGCAGGTAAGCAGGGTATAATAATTCAGGACAATATTTGGCTTGTTGTGTGCATGTCAAAAGAGAGAAGTGGCCACGTTCAGATTTTTCTTGGTTCAAAGAACAGTTGTTTCATTATACCTAGAGCAAGTAAAGGGACTAATACAAAGACCTTCTTGCTTTTGTGGTTCCTTATAGGTGCATTCCACAATTGTAGGCCTCAAGAACCCATATGTTAGGAGCCAAGTGCCCTGCTCCACACCAAAGTTGGGAAAGTGAGAGGAATTAAATGGCCAGACTTCTCTCTTCCTTGCCCATGTTGAGAAGGCTATAATATGGCTGAGTATACCCTAGAGCAGAATTGAAGGGCTGAGGTATACCCATAGCTCAGTGTAAGTCCCGGAAACTTTATTTGGACAAAATCTACAATCAGCAACTATGTAATGCTGGCAAAGGAGGATCCTCACACCTTTTAGCCCAGTAGCTTAGTGATTAGGGCTCTCACCCAGGGAATGAGAGCTCCACGTTCTCTTCAATCCAGAAAGGGTTAAAATCTTTACCTCTTACTTCCCAGCAATGTGCCAACTACCAGGCCATGGTAGTTGACATATTCTCCAACAATACTGGACGTATCCTTCAACTCTCCTACTGATGTTGGCCTACTACTTCAGTGAGCTAGATGATTCCCTGGAATGGAATCCAGGTCCTGTCCCCTAATTTCCTTCCCCCAGTCTTTCTGCCCTTTTTATGGAACAGTTGTTGGATAAAATAAATTAGCAAGAGCAGAATAGCTCCTGCCCAACGGGGAGTAGAAAAGGAATCCAGGTCATCCCCAACCAAAGCAGCATGCATCTTACTGGTGTACACTCCCTCTCGTTTGTGATCTTTCTGTCTCTCATATATATTTTCCTCTCGGTTGTTCAGGAGACCAGCTTCAAATGGGGAGATGGAGATCCTCTCTTGACTATATTTGTCTCAGAGGTGAACGATTAGAGCCCTTTGCTTGGAACTGGAAAATACAGGTTCCAACCCTCCTGGAGTGGAGGCCTGAAACTGAGGTGTCTCACTCCCCTGTGTGAATGCCCTAAGCAATAGATTGAAGCGCCATGCTCTTTCATTCTCTGTTTTTTAGGGACAGTTATTCTAATCTACCACAGGAGGAAATGGAATCTCAAACCTGTGTAAGTGACACTAAGGAATGTAAAGATGAAATAAGATTTGACCATGGGTGTCTCTCATTGGAGCAATTCCACTTTGTATAAATAATTTAATATTTATTGTGTCAGAGAGAGATACTTTATGGTCTGTTGGTACCAGCATGTACTTCTCTGCTAAATGTGGATCCAGGTCCCTGGTTTTATTTAGGAAGAGTAGGAATTTGATCCTTGCTGACTTACTTAAGAGCTTTAACCACTGGGATACTGGGTATTCTGGGACTGAATTCTCTTGCTCCTTTTTCTTGTCAGCGTTAGAACCATTTTTATGGAATACATATGGCTGTTCCATTTATTGTGTATCTGTGTATTTTTTAATTAATTGTAGTGTTGCAAACGGCACAGCTTAAAAATATAAAACTACAAGGATTTGAGTGCTTTCCTTTTAAATTTCCTAGCTTGTTTCTCATTTCTATTTCTGTCATTATTATTGATATAAGAAATCCATCAACATATTTTTATGGATGATTAAGAAGGGCTGACCTTTCCTTTGCAGGTACAAATAGGTAGTTCTTCAGAGGCTGTAAATGAATGACAAGATAATTCTACCCATTTAATATTGAAGTGATGTTGATAGTATCATTCTTCTCATGTTTGAAACAGGAAAGTATAGAGGACCTTTCTCTCTCACTCCATTCTGCTTTATGTGATGGATTTTCTCTCTGACTAATCGCTGTCACATTAACCTGCACTATTTCATCCTTCAGAGCTGTCAAGATAATGACGATAATCGAAGTGGCTCATTGTAGGTAAAGGAAATTATATGAGCAAAGTAATATCATAAAACAGTGTTTAAATATTTTAATTTCATTTGTCAGGGCTGCCCCAACACTTCATTACACATATAACCATCTCTCATCAGTGGAATTAGTGCATTATTCATTACTGTTAATTATTTTCACATAATGGCTGCCCTGATATATTTAACCTCCACATTATATCTCAGATAATGGGCCTGTAAAATTGAATTGTGTGAAGAGCGGAGTTCTAAAGCTCATTTGCAGAACATCAAAGAACAAAGAAGGGGAAAAGAATTCTAAATGGGACATTTCGCCCAGCTGGGGCCAAGCATTTGTTTCTGTCTGATTTGCATACAGAAAATAGGTGGTGCAGAAGTGGTTTAATACTGTACATGCTGTCTGTTCATATTACACAACCAATTAGAATTTGTTAATACCCTAAGCATCTGTGACAACTCATGAGCTGCCACATAGTGAAAGTGGAACTCAAATTTAAAAAGTAAGTAACAGGCAGAAGTGGACCTTTTCTAAAGGAATAATCAGGAAACAATTACTTGATGCAAAGTTGGCACTAGCAGAATACTTAATAAAAAAAAAATTACTAATTTTTAAAACTAAATTATGAAAACATCAACTATTCAAAGGACTAGCATCCAAATTCAGTTTCATAGCTGGTAGGGTTGGAAGGGACCTGAGCAGATCATCAAGTCTGACCCCCTACCATGGCAGGAAAGAGTACTGGAGTCAAACGACCCTGGCGAGGTGTTCATCCAGTCTCCTCTTAAAGACCCCCAGGGTAGGAGTCAGCACCACTTCTCTTGGAAGTTGGTTCCAGATCCTAGCCGCCCTGACAGTGAAGTAGTGCCTCCTAATATTTAGTCTGAAAAAGTCTGTATGTTTACATAGAGATCATCTCATATTTAAACATTTGATACTCTTTGTGCCAAATCATTTCTTCTTTTCCAACTCTGGCTGCAAAGAAAGCCAACCAAATATATTATGGAGTAGGGGAACTCCATACTTTCCCCTGGAAAGAGGAAGTAGCAGACTTTGTTATTGGTGCATAGGAGGAGTACAAGTCCTGAAAGCATGAGGTCATTCTAGCAGCTATATAATCCAGCACGTTTAACTCTCAGTGCATGACTAGCCCTTCTAGTGGGTTTTTTGTTGTTGTTTTGATCTGGGGGCTGATATGGCCTGAAAAATGAAGGATTCCTTCCTGGTCCCCTTTTAAATATTTCATGGATATAGTCCTGTAACCCAAACTGGGCAGTGGTAACAGGACTTTGGCCATTTTCAATGTTTAAAGAGCCAGCAGAATTACCAGCAAATGTGCTATAATATCCACTTTCGGCTAGGTCCTATTCTACCCATTACATTTTCACTAGTGCACTTAGTTGCATGAATGTGATCTTCCTCCTCCTTTCTGCTTGAACAAAAAGGTAACTCCACAGGGTGGATGGGTCCTCTGTTCTGCTTTATGAGACTTCATATTAATGATGGCATGTTGATGAAGTAGCATGTTTTAGGGCATCGAGCAGGATGACATAGGATCACACCTAAGGGCCTAAGTCCATTTAGGTGCCCCATAAGAGCAATGGGATCTGGCTTTATAACTGCAAGGATAAAACTCTTCACTCTTTTCACCCTCATTTTGCTAGTTTATCGTCACTTGGAGCCTGATCCATCGCCCACTAAAATCAAGAGAAATTCTCTCCTTGATGTGACCGCTGACCTGACATGGATCTGAACACTTTATGATAAAACTTTTATGGAAGCCACAGTACATCAATGTGGGAAAAGCCAGACTTTTTAGATGGATGGAAAAAATACACCTTCAAACTTGTACTTTAAAATGCAAATGGAGTTTGCTGTAGTTTTTATATAGCAACATGCATACTTTGTAAGCATCAAGAATTGAAAGAGAACAGCATCCATGAAACACATGCAAGATATGTCTTTGTCTTTCTGAAGATCTATTGGAAAAATTGTAGAATAGAATAAAATAAAATAAAGGCTCTAATTTCCTGATACTTATTGAATAACTAATGGTTGGATAGTAGGTCTATATCAGAGGTGATTCATCCAATCAAAAGATAGAAAATATTTGATATATAACAATACACTCAAGGTCATTTACATACTGCAGCATTATTGGCTAAAAAGTCATCCTTCACAAGAGTGATATATGTCCTTTTGCTAAGTGGCAGTAGGTTTTTGGCCATATCATTAAATATTTATGAAACATATACATAAATCTTCCTTCAGTAGGCATCATCTGGGATTCATTTGGAAGAGATCCATTCATTCCACTTTTTAACATTTTAAGTTTGTTTCAGGCTCATGTTTCATGGGTAAAGTTCTAAAGTGCAGCCTCATCTCCCCCAGCCTCCCAAACTACAGAACTGGAGTAACATAGAAACGCAAAGAAGTTTTTATTTGCAGGGGGCTGAGTCAGAAACAGAAATCTCCATGCCTATGTCTTTCTACATCCAAGAAGAATGTTAATTTATAATTTCACTCGTATTTACAGTTTCCTTTGTTTTGAGTTTATTTTTCATAATTATTGTTGTATTAGAACTAATTAGTTTGAAAACAATGCCTCATTTATACAGCCTCCCATGTAGTCTGTTTGCCATTGTGAAGTCACTAATGTGTTACAGACAATTTGAGGGGAAAATCTTCTGAAATTTTATGTGTTTTTCCTTTTTTATTACATGATTTAGTTGCCTTAAACCAGGATCTGATTTTTAAAAAACAGAGTTGAAAAGACTCCAAATGAATACATTCTCCTCACTGAAAACCAGTGATGGAGGCCTAGGTATCTGTGCTCTGTAAATGTTCTCAAAAAGACCCAGATATAGTTGGACCTGTACATCTGCTTAGTGTATCATAAGGGTTGGAAGAATTTGCTTCCTTCTTGGACCAGTGGTCTATATGTGTGTGTTAAAGTTAATCTGTTTCAGATGCTCCTGATCTCTGAAGGGAGCTCAAAGCCTATGTCCTGAGACCCTATGCCAACTGATTGCTCTGGGTCTGCCCTTGGCTACAATGGTGGGACAGATATGCTGCAGCAGAATTGTGTGAAGGAGCAGAAATTGTCTGGCCATGAAGCTATCCAGGCATAAGATCTAAAGATAAGGGATTCTCTAAAAGGAATACCAATGCCAGAATAATTCCTTTCTGATCCTCAGTGCCCAATGATACCTACCCTTCCTTTCTTGGTTTCAACCCAGGCTAAATAAGTGAGTTTGGGCTGATAGCAAGGGATTAAAAATGGCTTCTGCTTTTGCCAGGAGTGGCTTAGTATCTTTGCCAGCAGTAAGTCTTGTGCATACAAATGTGCCAGGTATGTCAGAAAGCCAAGCCAAATAAATATCAAAGGCCCTTTCCCAGAGCACCTGCTTTCACCTGTGTTAAGTGCTGAGAGCCCAAGAGAGTCAAGTATAGAATAGCCTAGCGGGAAAGATATGCCCAAAAGGGGATAAAGAAAGTTTACCATCTTAAAGGGGCAGAAAGAGCTGTTTTACCTGTTGTGGAATTTCTGTTATAGCTCAGGGACTTATGGCTTTGTTACTGTTTATACGGGTGGTTTGGGCTGGGACTGCAAGGGGTAGTTTTGGAGGTCCAATTAGTGAGGCATGCAATTGCCTTGAGCCCTGTCTGGGGGTAGTGCAAGGCTGAGCTATTATCAGTCCCCGTGAGGGAGCAGTACAAGGCTGCAGAGCAGGTGAGAGCCAGGGAATTGGTGCATAAGAGGGGCACAGCACCAGAAGAGAGCAGCCGTAGTGGGTCAGGAGCCTGGCAAACAGAGGCCAGGGACCCAGAGACTGAAGGCAATAGATGGATGCCAGTGCCTCAAAGCCAGGTCTGATGCCATGGGACCTAATGAGAGTAAAAGGTTGGACGAGGAGGCTGAAGCTCCAAAAGGAGAGTATAACATTATGATAACATCCTTGAGGCTTGGGGTGTGGTATAGGGGAAGACAAAGAACCACACACTTTCCGCTAAGGCTTACAGGTACCCTACAAGGGCCAAGTCAAGAGGGAACAATTCATGTTGAAGCTCACGCTGATGACTGTTGGTAACCTCCCTTGATCTCTCTCGTAAGGTCAAGGCATGGCGGGTACGCGAACTCGAGGGAGAGGCCATAGAGTTTGAGCCAGATAGGAGTCACAGTTCCCCTAGGAGGTGTCACAGTCTCCCCAGTGGGTTTGCCACCTGTTACACCCCATGGGCTTTGCCGCCATGTGAAAGCTGGGATTCTGGGCAAACCTGCCTCAATCAGCTGGTGAGCTCACACCTCATTGCTCATATGGAGCTCCTGCAGGAGCCCACACTGAGTAGGCAGCAAGCTCAGAGATCATTGCATGCATGGTGCAGCTGAAGTGTGGGGTCACTCCCCACTTTCCCCATTCCTGGATTCATTCGTAGATGCTGAAGCAAGGTTTAGTAGAGACAGCAGGCAAAGACACCACTTCAGACTTCCAAGGACCACAGGTCACAGTTGCAGAAGGAGTCAGATTTGCTTAAAGATATGTTATAAAATCCATGAAGTTCAAAGGTCCTCCCAAGTGTAGCAGCCTATAGGGCTAGGGTGCTGAAGGAGTTCCAGCTTTTGTAGCTAATTGGACAAACATCTAGTGTCATATCCAGCCACCTTTGTGTCCCTCGAGCCCTTGTCTGGGACAGGACTTAAACCCATGCCTCAGAAGTCATGCCAGATAACCTAACCACTCTGCTACCATACCTCTAATAAGGTTTATTGCTTTAGGAAAAAAAAAAAAGTTTTCTTTTCTGAGGATATTGGATTGAGTGAGGAGGGGTTTTGTTTTTGTTGTATGATGAAAAAGGAAATGGAGGGCATGAAAGACACAGGAGAAAATGAAAGAAGGTTTTGTCTTTTAACTGACAGGAACTCTGCTCTGATAATTTTCCAAGGGACTAATACTTGTTTTTGCCATGTTTTAAATGCTGTTGTGTTTGAGTGGCTCAAACATTGGATTGATAGAAGCAGGGAATAACTGATAATTGCTGAAGAATGCTAAATTTTATTTTGATGCCTATCTAGTTATATATATGCACATGCACAGAGATACAGAGAAAGATGAAAACACACATACACAGACACCTAGTGACAGAAAATTAGAAGAAGTAGGAGTAGAACATTTTGAATTCTACTAATTTTCACCAAAGGCAGCAGTGGGATAAATGTGTGTTTCAAGTGTTATGAATTGAGAACTAAGGATTAGAGGTCCACTATAAAGTAGAGGAAACATTCACCTTTACTAGAACACAACTCCATATGTATTAAAGTTGCCCCTACACATAAATTAGGATTTGAGAATTTTTCTATAATACAAACTTATGGTCCCTAGATAAAGATGGACTTAGCTAGAAATCAAAATTTTACCAATATATGGGTTTTCACATTGAACAAACTCACTACACTTGAAATACTGAAAATCTGAGTCGATAGAAGCAGAATATATTCTGCAGAGTAAAAGAGGTACTCTTGTATAGCATTGTATTACTATTCCTATAAAGATACAGTAGGTAAATTATGCCCATTGAATATTTAAAGAACATTTCTGATATTCCATAAAAGGTATGTGGAGGAAGTAGACATTTAAAAGTGAAAGTTTAAAAGTTAGTTGCATGATGAAGACATATCGGTTTATATGGTAAACATATTTGAATATGTTTTAATTAAAAAGGTACCTTCCCAAAATGGAGAAAACTCCTAGATTTGGCACAAAACCCCTATGTAATACACAATCCTCTCTCTCTCCCCATGTCAGTATGTCTCTCTAATCTCCCTTTTAGGCATGTATCCTTGTAAATGCCTCATAATCTATGATTGATAGGTTATAAAAAGATAAAATCCCTGCATCATATTATTCATAATTGGTTAGATATGTCAAAGTGTATATAGTATATATACCTGTATATGTAAAAGCATTCTATTATATCAGATACTCAGATCAGAAACAAATGCATTTGGAGAGCACTGTTGGATGATTCAATTACAGCAGAGGACAAGAGACTGAAACGAACATATGCAGAGAAACTCTTGCAATGCAAGAATGCATGAGGAATGGGAATGACAGTAGGGATCAGAAAATGGTAAGACTAAAAATAAAATATTAATTTGACTCTTGTCATCTAGTTAAGAGAGTAGTTTAAAACCACATCTAGTAGTGATGAACATGAAAGTGAGCTTTTATACTAGGGGGAAATGGAAGCCTCCTCTCTATTTATAAATTTGGGAAATCACATTGTTGGGGTGGGGGATCTATTTTTAGGATTCTGATGATGTCACAGCTCACATTTTGTTCATGTGACATTTCCTCCTTAGATTCTTCTGATAAACCTGACAAGTCCTACTTTTAAATCTTGGCCATCTAATGCATATTTGGGTGAACAAAATTATTATTTAGATGTTCAAGTTTCCATAATATTCTCCTTTCTATTTAATGTGTGTTGCATGCAGTTTTATAAATTTGTTTATTTATATTTTACTTTTAAGTACTTGCACTAAAATGAGCAACACTGGATTAATCATGGACCTGAATTTTTTTTAATCTCAGTCTGTTTTACACTATTAGCACCAAAAAGTAGAATAACAGCTGATCTAAACATAATTTGGTCCCAATGCTATAAAACTGTAAAGTGTAGCAATGTATCTGCACTGCACAGCTAAAGCAAGATAACTGGCACCTGAAGAAGCCTTGCATGGAAGTTGTGTTCAGTAACAAAACTTTACTTGCTTTTCTGTGTCCTTACTGTTCCTGCATTTGCTGATGTGTGTCTGGGGGCATGTTCTACATTTCTTTGTGATGAGACTCCCTAGTAGTCTTTCCCAGTTAATGGTGGGAGAAATTGCCTGTCTTTTGGGGTAACTGTGGGAAGGGCCCTGGAGGAATATCACTTCACTGTTTTGTCAGCATCCTCACTACAAATTGGGCAAATGGAACCAATACTGCAAACCAGGATGTTAGCTAAATAAATTAGCCTGGGATTAAATAATCTCTAGACTCAAATCGGTGGTTTTCCCACGTGGATTTGTAGGGAGATTTGATTTAAAGCTTGGGTAGGTTGCCAGGTTTTTCTCTCAGTGAAGATATATGGTAAATGAGACTGAGAATGGAAGGAGTAGATTGTCTAGGTCCATTTAAGAAATAAATGATAGGGCATGCATATCTGAACCATTGTCTGTGATATCATTTCCATGTGTTTGAGACAGAAGCACAGGTCCGAAGCTATATTTTCTACTCCTCATAACATGAGATAGATGAGGATTACACAAGGTTATACATGTTATATGGAAGGGGTTCGTATCCATGGACAACAACTGTTTTTATACTTTGCATGGGAGTAGATAGTAAGACAACTTTGGGCCTGCCTAACTCCTTCCTTATATCAGTATAATTCAGGAGACGGTCCACTGAAGTCTGTGCATTTACACTCGTTTTGAGTTCATCTAACCTGAGAAGATTATCTTAATCATATAGAACCACAAACCCTTGGCTGAATTTGAAGTAATGGGAAAATGTTGTCCCAGATTCTGGAGGCAAATCCAAAATTTGTGAAAGTCTGACAATGTAAACTATTTCAGATATGCTTTTTAATGAAGTTTAGCCATGCTGACAGAATGCTTCTGGCACCAGATTCCTCTTTACAAACAGAAGCAAAAGATATGTAGGGAAACCTCAATGGCTCTTCCAGTTTTCATTTGAATGTCAATGAAATTAGGACAACTACAAGGGCAGAATCCTATTTCCCATGCTGGATAACCAAAGTGCAACTTGAGTTTAACTCTGAGTAATCCAACTATTATGTAGTAGTGATTCTCCCTAAGCATCTCCAGAGAGCGCTTCTGTCCCTGTAGTGGGGGCATTTATATATACCCAGAAGAGGCAATAGAATCTCTCCTGTAAAAAAATTGGGCAACTCAGAATTAGTCAATATGTATTTTACTAGCACATGGAGAAAAATAGGATTTTGCCCTATGTGCCTTTTAAAATCAGGCTCAAAAATATACCAGTCCTATCTCTTCTAAACAAAGAAGCTACTTGGACTTTTGAAAAAAGAAATATTAGAGAATTTTATATCAGATGCTTTGAAAACTATATAGGAAAAAAGGAATCTTCAGGGGATGGCTAAGTGCTGTGCAATCTGAAAAGCCTCTGGAGGTTTACAGCCAGTAGTGAACTTGTAACCTCTAAATGTCGTCTTGAACACAAAAATCTTTCAATTATTATCTAAAGGACCTGACAGTAGCCATTTAAAAATTAGATTTTTTTCCCTTTGTCCAAAGGAGAGATCAGTAATTTTAACCTCTTAGCTCTTCTGTATTGCAACTTTAAATAGGATATTATTTATCCTTGGTGGAGGATGATAATTCAGATTGCCAATAGTTCTCAGAGCATTTCCTTTAATCATAGGATCCTTAGAATTAGGGATAAGGATGTACTGTACATGTAGAACATTCTAATAGCTGCCCAGACAAAAGATATCCTAAGGCTACCTCTTCAGACAGTGAGGCACTTATTGGCAGCCCTGGGCTTTGTGACAAATTAAAATAAGCCAATTTTTCAGTTTCTAGGGCTAATAAAGGTGCTGGCATTCAGTTTTATCAATGACACTGAACAACATTCCCTCACAAAAAAAGATGATGGGATGTTAGCTTTTTTTTAATTGAAACATTCTTAGTTAGGCCTGCAATTTGGGGTCTAAACAATGGGATTTTTTCCAGTGTAATAGAAAGCAAATAAAAGGTTTTCAAGTAGAATTCATCAAGACTGTTTTAACATTGTTTCTTTTACTGTTGCTCTTTGACCTGAGCAGTAGGGCTGTGTGAAGCTTCGCTTCTGATTTGATAAAGCAGAGATTTGGTCCAATTCAGTGGCTGAATTTTCAAATCTGAATCAAATCAGAGGACCCTTTAATCTCTTCGAATCGAATCGGTACCCTTTGAATCGATTCAGAGAGAATCAGAAAGATTTGTAGATTCAGACATAGAGACAGCTTAAATGTTTTTTCTACATACTTCTAGGTAGCAGGTGGCTCACGAATGCTGCAATGCTGGGGTGGATAGAGTGTCCCACAGGAGTGCAGGGGGTCCCCTGCGTGCTCACCAGCAGACCCAACAGTGGACCAGAAGCACTTCCGATCCACTTCTGGGGCCACCAGGAAGTGTGCAGGGGGGTCCCCCTGTGTCTCCTGGCTTGGCAACTGGTGCATCCTGAGTTTGGGGGGACACCCAGGGTCCCTCTGCAGCTGATTGCCAAGCTGGGAGGGGGAACAGAGGGCCTCCCATGCGCTCCCTGGCAGACCCAGAAGTGGACCGGAAGTACTTCCAGTCCACTTCCTGGTTCACTGCCAAGCACATGGAGGGTCCCCCCACACTCCTGTGGGATGCTTCATGAGCTCCAGTTTTGCAGCGATCACAAGCCACGCTGGTACCTCAAGGTATGTAGAAAAAATATTTAAAGCTGTGTCTGTGTCTGAATCTCTGATTCTTTGAATCAGCATCAAATCTTCAGATTCGGCTGAATCAAATTATGGACAGTAATCCAACTGTCCTTGATTTGGGCCGAATCCAAATCCAAATCAAATAGGGACTGCTTTGCATGCCCCTACTGAGCACCATGTAAGTGTAAAACATATACTGGCTCACCCAACCATCAGAAGGCTTCAGCCTCTCATATTTTGGAAAAAGAATTTCCATTCTTTGTATTAGTTCTCACATAACTTTCAGAAAGAGTAAAATAAAACAATGCCTATTCTTCTCATCCTTAAACTCTGGAACTTGAAGACATGGTGGCAAATCAATCTACTCTCACTCACTAGAACACACGCACCTTCATAATCCCACTGTGAGATGTTTTTTATCTTTTGAAAGCTCTGGTTTGAATCACCTGCATAAAATTGCTCTTCAGGGATATAAAAATATATTGGGCATTATGTCTGGTCCCAGATTATTATTTTATAATACAAAAAATTAAAGTTTGCCTCATAATTGGGGATCCTGGATTTCTCTGATTAAAAAAAATCCAATTTTCAGATTAAAAAAAGTAACCCCAAATCGACTTTTTTTCTGTGATTAAAATGAAATACCACTAATATATATTTTTATATATATATTCTATTTTTTATCATAGAAAACCAGGATCCCTGCTCATAATAAAGCATACAGTGATGTGTGACCCCTGCTCTAGGGTGACATAGCAGAAAGTACAGATAGAGGGAACAGTATGGAGATGATGTGGTGGAGGGCAAAGCTAAAATCAACAAGGTTATGCAGCTAAATAATAAAGTCTACTGTACACTATAATGGAACAAGCACTGTTTTTAACAAAAATATTTAGAAATGCAAGTTGGTTAATTTCCCCACTCATTTTTAATCATAACTGACAGGGTTAATTTGCAAAAAAAATGGGTTTTTTTAGACAGGTTTATCTGATCACATAGGTATGTCTGGCTTGGCATGAATGAACTACAAAGAATTATCAGACTGTGACTGAAGTTATAAAAGGAGTACAATGGAAGACCCAAGGACTAGATTTTAATTGTTAATGAAGCAGAAAGGAGGCAGAAAATGTGAAAAAGCAACACTACAAATGAAAGTAAGGAACAGGTGAATGAGTAGATTGTAATAAGCATCCTGTCCAGTGCAGGGGAGATGGACTCACGACTACATGTACAAATGTGTAAACTCTTTTCCATTTTAACCTGAAGTAAGTGTTATTTTGTTTTGAAAATCCTGTCCTATTTCATTGCAAGCATCTGTTAGTGACATGGTTCTCAAATGAATAAATTTCCAGAAGTCATCCACATTTTGGACGCTAGTCTATACTATAAAGCAACTGCTACTTGCTACTGTCAGAGAATGGATTCTACGCTAGATAGTGTCACCTAGCATAGTAATTCTTGTGCTCTTATGCAGTTTTACATTAGCTAGACTGAAAACAATGGAGCTATGGAGACCTTCCCTAATGAAAACAGAGGTCTAGGTACTAACACCAAATAGAGAGACTATATAAAAGTCAGATACATACTCACCTGGCTAGATGCATGATTGCTGGTGGTGATCAGAGGTGTGATGTTATCTGCAAAACTAGTATTTTATTTTTAAAAAAATGAGCACAGCAGTAAAACAAGGTAAGTCAAAGGAAACTATTAGTGGAAAATGGTTAATGTTCTTCCAAACGGAAAAAAGAAAAGGGTGGATAATGAAAATGTGATATAATTCATACTCTTAGACAGAAATTATAGAGCCATGAAGAAAGAGACTTCAGTTTTAAAAAGTTAATTGAGCATTGTCCTGCTACAGACAAAGAACCCTGATCAGAGCCAGATAGGGTTCTGGGAGGCGGCCAGTTCTTCAGCACTATTGAGGGCAGAGGTACAGCTAGATGAACATGAGATGCTTAGGATGTGGGTACCCAAGACAAATTATGAGAGCCTCTTGCAAGGTGCACTTTCCAAGGGAGAGTCACCACTAGTAGAATCTGCTGTGATTGAATGTAAACTCTCAGAACATTTACAAGTGGAAATTGGACCACACAGGCAGGCACATACACAGATTAATGAATCACTATGCAGACAGGTCACGAGACTAGCATTTTTGTGAGGAACAGCATGGAACAGCAATGAATAATAATGAAGAAGAAGGGTGGGCCACTGGGTTGCCCTGGGAGATTGTCCACAGCCTGTTGTCTTAGGCTGACAACTGCAAGGTGGCCAGAAGATGCAGCAGTGTCAGGGTACCCAGACCTGGCAGACCTGGTTCCCCAGATGAAGTGCTGGACTGGCAGAAACTGGAAGATGAAGAAAAAAAAGAGAACAGAGTGAGCAAACAGCAAAAACATAGTGAGCAGCAGCAAAACCATGATTTGGGATTGAGAAACTGAGAAATGAGGGCATGTCTACAGCACAGCAGTAGCATGTCCTAGAACAGCTACCCTGAGGATGTCCCATATGCCTGCTCACCCTCACTTGTTTCCAATCCAGCAAAACAATAGCCAAGTCACTCTTGGGTTATCTACTTAGAAACATGTCAGAGGCCAGCTGAATCCTAGTTGCAGAGAGGTGCCTCAGAACATCTTTACTGATATACCTCTGGTTTGTAACCTGGAGCGAATGAGAGGGGCATTCCTGGGAACATCTTTATTGAAACACACCACCACCACCACGGTTTGGACATACCCAAAGAGGGTATATGGAGTGGTAAGTGGGAATACACTATACTATGTCAACTCCATGGAAATCATAGATGCTAAATTACTGTCCCACTTTTGGAAGTGGAGGTTTTATACCTCTCTTTTGAGAACCTTGTGTGAAGCCTTGTGATTTGAACGGAGTTCCCCCAGCAGATAGATTCTTGAGTGTCATTCCTTTGTTGAGCCAGAAGCTGTAGTAGTGTAGCACTGAATGGACAAAACTACTTTGGGGGAACTATATACACTTAAAAGAACTTTATTACTTGGGTCTGAATTGATATCAGAGGTTAGAGAAAAAAATGTTTCAGAATGTGCAAAAGAATAGGAGGTGACAGCAAATTGGGGGGAAGAGGGAGGTGTCTGTCTGCATATATAGGCAAAGAAAGAGAATTATTCATATGACCTGCTAAAATAACACCTTTTATGAATTATGTCTGCATAATCTTGAATGTAGCAAACACAGTAGAAATCAAAGGACTTGCTTTGGTCATTCTGGTTAACAATGAATTTGTATATAATTAGCTCTAGTTTTGAAAGGAGACCCAAATGGGTATCTCCCTTAATGAAAATAGAAGTCTAGGTTCTACCACTAAATGTGACATACACCTGGAAAGACTACATGAAAATCAGAGCCTAAGCATGGGTCCCACGAGGAGGAACAGGGGCAGAGTTTCGAAATAGAAAGTGGATAATTTCCAAGCAGGGCACGTGGGAGCTGAAATCATTCCTCCCCACCCCTTTTGGAAGCAAATATTCAGTTGTAGTATAGCGTGTATGCTCATGCTATCTTAAATCTAGTGCATGGTAACGCAGTGTTCATTTCATTGGGTATCTACTCGGTCTGTGCAAAATTTCGCCAGGTGTTTCATTTTGATGCTATTCTGACTCATTTTGAGTTTGAAACAGCAAAATTGAAATGAAAGAAAGGCTTTGAAACAGCTTTGAAATGAAATGAGGGCACTCCAAACATTTTGAAAGTTTTGAAATGTTTTGAGTTTCAAAGCTGGGCTTGTTTGCAGCTAAGGAGAGGGAAGGGGAAGAGAGGGGAAGGACTTCTCTGATATTGACTGTGTAGCTGGCTAGTGACTGTGATCCTTCTCTGAGGTCCTTTCTAATCCCAGTGCTCTGGGGAAGGGATGGAAAAACAGTTGTGTCTCAACACACACAGTGTCACCCATGTCATGAGTTTTGCTTTTCAGCAGCTTGAGGCACAGTTCCCCGAACCCCCTGCACTTATCTCCTTGAAACTTGGCAGGCTTCATGGCCCCAGCAGAGGCTGTTGTTTTCACCCCACTGCACCTTAAAACACAATCACACATCACAAGTTTTGCTCTGAATAGTTTGAGGTGCAGTTTCCTAGAAACCCCTACACATATCTCCTTGAAACCTAGCATGGCCTCAGAAGGAGCTACCATCTCTGCAGTTTTCACCCTGCTGCACCTTAACACACACATGACGCATGTTTTGCTCGTCAGCAGCTTGAGGTGCAGTTTCCCAGAAACCCCTGCACTTATCTCCTTGAAACTTGGCATTTGGCCTCAGTAGGGGCTACCATACCTGCTGTTTTCACTCCTCTGTGCCTTCACACTTACAAGTGACATGAGTTGAGTTTTGCTTTCAAGATTTTGAGGTTCAGTTTCCCAGAAACCACTGCACCCATCTCCTTGAAACTTGGTAAGCTTCATGACCTCATAAGAGGATACGTTCCTGCTGTTTGCATCCAAATCTTCTAAGAAATGATGAAATTATAGGATGTTTCATGCTTCCCTATTATAGCCTATGGGGGAAATGTTGAAACAGCGAAACAGTTTCAACAAAACGAAATGGAACAGTGCTTGAACAAAATGAAGCTCAATATGAAACACTGTCCCATTGTAACAGAAGTTGAAATGAAATGGTGTCATTTTGCACAGCCCTAGTATCTACTGTCAGAGCAGGATCTTCCCATATTTTGGAAATACAACGATAATGGAATGGTAAGTGCTGAACTCTTAGTAGCAAATAGTTAGAGCATAGAAGATATTCCTGATAGCATGAAATGGCAGGTCAGATTTATAAAATTACTACCATTTGCTTATGTCATGGGTAAAAAAGTAACCCCAAATCTACATTTTTTCCATGATTATGAATGAAACACTGCTAAATAATAAGTACACACACACACACGCACAAACCAGGATTCCTGCTTATGACCTCTTAAAATTAATTAGTACTAGTTAGCACCTTGCAGATGCATTCTCCTGTACCTGGTGCTGTCATCACCAGGGATCTTGGCTTGTCTGATAAAAAAATCTTCAATTTTGGATTTAAAAAAGTAACCCAAAATTCACATTTTTCCTTCACTAAAATAAAACACCACTAATACATGAAAAAAAGTGTGAATTTGGGGTTATTTTTTTATCTGAAAATTGGGGATTTTCTTTATCAGAGAAAACCAGGGTTGTACCAGGGAGCTGGCTGATGGTTTATGCTGGCAACACCCTGGTCGTCCTGTAATCTATGACTGTTTCAGAGCAGACTATATTCATTCTGCTCTGAGAGGTCAGTTAGTGAGTAAGATTGGGCTGGAGTGATTCTTAAAGTGGTTGGATCTCCCTTTGAAACTGAGAGCTCTGTACAAGTTTATGACTGAAAGACAAAACTTAGTTCTTCAACATAAAACTGCCTGCTGACTAGATGGAAGAGGAAAAGATAAATCACATATTGTGTGTATACTTTTCATATTACTGGGAGATACTCAGTAGAGGTGTGTAAAGCAGGTTGTATTTGATTCAGATTCAGCTCAATTCGGGGGACAATAATTTGATTTGTTGGTTTGGATCACTGTCCCAATTCAATCTGGCCAAATCTGAATCTGAAGTTTCGATGCTGATTCAGAGAATCAGAGATTCGGCCATAGACACAACTTTAAATTTTTTTTCTCCCTACCTCAAGCACAGCTTGTGAATGCTGAGATGGTGGGGCAGATGGAGCATCCCACAGGAGCTCAGGGAGGGGGGTCCCTCACATGCTTAGTGGCAAACCTGGGAGTGGACTGAAAGTACTTCCGGTCCACTTCCGGGTCCACTGCCAAGCATGAAGGGGACCACCCCCCCTACACCTTCTTGGCTCAGTGATTGGCTTCAGGGGGACCCTGGATGCCCCTCCTAGACCCAGGAGTCACCAGTCATCAAGCTGGGGGGTGGGCGGAGGGTCCTCTGCATGCTCCCTGGAGGATCCAGAAGTGGACTGGAGGTGCTTCTGGTCTACTTTTGGGTCTGCCACTGACCATGCTGGGCACACCCCATGCTCCCATGGGATGCTACATCCACCCCACCATCTCAGTGTTCACGAGCTGACTGATACCTTGAGGTATGTAGAAAAAACATTTAAAGCTGTGTCTATGTCCAAATCATTGAATCTCTGTGAATATCTCTGAATTGATATGGAGGGTTCTGATTTGGCTTGGAGAGATTAAAGGTTTTCCTGATTTGATTTGTATTCAGAGATTTGGCTGCTGAGTCAGGCTGAATTTCCGCTGAATTGAATAAGTGACTGAAGCTTTGCACAGCCCTAATACTCGGCTATCATAGCAATAGGGACCATATAATAACAAAAATGCATAAAGAAGTAAAAGTTAGGTATGGAATGATAAAAATTTGGAATGTGTTGTTCTATAGTTTGGCAATCATTGAACTTTTACAATGGGTTGTTTTATGTTTAATCAGTAGGGCAATCTGCAATTAGAATGACAGGTCTTCTGGTAAACACAGTGTTGGTAATGCAGATGTACAAGCCACTAGTGAAAATAAATGTCTTCAATAGAAATAAATGGCATTTTGTCTCAAATCAAAATATAATTTATCACACTCCTCATTTTCCTATTATGACTACAGAATAAATAGATATGATATTTTAATACCTATTAATATAGTTAGTCATGTGTATGTTGACA
This sequence comes from Caiman crocodilus, assembly GCA_030014935.1. NCBI lineage: Eukaryota > Metazoa > Chordata > Crocodylia > Alligatoridae > Caiman > Caiman crocodilus. Next base: position 121,966,902 of record JAGPOW010003316.1, read on the forward strand.
CAGTTTTTTGTCAAAGAAAGATGATGTCATGATTTTGACAAGCATACCCTCAAACTGATGACCTGCTGAACCTGTTTCTTCTTGTAAGGGATATGGATCTTTGAACTCATCCTGATAATCGAAGTATGAAGTTAAATAGTATGACATGTTGTACAATCATTATTTAATCATTAGTCAATAATCACAGTTGTTTGGTTGTCTGTCTTGAGTAGTATTACACAATAAAACCTGTCTTAGGATCACCAAAGTTCTTTACAAAAATGAATGACCTATTGTTAACGACTAGAACCGATAGAATATTTTGCAAGAAATAAGCTTTCTCCTTTATCACAAATAATTTTCAAATTGATGTTGAGATTTACTAATGTACCTGCTGTTTGTAATTGATCATCAAAAGCTTCCTGCAAACAAATTTCAGTTGATTGACAGTTCACAAACTGCTCAGTGTATGATTTGTCCATTATTTATTTTCTCATACTGCTTCGTATCACCGTAATGAATGTCATGCTACTGTATCCTCCATTTGGTGAAAACTACTGTCATATGGAAAGGGACTGATCACCAATCATTGAGTTATGAGTCTTGTAGAGGGAGGTAGGATCATTTGCATGACTGGGAGGTAGGCCATCAGGCTTAGGATTTTTTTGGCATATTTAAAAAATCCTTTCCTTTCTTTACATCAAGTCTGCATCACTGCTGGTAAAATAGTCTAATCTAAATATGATGGATGAGGTAAGAGTTACAAGTTAATTTTATTTTTCCCTATTCATGCAAATAGGGAATAGTTGTAAAAATTAATTCCATCCAAGCTAAAGGTCTTCATCATCACCTAGTTTAAATCCAAATTTGCAATGGAAATTTAAGTGACTCTAACCAATCCTTAGGTAGAACTGGAATTCATGAAACTCATGGCTAACTCTGTATGGGCATGTCTACACATCATATTATATCACTGTAGCAATATGCTACATCACCACAGTGATCATGTAAGGCTACCTGGCACCAGCAGCTGCTTTGCCGTAGTGGCACACTCCCCTGTTTTAACATGCTGCTATGGCAAAATGGTGGCAAAAAAATAGCCATGCTCTGCACGTATGCCACAGTACAGGTGCATACTATGTCGTGATTTAGTAACAATGGGTGGCACAGTAACAATGTTGCTGTAGGACAATATGTAGACACACCCTAAACTTCTAACATTCATGAAGCATCTAAAATTCATGCTTATTTTCCTTGTGGAATAGCATTCAGCCACCTAAATCCTGACAATTCTGAGCTGAGTGGCACCCATGTCATAGAATTATAGAAAAGTAGGCCAGGAAAGGACCTCACAAGGTCACTGTGTCCAACTCCCTGCTCACAGCAGAATCATCCCCATCTAAAACTTCCTAGACAAGTGTTTACTTAACCCAGGGGTTAGCGACCTATGGCCTGCATGCTTGACCTGACCCAGAGAAAGGCCTTATGTGGCCTGCAAAGGTCCAATCTGGCACAGGGGATTGGTGGTACAGTACCATACCACTGCTCCCCTCCAGAAGCCTGCTACTTCATTTTTTCTGTGCTTACCTTTGCAGTAGAGATGATGGAGGGGAGAGACTTATGACTCACAAAGTAGGTGGGAGGAGGGGGCATGGGCCACAAAGTGCAGCCATGCTGGTAAAAGGTTGCCAACCTCTGATTTAATTTACTTTTAAAAACTTTGTGAACAATCCTCTTGCACACCTACCAAGCCTAATACCTGAAACATCAAATAACCTTAACTTGCTAAAGGTAAAGGAGGTGAATGAGGGCACTGTCAATGCCATGTCATTACAAGGGCAAGACATAGTTCATTAAAATATATACAGTATAGGGATTTCCACGATCACCTCACCTACAGGGCCTGATGTGGTAGACATATGCTTAACACATCTGCACCCAGGAGACAGATGTTCTCTTCCTTTTACCTAAGAGTCCAGTGAGTAGAGACTTACCTGGGATGTGAAAGATACCAAGGAGATTTGAATTCACATTTCCTGCTTCCCAGGAGAGTGCCCTAAATGCATTCTGCCCTTTTAAACCTGTTCCACTTTTCATGAAATAATGAAATACTCACGGTGTCAAAAAGAAAATGAGAAGGTGTCTATAGCTTAGTAGTTAGGATATTCACCAAGAGAGGAGAGACCTGTGTTTTAATCCCAGCCTTAATTAATATTTATTTTATGCAGAGTAAAACAGCTTCAATGGGAGAGACCCATGAAGTTACACTTCAGAATACATCATACCCTGCTGTTGAGAGTCTTCTTCTGGCAGGTGGGACATGTAGATCATGCTCCTGCAGGCAGAGAAGGGGTTTTCACAGTGCCTTGCATCCCGGATGAACGCTCCAGGTACCGGGGATATGGCCTTAAAAATGTATTTAGAGATGAAAGGTCTCGGCAGTTTCATAAAAGAGAAGGAGATGCAGTACTATCTTCATCATCTTGAAAAAACTAATCAACCTTTATTATGTTTTGCTATTTGTAAAGACATGCATTTATTTAATAGCTGCAGCTGATGTAGCTAATAACATTTTTTAAAATTATTGTCCGCTGGGTCTTTTTTTCTTCAACAATTTAACCACCATGTTTTGAAGTTTCTGTTTACAACAATGTTATTAAAAATGAACATAGGAAGAAAATGCTAAATTAAACGTTGATGTTGGGCTCAGTCCCCAAGTATGGATGTCAATAATACTCATCATTCCAGTAAGTTTTTTCAAGCTGTTGATCTCAAATCACTTTATAGAGGAAATGATGATCATTGTCCCAATTTTACAAATGGAGAAATGGAAGAATGAAAAAGTGAAGTGATTTGCACAAGCTTATTTAATAGGCTAGTGGTATACCTTGAGAACCAGGTGTCTATTATTGCACATTCCCTTCTCCATTTTTCCCTCTTTCAGGGACATATTTTTGAGTCAGGCATTTGGTTGGAGTGCAAAAAAAAGTTCAATCCTAGAGAAAATTCCACATCATATAATTTTCCCCAAATATCCACATCATAGGATTCTTATTTCTATTTGCCCCCATTCCTCTTTAAGTTTCAAATGGGAATATTGCCTTGGCTTGGCTTACACCTTGTTTGTTCCAGAACCACATTGGTTTACAGCAGGTATACAAGAGTTCTGAGGAAAGGAACCACGGGAAGCTTTCATTTCTTATTTATTTATAAACTTGACATTCCATATCATGTAAAATTAAAATATTTAGCTTGTTCCTGCCCCAGTTACTTTAACAACAGTTTCTTCTGAGCTTTACCAGCCTTTCACTATGGATGGTACAAACATGTACACAAACTCCAGATGCTGAAATGTGTTGTCTTTTGACTGTGGTCTTCATTTCATTTATTGGATAATTATAGTTGTGTGGAACTAATCAGCTTTTGGTTTTTGGGGACTGGGAAAGAATCTTTGAAAAGTGTGGTTTAAGTTTTGAAGTATATCTATAGAAATCCTGTGAAACTTGCTTAAGGTTGGAACAGGAAGTCTCTACCACAGCTAGGAACAGAATTCAGATTCCCCAAGGCCCAGCCTTGTGTTTTGCACACAAAACTCTCCTTCCCTCTACAGGCAGACATATAGCTTATTTGTTGGCAATGGTGTCAGGAGAGAACTGTTTTGATTACCGTTCTAGGGAAAGGGAACTGTTGAGTAGTTTTGTCTTAATGCATTCATCATTTGAAGATGCCTAAAGAAGGGGAAAGGTCAGTTAGCTGACCACTGCAGAAGCCATTAGAAAAGAAGTTACATACAGACAATAGGAACTCTCCAGGAATTGTTGCAAAGAAAATGATCTTAGAGGGAAAGGTGTTTCTAACTGGTATTAAACTACACTAAATTACTAGTAATACTGACCTGCACTACAAAGCTGCTACGAGGCTTAACTTACTAACGTTTAAAAAGTGATTTAATATTTCTGGATAGAATATACTTCAGAAATTTGGAGAGGGGCTGGGGTTTGAATGCCAGGGAATTTGGGGGGGAGAAAGGAGTGACATTTCTACTAAAATCCTAAACCAGAAGAATGTCTTTCTCCCACTTCTGGTTTCAATGGACCAAAATATCAAGAGAACGCTTTGTAAGGTTTTGGCACTGTTGAATCTGGGGATTACTTTTGAAGCACAAACTATTTTCTCCAACTTCTTCAACAAAGGATTTACTTAACATTAATTTATTTCAAAGAGAGGAAAATAGCTTATCCTTTCTTTAATAAGATTTTAAGGCTGAATCTAGACGCTCAGGCATTTGCGGTTTGTGGTGCTACAAATCTCTTTGCGGCAACAACAGACGGCATGCCTGAAATGTTAAAATGTGCCTCATGCTGCAAATTTGCAGTGCAGGGGCAAATTTTGCTACTGGGAAATCCTAGTAGGAAAAAAAAATGGCAAGAAAAATGTGGTTTGGCACATGCGACAGGAACATGCCCTGGCAAACACAGAGGCTTGTGCCTCCAGAGAGACATTTTTGCTGCTGCTGCCCAAAGATCACATACAGCGGTGTGCACTGCAGCAAAAAATAGCAGCAGAAATTTGTACCACTACTATTTTTGCAGCTGCGAATGCATGCCCCTGCGTATGGGGACATGCCCTAAGGTTGCATTATAAGCTTTCATAAAGAGCCACTGTAACATCTACTTTTCTTACTAAATCAAGAGTGTCATTTTGTGAATTTTTAGACTATGTTTCTGCCACCTTTAATACACAGGGCGCCTTCTTGAATTTTCATTAAAATATATCTATTACATTTTGTACAACATGTAAAATAGCTGATATTTATAAATTCATGTATTTAAATTAATATTCATGGGGCATTCCATGCCTTACATGTTCCTTCTTATATGCCCATCCAGAGGGAAAGATTTAAAGCATGCACCTGACAATCTCGCTCCCTATTGGAGTCTGCTTGGGTTGGCCAGGTGAAACAACTGCATATAAGAATTATAATACTCCAGACAGTGCCTTTCTGGCCAATTATAACATGCCTAGAATGGTGTTGCAAGGCATAAGGCTGAAAGGCCAAATGACTTTGCCCACTTGAGAAATGCAATAATTCCCTAGAAATGCACTGCCTGGGGTATATTGCCACCATTATGAAATGGAATTCATGAATAAGGAGAAAGGAAGGAGGGGAAAAAAGGCCTACCCATGCATGTTCTGGCTATTATTAAAGTGGGTATGACATCAGTCACAGCCAATCACACAGGCTCAGTAATGTCCAAAGCGCTAAAGACATTTCATAATTAAGTAATGAGACATGACAGGGTGTGAATTGTGTTGTATTAATTCACGCCGAGTGTGTTGTTGCAAGGCAAGAGTCTGAAGGCCGAGTGCCATCAGTGCAGTGAACTGTGAATTAATCCTGCCCCATTTTCACAATGGAGCCTCTTGTTGTGGTTTTATAAAATGTTAATTTTTAAAATATTTATATTGTTAATTAAGTGATGTGCTTCTAAGCCACGACTGCAATCAGCACAATTCACTGTTAGATTTCTGAGCAGTCAATTGTGCTGATCTCTTGTCTCTGCTAGGAATTCTTGCCAGCCAATGAAATCAGTTGTTTTCTCTTGCTCATTTTATACTGTATTCTAATATTCTATTTCCTAAAGCCTGCATGTCTGCATTCATTTGCATAAAAGAAGTATCTAGATATGTCAGTAATAGTTAGTGTAGTACTTGGAACATATAAATTGCTCTGGATATACAAAGTATATTTTTATTTTCTAGTCAAAGAAAACACAAATATATGTAAGCTGTTATGCTTATCCTTTGTCATTTGGGACTTTGTGCTGCATATTGTAGTTGTAGGCACACATTTTTTCCCATTAAAAGTAAAACATTCACTTTTCAATTGCAAAACTACGGCATATTTTTTCTATTTATGTGGTATACAAGAAACCTGAGGTTTATTGGTTGTTACCCATGCAGCTACTTCCTGCAGCTGGAACCCCTGGTCCATTGCGGGACACTGGAGGTTGGACAGGGACCAGGTGCAGGAAAGAGACATTAGGATTACCATATTTCCATTTTCAAAAATGATGACACCTGTAGGGGGACAGAGGCAGGAAAGGGAATAGGGGGGAGAGTGTATATTATTGCGGGGGAGCAGTGATATGCCTGCACCCTGCCCCAGACTCCCAAGCCACACCCCCCCGACCCCAGCCCTGCTGCTGCCCCTCACTCAACCTACAGTACCCTGCCTCCCAGACCATGCTGGTGCACCTCACTCCTGACCTGCAGCCCCTCTGTCCCTGCTGATACCCCACACTCCTTACCACAGCCACCCCATCTCCCCTAGCCCTGATGTCCACAATGCTCCCTGCTGCTGCCCCAAAGGAACCCCACACACAGACCCTTCCCCTGCCTCTCTGCCCTGCTGCAGCCCCATATTTTTTTAAATGCCCAGATGGAGATGGAGAAGCCAAAAAGAGGACATGTCTGTGAAAACCTGGACATATGGTAACCCCAGGAGAGCCCCCCTTCCAGTATACCTTGCTGACCGGGTGAGTATCAGCACCACTCCTGGCCTCCTCCAACTGCAGCCTGGGGGAGTTTCTGCTCAGGTGCCAGGTTCATCTGGGGACAGCAGCAGAGGCAGCCGCAGTGGGTGGGTCCCTCTTTCCTGCCCCTGCTCTCTGCCCAGCCTCCCCTCCTTCTGGTGTCTTCCACTGGCCCCGGGTCCTTCAGCTGTGCCTTGTTTATACCCTCTTGGCCCCCAAAGACATGAGAAGCAACACCAGTGGCATCTACTACACCCCACTTTTCCAAATCCTGGATCTACTCATGGGAGTGTACAGCATTTATTCTTGCAAGAGAATTTCAAGGAAGGTCTTTCTCCAAGAAGAAGCATGTTTCCCCTGGGAACAATTGGCTACACATTTATACACTTGTAATTTATAGCAGGAGTGCAGTGATTCTCTCAGTAGAAACATAACAGCTGTATGTGGTCAGTGTCTGCAGTCGTCGTAGTGGCTGGGGGGAGTGGGAAATCCTGGCCCCAGATCATCAGTCACAAGGTAGATCTTCTTTCCTTAATATACAGCTTCAGCTATAGCAGATAGGATATGCTGCCTTTGGCTAGTAGGTTTCTGGTGCACAAGGCTACATGCTGTTTTCTCCACTAGTGCCAATGACATTTTAACTAACCATGTTGGTGCTGATATTGTTCTCTTTTCACAAGTGGCCACTCTTGTATTCATGTAGCGGTGGAGTCAATAATATGCAGTCAAGTGAAATACAGGAACTTTGAGTACATTTGGGACATACAGGAAGCTTAAATAAATATTTAAATTTATGCTTAATTTAATTTGTAATTTCTGATTTACATTACAAATTGATCACGTTAGTTTGGAGGTATTATAATTAATTGTCCAGCATGTGTAATTACTACTACCCTCTACTAAATAGAATTATTCTTCCATCATGGACCTCACAGTGCTGATGGGTGTTCTCCTGAAGAATCATGGGGTAGAAACCTATGAATTTTGGAGCAGGACAATGGACAATCTTCATTTAGCTCTGTCATTGTCAAATTGCAAGCAATCCTGTCATGACGCATAAATAAGGACTGTGAAGTCTGAGGTGGCCACGGACTCCACTAGTGAAAGGCATGTCCCTAGTTGCTTACTGTATACAGGTATATAAATGGAAATAGACAACAGGCATAGGAAATGTACTATAATTCTGTTCTGGAAGGTCAATGAACTAGCTGACTCATTTTTCTCACACTCTAATACCAGTTACTCTTTTATAAATAAAAGCTTCATAAGAATTCAGAGGAGAAAGTAAATACATTTTAAAGCATTAAGAATAATGACATATTTATAGAGGACTTTCACCCAAAACACTTTCAAAATTTAAACTCACCTTGATTAATCAGTCGCTACTGGAGAGAAATGCAAGAGCTGTCTAACAGTATAGTGTAGTACATGCATGACCATTTGAAACAGCAAACAAAGAAGACCATCACATGCATTTGCCTCTACAGGTGAAATTAAGAAAAGACAAAATATAATTACACAGATTGGAATCATTATCATCATCATCACCATTACCATTGCAATTTTGCCAGGTCATCTTATATGCAGCAGGTAGTTAACTTTAGAATTCTAGTTATTTTTACACCTATATTTACCCATAGCTCAAAAGGAAATTATTTAAAACTGTACCTGGGTGTTACATTCAGTAGATTACATGTTCCCTTCTTTTCCAGTGTGGAAGGGTGGTTATTACATTGATTTTAAAACAATTTACAAGTTGTGTACTCTGTGGGCTTCCCAAAGTCTTCAAATTGGCAAAGCATTTTGCCCACCTACATTGCTTATCTTCATAATGATGGGATTACTCACATGTTTAAATCTAAGTGCATGGTTAAGTACTTTGCTCATTAGGTGTGTAATCATTCACATGTTTAAAGTTAAGTGTATGCATATATGCATAAGTGATTTTTGGAACATTTGCCTAATTCACTAAAGTAATAATCCTGCAAGGTATGGAGCCCCACTTCTGAAATGATGAACATACGTCAGTCCTCCTGATACCTTTGTGTAACCTTTGTGTAACTGTGCTTTTTAATACTGGTTTAAAATAATAATAAAAAAGCTTCGTAAACTTTTTCTGTTTAGCAAAACTCATATTTTCAGTGATAAGATTTTTTCCTGGTTTTGCTCATTTCAAAAAAATGTCATGATCTTATGCTTAATTTAATTTGTAATTTCTGATTTACAGTACAAATTGATCACATTAGTTTGGAGGTATTGTAATTAATTGTCCAGCATGTGTAATTACTACTACCCTCTACTAAATAGAATTATTCCTCCATCATGGGCCTCACAGTGCTGATGGGTGTTCTCCTGAAGAGTCATGGGGTAGAAAGGGGAAAGGGGGTAGAGAAGGGGGGGAGTCAGCAGCTTTTCAGAAATACTAAAAGTTTTTAAAAAGCTAAATAACTTAATTTGGGAAAATGTAGCTACCTCTGCTCAGTACTACAGCTCTCCCAGAGGCAGAATTTTACATTTGAATGCTGGGTGACCTAGAGTGAGGTGAGGGGGGAGCAAACTCTTACCTCATTGTGTAAGGCTGCTGCTACTTTGATGCAAGTGCTCCCAGCATAAGATAGAGAAGTAGCACAGGCTCCTTGAGTGCTACTATTCAGTGCCATTTCTGAATCAGTGCTGGGTGTCCTCCCTCATCCAACCAAGGTTTTCCTCTAGGCTAGGACAGACATTCAAAAAGCCTGAGCCTGAATCGATTCAAACTTTGCAGGTTAGTGAACCAGTTTGCAACCATATAGGCATTCTTTCTGGACTGAAGAAATGTAGGCATATGCCTGCAGTGGCTCAGGCTAGAAGCTGGAGGGCACTAGACCAGCCCTTCCTACCCTTCCCTTCCACAGTGCTGAGCTGCTGTGGAGGGGGGCTTTCCTGGCCCCGGCAGAACACTCTGATTAGAAAGGAATGTAAACCCCCACTCTGGCCTGCACCATTCCCCACTTTTCCCCTTTGGCTGCTCAAGGGGCGGGAGTGTTGCCAGACACCAGCTCCAGGCTAACACTCTAAGACAAAGGTAGGGGGGGTGCACTGCATGCATCTGTTGATGATACTGAGCTTTTCAATCTCCCTCTCCCTGCTTCTTCATATTGTCTGCTAACCTGACGGGGCTTCAAACCAACAGGGACCTGATAAAACCCTACTTTTTATCAGCTCATCAACAAAACAAAAGCCGCTCTCATTAGTTCAAGCTCTTTTTAAACAGCTGTTTCCAAGAAAGGAATGGAGGGACATTATCAGCTGACCTGTCGATTAGCTCTGAAAGTCCTAAATGGACACTGTTCTGTCTGCCTTTGTCCTATCCCAGTGAAATTGAAGACGCACAGATACCTCTCAGTATTAGCTAGCATAGCACATGGCTAGGGTCCATGGGACTGGGGTCTGTGCTGTGGGAGATAGGAGGGAGGGAGTGGGGGGAATCCTTGCTTGAGCAGTGAGCAATGAAAGAAGCCAGGAAGATCTTGCTGTGCCTGAGTCTTCCCCCAGAGCTCTGACTAGTGAGGAGAGGAGTGGGGCCAGACTGTTTTCTAGACCAGAAAGCCTAGCTCAGAGCTGCAGTGCATCTGGGATGCTGGGGGACTCTGATTTAAATTAAACCAGGAAGGGGTGTGGGACAGACATTACATAAATTGTCTTGACCCAAATCAGTTAAGTTTGATACCACATTCAACCAGGTTTATCTTAAAGCAGTTTCAGCCATCTTGAAACTGGTTTATATGCACCAATTTATGTTCTGTTACATTTTTAAACCAGTTTCAGATCACATAAACCAGTTTATGTGTAATATCTGTTCCTAGCCCCTATGGCTGTTCATGAGTGGATATTTCTGAATGGATGCTGCCATGGAGCAGGATAATGGGTGGAGTTTCTAGTTAATAAACCAACAAAGTCTGTTTATAATATTCAGACTGTAAGGACCATGTGAGTCTACTTCTCTGAAGTTGCCATTCCTTTGTTATTGTGTTTAAGACTTGCAAATCCCTCTGCCTACTTCATCATGGATGGATAAAGGAACTTGAAACTTGCTAAGTCTATTGCAGAAGGCACATCTTGTATTTTGATTACTAAACTATTCCTTGTGCTTCAGAGAGTTACTTTTTTTGGTAATGGACATGGAATAAATTATTTGCATATTGTTCTATTAAATTAATAGAATTAAGACATCTGTAAGTATGTATGAGTCAGAAAGTTATTACAGGCAAAATTTATGATTTTGATTTACCTTCCCAGTTTCTCCAGCTTCTATATTTCCTATCTATTGTGTTTCAATAAGCCTTTTTTTTTTGTACAAGGCTATAAGCAAAATAAGACCATCACTTGGCCGCTCACTATATACGTGTGTTAATTTGACCAGTTGTTGAAATGCCAAAAGTCAATATCTGATTTTACTTAAAGTGCACAAAATACAATCTTTCTTAAATTTTCCTGGCCATTAAGGCTTAAGAAATATTTGGCACATTAGCATTTTTATATATCAAAATAAAAACAAAAGATTTTTTTTCTCTTAATTGATGTTTAATTCTCAAAACTTTTCTTCCAGGATGATTCCTTATTTTCTTTATTCATAGCAAGCAGTCCCAGAATACAGAGTGAAGGTTTATTCCTATTTTTCCACATATCTAAATGCCCTCGCTGGGGGCAATCCATGCCCAGTCAGGAAAGTGTGACAGGCTGCTATCTTGCCATGAATATTTACATCACTATGACTACAGTAAAATAAAAGATTAAGTCTCATATTCCTATTTCTTAAACACTCAAAACATACTTATAGATTAATTTTAATGCATGTATTTTTTCCATTTGAATACATTGTGATTAAAAGTTCATGACCTTGCTTATATTATGCAATTTGAGAAATAGCCAACAATGTCCATGGTGATTAAATATTCCACTTTGTAATTATTTTGTAACTTTTGTTCTGCTCTTTGCTCACTCCAAAAATTATCATAAAATTTTGAAAGATGTCCTCAGTGCAGAATATGTCCATAAAATATTAAATATTCAATTTTCCTCTATCATGGCTTGAAAAATTCATAATTACATGATGATCCACATAATAACTCATTCTGAAAAGTCATATATGGCACTCCCCCTGTGACTGAGTTAATAATTTACTGCTGTGTGGGATTTTCACTCTGCACTGTTAGTCTTGGGAACATTTATTAAGCAAATGTTCATTTGCAAAGATCAGAATGTGAATGAAGAGGGTAAGAATTTAATGAGGAGTGACGGACAGGTGAACTGATTCCATATAGTTCTTTACTACAAGAGAAAGCAGATAGCTTTATCTTTCATAGCCTCGATAGACACATGAAATGAAATATAGAAGACAGGGCAAAAGGAAAAAAAAAAGCTACTTTCCTAGAAGGGCCAATGGAAGGATAAATCAGTGGACGTCATGAACACAATTCAGAACAGTTGAAATGGCTGTTCATATTGTGAACCTTTGGACTTATACAGCAAAAATGTTCAGATTTTTTTTTTTTTAAGACCTTTGCATATATTTGGAGAGTGAGTTTTATTTTTTTATTTTTTTTAAAGCTTCAAATCCAGGAACATGGTACAAGATTATCTGAGAGCAGTACATTGCTGGAGTAACAGGACATGAAAAATATTTTTTACATGTAAAACTTTAAATTGCTTTTTGTGTTTGTGATTTATATGTCAAGGAAATGCTTAAAAAACAATAGAAAAAAAAGGACAAGTAGCATAATAAATTCTAAACATGTTTTCCATTGTCAGTAATAGGCTTTGCGATGGGCTTTCCACAAAACTACAGCATTTGTGGATATAATCCTATCAGTTGTAAGTAACATAGTATTGGATCTGGTCATTTTTTGACAGGGAGACTTAGAAAAGACTAAACACTGTACAAAGATGATATTAGTAATTCAGGGCTCAGGTTGCAAAGATCTGGATCACTCTGGTATTGATTTAGCAAAGCACTTAAGCATGTATTCAGGTCCCATAAACTGCTCTCACTCTTAGGTGTAAGCACATTTTAAGTTCTTTCCCAGTTACAACATCTAGCAGGACAGGACAGGCTTTCAACTAATTGTTTAATATATATATAGTAATTAAACCATATATATATATATATATATATATAGTGTGTGTGTGTGTGTGTGTGAGAGAGAGAGAGAGAGCTATTGTTTGTGTGTGTGTGTGTGTGTGTTTTTGTTTTTGTGTGTGTTTTTATATA
>JAGPOW010003316.1:121979766-122020665 GCA_030014935.1 Caiman crocodilus
GTGTAATCACATTTTAAGTTCTTTCCCAGTTACAACATCTAGCAGGACATGACAGTCTTTCAACTAATTGTTTAATATATATATAGTAATTAAAACATATATATATATATATATATATATAGTGTGTGTGTGTGTGTGTGTGCGCGCGCGCGCGCGCGCTCTTGTGTGTGTGTGTGTGTGTGTGTGTGTGTGTGTGTGTGTGTGTGTATATATATATGGTTTGTAATCATTATGCTCAGGGCTTGTGTTGGGCTTTTATGCTTCTTTCAAGTGAAATCAAACAGCATGGTTCTGATTGGTAAGATTTTATAAACTTCCCGCTCTGCTTTCTTTAAAAATAAAAATATTTGTCCTTCCACAGAACTGGTCAAAGCTTGTTCAGTTTTCCACAAATCCAAGCTTTGGAAACTGGAGTGGAAAGGGGAGGACATTTTTTAAATTTATCACAAATAGAAAACCTAAAAGTTCAGTTTTGGAGAATTTTCCACTTTGCAATGTTGACATTTTGCTTTTGAACTGTATTCTAGTTTATTGTTTTTTTAATTTATTTTTGATATAGTGTCCAAATTTCTTTATAACACAAAGTAAATGTAGAAAAGTTAGGATGCTTCAAAAAACATGAAAAACACTTGCCTTTTTATTTTGAAAATAAATTAAAACATTTCAGGAGATATATTTTTATATATGTGAGTAGCAGTAATGACATTATATACATTACTGCCACTGATACGTAATAAAATAATGCAAAAATAACAGAAATATATAAAAACAAAAAAACCCTTAAAATAAGCTACAATTTGAAAATGAAATGAACCCCCCCTCCAAAAAAAAAAAGTTTTTATTTCCATTATTTTCTACAAAAACTTTCTGATGTTTTCTATAAAATGTTCCAATGTATGTATACAGTGGATGAATAAAGTGAGGATTACTTACATCAGACGATCAGTGCAGGTAGTGGAGGCATCTAAGAAAGTACAGGAGAGAAGACTGGCATGCTATGGGCATGTTCAAAGACGTCTGGAAGAATATGTGGGAAAAGAAGTCACCAGAATGGCACTACCAGGAAGAAGGGGGAGAGGAAGACTAAAGGTGAGATGGAGAGATTATACTGGTGAGGGACATGAGAGAGAAGGAGTTGATAGAAGAAGTATATGACTGAAACTGGTGGAGAGCTGAGATCTGCAACAGCAAACCCATTTAGATGAGACAAGTGAGGGAAGAAGATGTTCTATAAAATGTTTCACTGAAGTTTCCAGTTGTTTTAAATTCCCATTTTGATTCTGACAAACCAGCATTTATTAGGCCTGTGCAAAGCTTCAGGTGCTGATTTGATTCAGAGGAGATTAAGCCCAATTCAGTGGCTGAATCTCCAAAACCAAATTGAATCAGAAGACCAAGTAAAAGATCTGAATTGATTCAAAGCTCTCTGAACAGATTCAGAATAGATTCAGAGAGCTTCAGTGATTTGGGCAGACCCTGCTTGCTTCAGTAGGGAGCTGGAGCTGGACTCCAAGGTGGTAAGTAAGGGGTGAGGGAGTGGGAGCTGGAGAAAGAGGGAGAGGACCATGGAGGGACCCCTGCCTGCTCCCCCAGTCTCCCTGTGTGCCCCCTGGCCCCCACCAGCTCTCCCAACCCCCTCCTCCAGGGCTGCCCTGCCCGCCCCAGCTCCCAACCCTTAAAAAAAAAAAAGGCCCCACTCACCAGCTGCTGTAGGAGCCTTGGGGCTTCTGAGGGCTCATGGCAGAGCTTCTGACACAGCGTGGAGCAGTAGGGACAGCGGAGATCACCCCCACTGCCTGGCAGCAGCTGGTGAATGGGTATTTTTTTTTTTAAATGGCTGGGAGATGGGGCAGGCGAGGCAGCCATGGACAGGGTTGGGAGAGTGGTGGGGACTGGGGGGCTCATGGAAGAGCCCTCCATGTGGTGTGGGGAAGTGGGGATTGCCCCACCCCCTCCTGGCAGCAGCTGGTGAGTAAGGTTTGTTTTTTTTAAGAGCTGGAAGCTAGGAGTGTTGGCAGGGCAGCCATTGACAGAAGGTGAGAGATGGGGCTGATTTGGTGATTCAGCCAATTTAGCTGCAGCTGAATCTCTGAATCAGATTTGGCTGAATCAATTCGGGGCAGTGATTCAAATCACCACATCGAATCATTAAGCCCTGAATTGGCTGAATTCAAATCTAAAATGAATACTAGCCACTTTGCACAGGTCTAGCATTTGTTGTTCAAAATTTCATGACCAAATAATTGACTGGCTCAAGTTTCAAGTACATACTGCTTAGTGACTAACTTATTTCAAAACAATTACAATTTTCTTCCATTCCTTTCAAAATTGTTCTTATAAGGACAATTTATGCTGCTTAAATCCATTTGAAATGGAGAAAGTATGGCTATGCCATGTGGAAAAACATGAAAAAGGTGAATCAGATGATTTCTGGAGTTCAGTTGAGAAGGGTACAAGGGAGGTAAAATAATGAAAAGATAGTTTAAAATTGGTGGGATGTTCAACAATTGGGATGCATTCAGAGAAACAGGATTTATCTTAATAGATAGATATAACATGAGAAACTTGGGCACCAGCCAGCTGACATTGAGGCTGGCATGACTTCAGGGAAAGCTTTAAGCTAAAAAGTAGGGTGGAAAAGTTGAGAGAGATTTATGCAATATTTGGTCATAGCTCCAAAACAAAAGATAAATATTTTCAATGAGGATGATGACATGGATTGTGAAGACCAAAGTCGGATGGATAATAAAGTTAATAAGGTGTGGGAATGATGAAGGTGCAGTTTTTATTTTGCAATAATAACCCTTTTTTATATGGAGTAGTGTTACTGTGATGTATAAGAAAGGTTATAGTGAATGTTTTTGTATACAGTAGACCCCTATTGGAGAAATGTGGATTATATGGATGCCTACAGTCACAAGGTAAGAGAGAATATTACTGGTGATCTTCAACAGGAATGGGAATTGGAATGACCTTTATTTAATATTTTCTCTAATGATTTTGACACGCTGAGGAAATTTTCTGATGACAGTAAGTTGAGAGGCACAAAGAGGAGGATAGGAATATCACATAGAAGAATTGAATGACCTGGTGAAATAGAAGTGAGATTTAATTTAATACAAGATTACAAAAACAAGCTCTTAGATTTAGACACTAATGACACTAACTACAAGAATTTCTGCTATAAAGGAGGGACTTGATAGTTGAAAATGACAACGGAGGAGAAAGACCAATGTATTTCAATTAATCATGTGATAACCAGGGATCCTGGTTTTCTTTGATTTAAAAAAAATCTCTAATTTTCAGTTTAAAAAAGTAACCCCAAATCTACATTTTTCTGGGATTTAAATGAAACACCACTAATATAGACAGAACTACTTATATAGATATAGATCTATCTATATTAGTGGTCTTTCATTTTAATCACAAAAAAAGTGGATTTGGGGTTACTTTTTTTAATTGAAAATTGGGGATTTTTTTAAATGAGACAAAACCAGGATCCCTATTGATAACTATGGTCTCCCAATGTGATGAAGACATGAAAAAGGTAAATTCAACCCAAGGATATATTACTTCCATTGTACAAAGGAACAGCAAGATCTTATTTAAATATTTGGTATGTATACCAAATAGCACAATGCATTGAGATGCAATTTACATATTGCTGAGAAGCAAGATTTATTAGCCCCAGAAGAATACTGTACTAATACACTTCTGGTGCCCAAGGTATCTTGTTCATAGCTAGCCTGGGTATCTTTACACAGCACTGAATTAAGCTGCATAGACCTATTCCCTGGGCATGTTTACATGTGCAAATTAATGTGCAGCAATAAACTCTGGAGCTTATTTTTCTGGAGTTTATTGCTCCTGGGAAGCTCCTGGTTGTGCCATTTACATGTACAGTCAGATCACAGAACACTGAGATGGGTCAGAGCAGGCTTGGTGGGTCAGCCTGCTGGCCTGAGGCTGCTGCATCTTGGCTCAATGTTCTGCAGAGGCACTGGCTGGGGCACAAGGGTGTTTTACTGTTAGGCTAGCCAGCAGGCAGCCCCATCACTGAAGCAACTTTGTGCAGTGGCAATGCATAGGGGGTACATGGGGGTGCATGTGCACCCCCTGAGAGTGCCAGTGCACCTCTCGACCAGCTGTGCTTACTGCTTAGGCAATGGGAAGGGGGGGCAGGCAGAAGCATTGGTTCACCCCTTGCAATCACTGGCCAAGGAGTAGAGTGCCATGGACCACCTCCCCCGCACCCCCCAGGTAGCAGGATTGGTCAAGGGGGGACCCCCCACCTCCAGTCACTGACTAGTTGCTGGGGAGGCATGTGCCCCCCTGACTAAGGTGGCACCAGTCACCCATGCCTTTGTGCCCCAGAGAGCTGGTCAGCATCTACAGGTGTGCTGCTGTACATGAAAAAATTCTGCAGAAGAGTAGTACTTGTATTTAGTACTATCTTGCTGCAGAGTTTATTAGTTTCATGCACCCTAATAAGGGCACACATGTAGACACTGAGATGTTTACTGCACAGTTAATTAGTCAACTGCACAATAGACAACTTGTGTCAATGTGCCTCCTGTGTACAATTTTGGTCACCCATACTCAGGAAACATTAATTCATACTAGAATAGATGCAGAAAAGAGCTATACTTATTAAGAAAATGGAGACCCTATTTTTAAAAAGGAGACTAACTAAAACCTGATTTGTTTACCCTACCAAAACAAAACCTGAGAGAGGACATGATCGCTCCCTATACATAAATCAAGGAGTAAGCACTAGGGAGGGAAGAAAGACATTTGAGCACAAGTCAATATTGGCACGTGAACAAACAGGTAAAATATGTCCATTAATTATTTTAGGCTGGGAATTAGAAGCAGGCTTTAACTATCATAAATTAGTTTCTGGAATACTCTTCCAGGAGGAGATAGGGAGCAGGAAAGTTAAGATTAGATTTATCAGTTTATGAAGGAGAGTACATGTTACAGACATCTGTAAAAAAAAAAAAAAAAAAAAAAAAATAGTACACACTTAATAACACAAAATGCCCCCATCACTCCTAGGGAACTATGTGAAGTTTTGTACAAGATTAGGGCAGCATCTGAATTTTGAAGATGCAACAGGGGTTTATGTGCTCTGAAGCTGTGATGGGCAAACATATAGCTTGGAGCTGGGGTTTAAACCATGATATGATGGTTTTTCACTCATCTGTTTGAAAGGGATTCCACAGACTAACCAAATTGCCTTTCAAAGTTCTCAGACAGTCTTCTTCCCCTCAGTGGATGGCAGCATCAGGTGGCAAACGTCTATGGGAAAGATAAGATCAGTATATACACTTTTAAAATAATTGTACTTATATCTTTTAGACTTATATTTTTATTAATAACATTATTGGGAGGGCACATAATCTACTGCATTGAAGATAGGAATGAAAGAAAGAAGCAATGAGTTAATTTTGGACTTCTACTCTATCTGATATAGAGCAAATGTGTACCTGTATCTCACTTCACACATTTGGTAAAACAGCAGTAACAATATTTATTTACTTCCTACATATGGTTTAAGAATTAATTGTTTCATTGAGGTTAAATTTTTCCAAAAACTGGTATAGAACCAGATGTTCTGAGGGAGGGGAATTATCAGATCAGACCTGGTAATTTCTTTCATCCATTATTTTGTCATCAAATGTTTGTCATTAGAAATTTTTACAGTGTAAAAGAAATCCTGCTGTAGGTACTGAAGGAAAAATCTGCTTCTGGAAAGTTGAAAGGTATCCAATGATAATAAGTTTCACAATCTGTGTGCTGGATGAAAGAGTGTTTCCTTTTAATGGCTTTAAATTTGCTGTCCTTCAAAGGGCATATAGATATTACCAACCTACATTTTTTGTACCAGTCATGCATGCAGATAGGTCAAAAGAAGAGAAAATTGCTCAGCAGGTGCAGAATCAGTGTAACTTGTTCTATACCACCTCAAACATTCCAGCCTTGACAAAGGGATACTCTGGCTACCTTCAGCTGGTAGATGGTTCCTCACCAGTTTTTACCAATATGAGAGCTAACAACATCCTCAGTGGTCTTTAAGCTCTACTAGGGTCAACAGAAAGAGAAGATATGGAGGCATGACTTTATTATTGTCCATTCTGTGTTGGGCCCAGGGAATGACATACAACACGAGGTTTGCCATTTAAGCTTCAACTACCTGGGCATCTTGTGGGAAGAGCGCTTGGCCAAATCCGAACGATTGCAAAGTTTCCTCATGTGCATGGATGAGCTCTATTTGGCTCAAGAAATCTATGGGCCAACAAGAGGCAAAGCGCTGCTTGATCTGGTGCTGGCAACAGAGGATGACCTAATCAGTGACCTAATGATTGAAGGGAAGCAGGGTGACAGAGACCGTGAACTGATCACCTTCACCATCTGCCACAAAGCTGTCAAGTCAGTCAGCAGTACAGAGATCCTTGACTTCAGGAGGGCTGACTTTGACAAGCTCAGGAGACTTGTTGGTGAGGCCCTAAGGGACCATGACCCCATAGGGTGGGGAGTCCAGGAAGAGTGGTTGCTCATAGTTTCATAGTAACTAGGGTCAGAAGGGGCCTAGAGCAGGCCATCTAGTCTGACCCCCCGCCAGTGGCAGGAACGAGTGCTGGGGTCACAGGACCCAGTGGCAGGAACGAGTGCTGGGGTCACAGGACCAGCTATGAAACTATGACCCACCTCCAAGGAGAAATACTCTGCATTGGTCCGGACCTTCAGGGAGTCAACCAGGAAAACCAAAGTTGCCATGGAACTCCAACTGGCTACAAGTATCAAGGACAATAAAAAGTCCTTTTTCAGATATGTGGGGAGCCAGAGGAAAAGCAAGGGCAACATCGGACCCCTGCTAAACCAAAAGGGAGAACTGACAACCAACGCCCAGGAAAAAGCCAACTTGCTAAATGGGTACTTTGCGTCAGTCTTTCACAAGTCTCATGGGACGCCTTTGCCCATTATGGGACCGGGCCTAAGTGAGGGTGGTTCCTTTCCCTCCATCAATGCTGACCTTGTGAAGGAACAGCTTGAGAGGCTGGACACCTTCAATTCAGCTGCCCCTGACAGTTTATACCTCAGAGTACTCAAGTTGCTGGCTAGCATCATAGCTAAGCCCCCAGCACAGATCTTCAAAAGCTCCTGGCACTCTGGTGAAGTGTCCAATGATTTGAAGAAGGCCAATGTGGTTCCTATCTTCAAGAAAGAGAGGAAAGTGGATCCAGCAAACTACCGGCCCATCAGCCTGCCTTCTATCCTGGGGAAGGTCTTAGAAAAAATCATCAAGGAGGCCATTCTTAATGGACTGGCTGATGGCAACACCATGAGGAACAGCCAGGTTTGTTGCATGTAGGTCGTGCTTGACCAGTCTCATTTCCTTTTATGACCAGGTGACCTATCATCTGGAGAAGGGGGAAGAGATTGATGTCATATATCTCGACTTTAAAAAAGCCTTCAATGTGGTATCCCACGATCACCTTTTGTCAAAACTGGCCAACTGTGGCCTCGGGTCCACCATGATCCACTGGGGAATTGATTCCCAGTGGGAATTGGTGGTCGGACCTAGAGGATTGTGGTTGATGGAAGTCAATTGTCATGGTGCCCTGTGACCAGTGGGGTCCTTCAAGTCTCTGTCTTTGGACCTATTTTGTTCAACCTCTTCATGAATGATGTGGACATTGGAATCAGAAGTGGACTGGCCAAGTTTGCCGATAATACCAAACCCTGGGGTAAAGCATCCACACCTGAGGACAGTGGATAATCCAGGCTGAACTTGACAGGCTCAGTAAATGGGTGGACAAGAACCTGACGGTGTTTAACACCAAAAAATGCAAGGTTCTCCACCTTGGGAGGAAAAACCTGCAGCATATCTATAGGCTTGGCAGTGCTAGGCTGACTAGCTCTAAAGATGAGAGGGATTTGGGGGTCAGGACTGATCACAAGATGAATGTGAGCCTGCAGTGTGATGCTGCAGCCAGTAAAATGAGCAAAATGCTGGCTTGCATCTATAGATTCTTCTCAAGCAAATCCCAGGATGTCATTCTTCCCTTGTACTCAGTCTTGGTGAGGCTGAAGCTGGGGTACTGCATCCAGTTTTAGACTCCACAATTCAAAAAGGATGTGGAGAAGCTTGAAAGAGTCCAGAGGAGAGCCATGAGCATGATCAGAGGTCAGGAAAACAGACCTTGTGATGAGAGGCTGAGAGCCATGGGACTTTTCAGCCTTGAAAAGTGCAGGCTCAGGGGTGACCTGATGGCCACCTATAAGTTTATATGGGGGGTTCACCAGGACCTGAGAGAATGTTTGTTCACCAGAGCACCCCAAGGGATTATAAGGTAGAATGGTTATAAACTCCTGCAAGACCATTCAGGCTGGACATAAGGAAGAACTTCTTTACTGTTCAAGCCCCCAAGGTCTGGAATGGCCTGCCTCCAGAGGTGGTTCAAACACCTACTTTGAATGCCTTCAAGAGAAACGTGCATATTTTTCTTGCTGGGATCCTATGACCCCAGGTGACTTCCTGCCCCTGGGGCAGGAGCCTGGACTCGATGATCTTCCGAGGTCCCTTCCTGCCCTAATGCCTATGAAATCTATGAAAATTTAAAATGATAACTTCCTTCTCAAGTTCATAACCTTCTTTTCCAAAATGGGTAGTGGCATAAGATCTTGATCTAGGATTTAACTACAGTGTTCCAAATAGGTAAAATAGAAGGCCAAGTAAAATAAATTAGAGGTTATATAGATCACAAAGGATTAAGAAAATAATAAAATGCTTGTTGACACAGAAGATAAAAACTATAAAAGGTGCGTTCAGTAGTTTTAGTTTTAAACACTTTGGCAAGTTAACAAATTTTGCAACTTTAAACAGTTGGCGTATTGGTATGTGGTAAATGCAGAATTATTCTAAGGCCCTTGCCTTCTTAAAAGTCCATGTTGCTGTGCGGATATAAACAAGAATGCGAATTAACTCCTGACCCTTGTTAGTGTAAGTGCATATAGTACATTAGGCCAGGCTACACCACCCAGGATAGGAGCTAAGGGCAACAGTTAGCCAGATAAGGAAGAATGCTGTTTCAGGAGCCAAATCTTTCATACGGGGACAAGTGGTGTCTGATTGATATTTTCTAGGGATGACTGAGGAACTAGTTTGCCTCAGTCCATGTCCTTCATGATTGATAGGCAGTGGTATGAGATCTACTTCACCACTGGGGACACCTCATGTCTTCACTGCGGTAGCAGGTCCCACCTGGCTACCCAGTGCCTGAAGAAGAAGTTAGCCACAGTGAAGCCTCCTGTGGCTGTGCCTGATGGTGACTCATCCACCTCTGGTGCTGCAGCTCTGTTGGGGAAGGGCCTTCCTCCCAGTGGCCCCCTATTTCATCGGAGTCAGCTGGCTCTGTGCTGGTGGACCTGGCCTCCCCTTTCCCTCTCCCCTCAGGGGAGGATTTGGTCCCTCCTGCTGGGAAGGGCAAGTCCCCGAAAAAAAGGGATCTTCTAAAAAGGCCCCCTTATCTCCTCAAGACCTCCCCACCATGTTGGGGGGAGATGAGGTTATTGAGTAGGTGCCCCTCTCTCTGCCTGCCTCCTCAGTGAGACCCTGTAGTAGCCAGGGGTGAGCTGGGGGAAGGGGAGCTGGTAGGGGAGTCTAATGGCTCTCCCCCATCTCTCAGATCCTTGAGCCTGACAAGACTGTTGTGGATGTTGGACACTTTGGGAGCCACAAGTGGCTCCAGGAGCAAGACTGCCTGGCCCAGGAGAGCACCCTGCCCAAGAGATCAGGGACTGATGTCACCCCCAAGACCCCTCAGGTGATGCTGCTCGCACAGGGCCTGCTACTGAGGATCCTGGTGAAGGGACAAGTGCTCTTCCTGGGACTTGGAGGCTCTTGGTGCCTGATGTATACAGCTCTTCCTCCTCAGAGTTGGACTTTGATTCTGCCTCTGTGGATGAATCAACAGAAATCCTCTTTCAGGGAGTAGCACCCCCCGAGTCAGCTAAGGTGCCCCCCTCAATAGGGAGTGTCCCCACCCCAGAGTCAGACGCTGTTCCTGCTTCTGAGAAACCTCCCTGTGCTGGCTTCTCTGTTGAACACCTCATAGCATTTCTACACTAGACCAAGCACCACCGAAGGGCAGCCAGAGCACCACCGAACAGCACATACGCAAATGGTTCCCAGACTCTGAGACAGTTGTGGTGCCTGCTAAGGCCACAGCAGTGGTGCTGCACTCCAATCCAGGGATGCCTTAGCAAGCTTGTGGGTGATGTTGGGCACTTGTTATGAGAAGTGCCAGCTGGGGAGTTGTAGGCCCAGTCTTTCCCTGTCCTGCACGTTTGCTCCTATATGTTGGCTCTCCCTCTGTTTTGGCCTTGCCTGTCCTCCCTTCTATGCCTTCACACATGGCTGCTACAACCTTTGGCTCTCTTAATGCCAATGGCTGCAAAGACCCTGTGAAGCAGACAGCACTCTTTGACTTCCTGCACCAGAACAGGTTCCTTTGCCTTTCTGCAGGAAACACACACCGATGCAGCCAATCAAGCTGACTGGCATGCCACCTGGAAGGCCATAGTTTCTTCAGTCATGGCACCTCCCTCAACAAAGGGGTCACAATCCTTTTGTCACCACAGCTGATGCCTGACTCAGAGGTAGCCCAAGAGGCCATCCCTGGTTGCCTGCTTACCTTTTGCATCCAGTTTGCACAACATCACCTCTTTCTTATTAACATCTATGCACTCATTACTGGAGGAGACTAGACTGCCTTCTTTGAGACCCTGGCTGACTTTTTACAGAGTGCTGCTGATGGTGATGACCTCCTCCTCGTGGGTAGACTTCAATTGCATGGTTTATGCATGTTTTGACTGGAACGGGCCGAAGCCCCAACCATCTTCGGACCAGAAGCTGTGGGCCACTTTAGAGACAGCAGACCTTACTGATGTCTGGTGCCATCTCCATGTCAAAGCGAGGAAGCATACCTGGCTGAAGGCAACTGCCAGTGGGCTCTCCATGGCACACCTTGATCACCTATATGTCACCGGGCACAATCTATGCTTCTGCACAGCAACTGCATTACCCTGGCAGGACTATCAGCTAATAGCCTGGTTTCCTGTGTGCTGAGCCTTCCTGGCAAGATGCATTCCTGGGCACCCTACTGGTGCCTCAACACTAGTCTCTTGCAAGACACTCACTTCTGTGACTGCTTTTCTCACTTGTGGCAGATATGGTAGGCCACAAGAGCCACCTTCCCCTCCTGTAAGCAGTGATGGGATGTGGGAAAGGTGCAGGTGCAGATTAAAGTTTTCTCTCAGCAGTTGGCAACAAGTGAGCTTTGCTGCTGTGTTCAGGAGTTGGAGGAGTATATGGCACAGCTTGAGGTGGCCCTGCATGATGCTGGCAGTGATGCAGAGCTGCTTGAGAATCTTAAGCTGTGCAAGAAACATCTGTGCGAGCTGGCAGAGAGTGCAGCCCAGGGCGTGAGGGTCCGTGTCCGCTGCCAAGAGCTGGCAGACTGATGCCCTGACTCACTTCTTCAGCCTTGAGAAAGTCAATGACCTTCCCTGCAGGTTGTTCTATCTTAAGACCCCAGATGGCCAAATGCTCACAGATCCTGTTGAGATCTGACAAAATGCCATTGCCTTCTACCAGGAACTGTTTGCAGCCAAACCGACTTGTCTAGAATCTTCTAGGTGCTTACATGGCAGCCTCCCTAGGCTTTGCTCATTAGAGGCTGACCACCTTGAGTGAGAACTGTCTTTGGAGGAACTCACAGCTGCCTTCAGGGAGCTGACCTTGGGCAAAGCCCCTGACATAGATGGATTGCCTGCTGAGTTTTATAAGACCTTCTGGCCTCTCCTCAGCCTCTGCCTCCTGTGTGTTTTTCATGAAAGTATTGTGGACTAAGCAATGCCAACAAGCTGTCGCTGAGTAGTCCTCACCCTGCTGCTTAAGAAAGGAGACCTTAGCTGCATCAAGAATGGGTGACCTGTGTCCCTCTTATGTGACAATTACAAGATCCTGTACAAGGCTTTGACTAACCAGCTGTGCACCGTTATGACTCCCATCATCAGCCCTGAGCAGAGATACTGCATGCCAGGCAGGACCATCCAGGACAATCTGTTCCTTCTTCGAAACCTGCAGATGGCTGCAGATCTCTTCGGCCTCAACATTGGGCTCATCTCATTGGACCAAGAGAAAGTCTTCAATTGAGTTGTCCACGACTACCTGTTTTGGACCCTTTAGGCCTTTGGCTTTGGGCCCATCTTCACCTCTGCTCTCTGGGTCCTGTATTGGGACATTTTGAACATCCTGAAATTGAATGGCATACTCTGTGCCCTGTTCCTGGCCTGCAGGGGCATCCACCAGGGCTGCCCTCTGTCAGGAATAATGCATGCATGCATTGTCCATCGAGGCCGTACTCCATACACTGCGGCAGTACGTGACTGAATTTACTCTTCCATCTGCCTCTGTCTCAGCAGGCTGCCTGTCAGTCAAAATGACAGCACATGCAGACAACGTGACGGTCCTCATCAGCACCCAGGGTGACATTCAGTACTTGGTCACCTGGCAACAAGCCTATGAGTATGCCTCTTCAGCTTGAGTCAACTAGACCAAGAGCGACACCCTCCTTCTTAGTCCCTGGATCACTCCCCTCCCCCACCAACTAGCCTGAAGGTCTTACCTGGCATCAGGAGGGCCTCAAGGCCTTGGTGTTCCTTGGGCTGTCAGGCTTCTCAGCATGGAACTGAGAGGACATGCACGCTGAGGTGTTGGCATGTCTGCAGCGATGGTGGTAGCATCTGCCCAGCCTCTCCTACTGTGGATGGGTCCTTATTGTCAACAACCTGGCAGCTGCAGCATTGTCACATCATTGTGCTGTGTTGGTCCCCCTGCTGGATCTGCTTGAGAAGCTCCAGTGACTGCTTATGGGCTTCTTTTAGAATGGGCATCATTGGCTCCCCCTAGTCATTCTTTATTTGCCAATGCTTGAGGAGGACCAGGGCTTGGTTGACCTGGTGGGCAGGGTGGCATCCTTCCACCTACAGGCCCTCCAAAGGCTCCTCTACTGTGAGGATCCCCTCCCCTGGCTGCAGCTAGCTAATTTGTTTTTGCACCAGGTGGGGAGCCTTTGTTTCGACCGGGAGCTGTTCCTTCTGGACCCCACCCTCCTGGACTGGGGTGTCCTCTTGACTTTCTGTTGAAGCATGTCATGATCCTGGCAAGCTGCCTTCTGCCCCAAGCCAGGCATCTGTGGTTTCTGCAGTTACTGCAGGAGCCCCTGGTCTATAACCAAGCTCTGCAGCGCAGTCTTGCAAGCCTTGCCTCTAGCAGTCTTGTTGACTCCCTCATCTGGTCACATACCATCTGGCTAGGATACCACTTTCACATGTCCCAGTCAAATTGGTTGTCAGCTGAGACTGTGGCCACCCGCTTGGGCATGTGCTCAGTCCATTGTGCTGCACACTTCCTAAGGAATGTGCAGGCCATTCTCTTGGAGGATGAGGCAGCCGCCCTGGAGGAGCACCTCCAAGCATGGAGAGCCCTCCCTGCTGAGGATGTCCTGGGTGAGCTGTTTCCACCACTGACTGTTGTCCCAGTACCCTGCATGCTGGGCCTGCCACCTTACTGGCTCTCCCCATGTTTCCTGACAGTGGTACCAGGATTCGCTGTGATGAACTCCCCCTGAAGGACCTGTATCTGTGAGTGATTTGGGTCCACCATGCTCATGTCCTTGCCACTTGTCTTGACACAGTGTGTCAAGTGTGACACATAGCAGCCATGCCATCCCACCCCACATGCCACATGCTTTATAAGCCCCCGATCTCCAAAAAGACCAGTGACCTCCAGTGGTGGTGGCTACATGAGATACTGGTCACTGACACTCTCATCTGTCACATGGACCCAGCTGTGAAGAAGCCTGTCCCTTTTGTCTTGGGGGACTGGAGGAGGATCTTAACCATGCCTTCCTTGGATGCCCCTGGCTCTTACAGCTGTTTGCTGCCCTCAGCACTTTGCTTGAGGCGCTTGGTTTGGATCTCTCAGAGGCCACCCATTTGTTTTCCTTCCTGTACCAGGTTGCCAATGAGGGTATCATCTGCCTGGCCAGCTTCTTACTCAGCCAGGCTAAGATGGCCACCCTCAAGAGCCACAGGAACCAGCTTGCTGGGGCCAGTGCAGCCAATGCCCTGCAGCTCTTCCATCTTTTGGTGCGGGCACATCTGATGCTGGAGTTTGAGTACACTATCCTCCAGCAGATGGTTCCCATCTTCCAGGCACATTGAGCAAATCAGGGGGTACTCTGCAGTATCGAGGGTGGCCATTTAGTCTTCATACTGCTAGCCCCCCTTCCTGGGATACCAGCAGGGGTCTCAGCAAGATGATGGTGCACTGAATATTTTTGTTTTTAGACTGTGAGGGTAGGGCATGCAGGCCATAGCCCTAGACTCTGTGTGTTGTACCTGGGTCCCTGCATGGGCAGTGTTTACTTTGTTAGTCTTATCCCCTTTTCCCCTTAATAAACCTTTATAAAAAAGTCAAAAAGTCTTTCAAGATGGCCACTGACAAGTGAAGCCCTTCTGAGCTCCTGCAGCTCAGGTACTTTTTGTGCACTCCCTGCACTCTGTGCCCCCCATTTCCTGTCCCCAACTTCCCAAAACCTTGCCTCTCCCCACCCTGTTCCTGGGGACCTCCTCCCCACCCCTCCCCCTTGCTTTCTGAGTGTTTTTCCCCTGGGCTGTGGCAGCCTCATTTGCCTCTGCCCCTCCCCCACCCCGCCTGAGTTTTGCCTTTGATTCCTCCTGCCTCCCTCCCCCAATGTCCCTTACCTTGGTCCCTGCCATCTCCCCCTGCCTTGGGGCTTGTCCTGAGCCCCTGCGGGGTTGCTCTGCCCCCGTCAGGCTGATTTGGGTGCATTTTGAGCCCCCTCCCAGTCCCAGTCTCCAGGGTCAGCCTGAGGCTTTTTTTTTCCCCCCTCCCTTCCGGGAGAGAGTTAACCCACTCCTGCCAGGATGACTGACAGCAGCCAGGGCACTTGGCATGGGGATGTCACTGCAGACCTTCCCCTCAGCCATGGCATGCAGGTGCACACCCTTCTCCACTTCACAGTGGAGGACTGCGCTAGAGCTCTGGTGGACCTGCTGGGATACTGCAGCATCCAGTATGCTTCCCGGGTCAATTTGGTGCCCATCATCTACTTGAGCTCTCCCAACCTGGTGAGGGAGGTGTGTGCGGCAGGGCTGGACGTCTCGGGGGTCCACCACTTGGTCACGCCCCTGGAGGTGCGGGTGGTGGCCTCCAACGTGCCCCCACACCTGTCAGACTGGGCCCTCACCAACGCGCTCGAGAGCTACGCTGTCCTCAGCAGCCCCTAGCGCAGGCTGACCATGGGGAGCAGGGACCCCAAGCTGAGACACGTCTATCCTTTCGGAGGCAGGCGTTCATGCTCCTCAGGGGTGACACCCAGAGACTGCCTCCGTCCTTGACCTTTCTGTCTGGTAGGTCTTACATAATGTATTCCTCCCAGGGTGGGAATTTATGCCGCCGCAGTGGCGGCAGCTCCCACCTGGTCACCCAGTGCCCATTAGGACAGTCAGCCAGGGTACCGGCTGCTGCACACCCCCAGAAGGATGGTGCATCCACCTCAGGTGCGGGACCCTCATCAAAGGGTGGGGCTGGGAGATCTGCCAAGCCCCCCTCCACCCCTGCTCCATCTGAGGGGGTCGACCCATTTGGCAGTGGCATGCCACCCAAGGGGGGGCCTGGGACATCCTCCCAAGTTTCTCCCACCCCTGTCGTGATGGACGCCCCGCCCGGTGGAGGGGCTGGGGAGTCCTCCCAGTCCCTTACTGTCCCAGTTCTCCGCAGGGCAGCTAGCATCTCAGGCGCTGGGGCCCCTTCAGGTGGCGCGCCCGAGACCCCCCTCCACCGCTGCCCCAAGGCAATGGACCTGGAGGTGGTAACACCCAAGCAGCCTGGCCCACCCCCTACCGGGGAGGTGCCAGCTACTCCCCAAAAAATGAAGGACAAGAAGAAGAAAAAAGGATTGTCTAAAGGAGCTACTGCCCCTTCAGAGCCTGTCTTAGATAGCACCGGGGAAAAGGCAGCCAGGGAACCCAAGCCCGCTTTGCCTGCCCCTCCCCGGAAATTCTGACACCTCTGGCCATGACTAAGGGTGTCCCGGAGATGTCTGGCAACCCCTCACCCCATCCCAGCCAGTGGGGCTTGTTAGCGGCAAGGCAGAGGGAAAGTGCCTGCCTCCAGAGCAGTGGCAGGCAGGACAGATGGTGGAGAGTCTTGCCACCCCACTACCCATTCCCCTGCCTGTCGAGGCCGATGGAGAGGAGGAGATGGAGTGCCTGCCCTCTGAGTGCTGCAGGCGGCCCCAGGAACAGGATGACATCTGCCCCCCAAAGCGGATGGGGATCAATGTCCCCGAGATGGTCGTCAACCTGGATAGAGAGGGAGGCCTCCTAGAGAGTCTGGTTCATTGAGGGCACTTTCACTGGTCTCACCGGGTAATCTCCTCCCAGAGTACAGCCCTGCCGGTTCTCAGTTGGCAGTATGCACCTGCTTCTGGAGAAACCCCCCTGGGTGATCCACAGCTATGGAGGTCTCCTCAACCTCTTGGATTAGACCTAGGGCCAGAGGAACATGGCCGAGAGCATCCGGCAATGGTGCCCGGACCCAGCGCAGTTTGTCCGTGCCGCTAGCGACATGGCAAGGCTCATGCGCCAGGACCCAGGCATGCATTAGCATGCCTTCCGGCTCAAGAAGCTGGTGATCTGGGAGCTTCCGGGAGCTGGTGACGAGGGAGGTGTGGGGCCGAGGCGGGCCTGCAGAATAGGGTAGGGCAACACTAGGCCTTTCCTCTGTCTCTGCAGTTTTTCTGCCCAGCATCCGTCACTTTCTTTCCCACCAGTACCCCGCCTACCCTTCCTCCCTCTTCTCCTGGTCATGGCGGTTACCACAATTGCCTCGCTCAAGACCAACGGCTGCAAAGAACTGGTTAAGTGGACAGCCATCCTGGAGGGCCTACAGCAGAAGCGCCTGGCAATTGCCTTCCTCCAGGAGACGCACAGCGACGCGAACATTCAAGCCAACTGGCACATCGCCTGGAGAGGCCGTGTGTTCCTGAGCCACAGCACCAACCTCAGTGCAGCACTGGTGACCCTCCTCTCACCACAGCTGCGGTATGACTCAACGGTGGCACGCGAGGTCATCCCTGGCCAGCTGCTGACCCTCCACGTCACCCTGGCGCACCAGAGCCTGCTCCTCAACAACATCTATGCGCCCACCGAAGGGAGAGAGTGGATCGCCTTCGTAGAGACCCTGGATGACCTCCTGCATGACGCCAGCGAGAAGGACGACCTGCTCCTCGTGGGCGGGGACTTCAGCTGCACCATCGACGCGCTGCTAGACTGGACGGGGCCAGAGCCACACCTGCCTTTGGTCCGCAAGCTGCGGACCGTGCTGGAGGAGGCTGACCTCGTCGATGCCTGGCGGGTCCTCGATGCTGACGCGTGCCAGTACACCTGGGTGAAGATGAGCGCCAGTGGGCTCGCCATGGCCCGCCTCAACCACTTCTACACTGGCCAGCACCACCTGCCATTGCTACGCGCCAGCCGCATCGTTCCATCGGGCCTCTTGGACCATGCCTTTGTCTGCTGTGAGCTGAGCCTGCCTGGCAGAACACGCAGGCGGGCCCCTTACTGGTGCCTCAACGCCAGCCTGCTGCAGGACACCTGCTTCAGGGACTGCTTTGCCCACCTCTGGAGGACCTGGGAGGTGGCGTGAGCAGACTACCCCTCCTGGCGCTTGTGGTGGGATGTGAGGAAGGTCCAGATTCGGGCGTTCTGCCAGCAATACAGCCAGCTGGCGGCGAGTGAGCTCCGCCACCGCACCCAGGAGCTGGAGAAGGATGTGGCGGAGCTCGAGGTGGCCCTGCTTCACATGGGCAATGACACGGCGCTCCTTGAGACCCTCCGCTTTCGCAAGAAATGCCTGAAAGAGCTGGCGGAGGGTGCGGCCTGCAGCATGTGGGTCCAGGCCCACTGCCAGGAGCTGTCAGAGGCCGACGCCCCGACCGGCTTCTTTTTTGGCCTGGAGAGGCGGTGGGCCGCAGCAAAGACGCTGGTTTTATGTAACCTCAATACCCCGGAGGCCTGGCTGCCCACAGACCCTGGCAAAGTGAGGGAGCATGCCATCACCTTCTACTGGGACTTGTTTTTGGTTCAGCCCATCTGTCCGCCGGCCACCTGGAAGCTGCATCAGGACCTACTGCACCTGGGCGCTTCATGCGCCGAGGCCCTGGAGCACGAGCTCTCCCAGGTGGAGCTGGAGGTCACAGTGGGGGAGCTCATCTTGAGCAGGGTCCCAGGCCTGGATGGCTTGCCCGTGGAATTTTACAGAGCCTTCTGGCCCCTCCTCAGGCCCAGCCTTCTCCGTGTCTTCCATGAGAGCCTCGCCGCCGGGACCCTGCCAACCAGCTGCTGCCGGGCCATGCTCACCCTGCTGCCCAAGAAGGGGGACCTCGGCTGCCTGAAGAACTGGCGGCCCATCTCCTTCCTGCGTGCTGACTACAAGATCCTGGCCAAGGCACTGGCGAACCGTCTCCACACCGTCATGGCCTCCGTCATCGGGCCTGAGCAGAGCTACTGTGTGCCAGGCAGGACCATCTAGGAAAACTTGTTCTTGCTGCATGACCTGCTCATGGCCGCGGAGCTTTTTGGCCTGGACATCAGCATGCTCTCCCTGGACCAGGGGAAGGTCTTCGCCTGCATCAACCACCGGTACCTGCTTGGCACCCTCAAGATCTTTGGCTTCGGGCTGCTCTTCACTGTGGCGCTCCAGGTCCTGTACCATGATGCCTCTGGGCTGCTCAAAGTGAACGGCGTGCTGTGCTCCCCATTCCCTGTATGTCATGGCATATTCCAGAGCTGCCCAGTGTCAGGGATGCTGTACACCCTAGCTGTCTAACTGCTGCTGCACGCTCTGTGATGTTGCCTGACCGGCCTCGCCCTGCCACCAGTGCCAGGCCAGTTCCAGTGCCCCACCGCTGGCCCACCTCTCCGACTGATGGCATACGCGGATGACGTGACCGTCTTCCTGGGCAGCCAGGAGAACATGCAGGCCCTGGTGGACTGCTAACGCGCCTACAAGTTTGCCGCTTCGGCCTGCATCAACTGGGGCAAGAGCGACGACTTTCTGCTGGGGACGTGGGCTGGCACGCCACCTCTGGACCTGCCAGGAGGCCTTGCCAGGTGCTGGGAAGGCCTCAAAGCCCTGGGTGTGTTCCTGAGGCTGCCGGCCTTTGCGACCCAGAACTGGGAGGACCTGGTGGAGGGAGTGGAGGCCCGCCTGCAGCACTGGTGCCTGCCCGCCCTCCCTTACTGTGGCCAGGTCCTCGTCACCAACAACCTGGCGGCAGCCACCCTGTGGCACTGCTAAGCAGTGCTGAACCCTCTGCCGGAGCTCCTGGAGAGAGTGTAGTGGCTCCTGGTCGACTTCCTGTGGGACGGACACCACTGGCTCCTCCGAGCTTCCCACTACCTGCCCACCGGGGAAGAGGGCCAAGGCCTGATCGACCTGGCCAGCTGGGTGGCCGCCTACTGACTGCAGGCCCTCCAGTGGCTCCTGTACACCGAAGGCCACCTCCTGTGGTGGCAGCTGGAGTGACGATTCCTCCGGTGAGCGGGGGGGCCTCAGTTTTGAACAGGAGCTGTTTCTGCTGGACCTCACTTTCCTGAATGGGGCAGTCATTCCCCTGTTCTACTGCAGCATGGTGCGGGCCTGGCGGGTGGCATTCCATCTCTGCCCCCAGACCAGGCGCCTGCGGTTCCAAAACCTGCTTCGGGAGCCCCTGGTCTACAACCCAGGCCCCCAGCTTGTTGCGTCAAGCCTGGGCTCCACCAGCCTTGTGGCAGCCTTCATCGAGGTGCACACCACCCTCCTGCAGCACCTCCTGGACCCTTCTCAGTCAGCATGACTGTCCCTTGAAGCTCTGGCTGCCTGGCTGGTGCTGCGCACCGTCCACACCATGGGCCAGCTTCTGGGGTCTGTCAGGGGCCCCCTCCCAATGAAAGCAGCGACTGCCCTGGAAGTCCATCTCCAGGCTCTCAGGACCCTCTCCGTCACGCACACCACCTTCCCACCGCTGCCAATCATCCTGGCGAGCTGGCCGAGCGGCCCAACATGCTGCTCAGGCTCCCAGTGCCCCCAGCAGCAATATGGGCTGCCCTTTTGGCACCCTGCCCTGCAAGGGCCTCTATATGTGGGTGATACGCACCCGGCATGCCCACGTGCTGGCCGGCTGCCCTGACATTGTGTGGCGGCGGCGCCTGGTGTGGCCCGGGACCCCAGCGTGCCACGCTGTATAAGGCACCCACCACCAAGAAGACCGGCGACCTGCAGTGGCGTCTTGTGCACGGCATTCTGGCCTTTATTCGCCACCTGGACCCAGCAGCCTTGGCGGCCTGGCCCTTCTGCCCAGGGGTGCTGGACAAGGACATTTTCCATACGATCCTTGACTGCCCCAGGCTGCAGCTGCTCTTTGTCACCCTGGGCGCACTGCTTCGCGCACTGGGCCTGGACTTCTCCAAGGATGTCTATGTGCACTCCTTCCCCTACTGGGTGGCGGAGAAGGCCGTGGTCAGCCTGGCCAACTTCCTGCTGGGCCAGGCCAAGATGGCCACCCTGAAGAGCTGGCAAAACCGGCTCGCTGGGACCAGGATGGTCGACACCCTGCCGCTTTTTTGCCTGCTGGTGTGGGCCCGCCTCTCGCTCGAGTTTGAGCATGTGGTCCTGTGGCGGACGGTGCCTGCCTTCGAGGAACACTGGGCCCTCGAGGGGGCGCTCTGCTGAATTGAGGTGGGGCATCTGCTCCTCGCTCTATAACACCCCTGGCTGCTCCAGCTGCGGTGATGCGTCCAGCGGGCAGAGGCCTCAGACTTTCTTGCATGCGGGTCGACCCCTGAGAACCCCCCATGGGTGTCCTCGCTGGCAGAACTGTAAATATGTAAATAGTCCGTTGACTCACTAGGGTGGTTTTTAGTCGAGAATGTATGGACAGACCTTGCAGGCCATGAGTGCAGGACCATGTCTGTGAGGCCTAGGTGTTAAGGCCACCCTGTACATACTTTCTACTGGTCCTGATGGGTCACCTTCCCTGGAATAAACACCTCTTAAAAGTCAAAGTTAAAAGTCAAAGTCTTTCTTTCTTTCTTTCAAGATGGCCGCCAGCAGATGAAGCCCTTCTGAGCTCCTGCAGCTCAGGTGCCTTTTCTGCATTCCTTGCAGTCTGTGCCCCACCTTTCCTGTCCCCACCCCCCCAAACCCCTTGCCTCTCCCCACCCTGTCCCTGGGGACCCCCTCCCTGCCCCTTTCCCCCACACTCTGGGCATTTTTCACCTGGCTTCTGGCAGCTCCGTTTGCCTCTGCCCCTCCCCCACCCCGCCTGAGTTCTCCCTGTGACTCCTGCTGCCTCCTTCTCCCAGTGCCCCTTACCTTGGTCCCTGCCATCTCCCCCTGCCTTGGGGCTTGCCCTGAGCCCCTGCGGGGTTGCTCTGCCCCCCTCAGGCTGAGTTTGGGGCGTTTTGAGCCCCCTCCCAGTCCCAGTCTCCGGGGTCAGCCTGAGGCTTTTTTTTTTTCCACTCTTTTCCGGGAGAGAGTTAACCCACTCCTGCCGGGATGACTGCCAGCAGCCAAAGTGCTTGGCATGGGGATGTCTTCCCTCAGCCATGGCATGCGGGTGCACACCCTTCTCCACATCACGGTGGAGGACTGCACCGGCGCTCTGGTGGACCTGCTGCAACGCCGCAGCGTCTGGTACGCTTCCCGGGTTAATTCAGTGCCCATCATCTACCTGAGGAGGCGGGCCACGGCCAAGACATTGGACCACCTCTGGACCCCGGAGGGCCGGCTGCTCACGGACCCGGGCAAATTTTGGGAGCATGCAGCCGCCTTCTACTGGGACTTGTTTGCGGCCGAGCCCGTCTGTCCGCGGGCCACCCAGGAGCTGCATCAGGATCTTCCATGCCTGGGCGCTTCGCAGGCCGAGGCCCTGGAGCGCGAGCTCTCCCTGGCGGAGCTGGAGGCCGCGGGGGGGAGGGGCTCACCTCGGGCAGGGCCCCGGGCCTGGATGGCCTGCCCGTGGAATTCTACAGAGCCTTCTGGCCCCTCCACAGGCCCAGCCTCCTCCGTGTCTTTCATGAGAGCCTCGTCGCTGGGACCCTACCAACCAGCTGCCGCCGGGCCATGCTCACCCTGCTGCCCAATTTGGTGCCCATTATCTACTTGAGCTCTCCCAACCTGGTGAGGGAGGTGTGTGCAGCAGGGCTGGATGTCTCGGGGGTCCACCAGTTGGTCATGCCCCTGGAGACCCTGGAGGTGTGGGTGGTGGCCTCCAATGTGCCCCCACACCTGTCAGACTGGGCCCTCACCAACACGCTCGAGAGCTACGCTGTCCTCAGCAGCCCCTAGCTGCTAACCATGGGAAGCAGGGATCCCAAGCTGAGGCATGTCCTGTACTTCTGGAGGCAGGCATTCATGCTCCTCAGGGGTGACACCCAGAGACTGACTCCCTCCTCAACCTTTCTGTCTGGTAGGAGGTCTTACATAATGTATTTCTCCCAGGGTGGGAATTTATTCCGCCGCTGTGGTGGCAGCTCCCACCTGGTCACCCAGTGCCCATTAGGACAGTCAGCTGGGGCACTGACCTCTACACCCACCCAGGAGGATGGTGCATCCACCTCAGGTGCGGGACCCTCATCAAAGGGTGGGGCTGGAAGAGCTGCCAAGCCCCCCTCTGCCCCTGCTCCATTCAAGGGGCTCGACCCCTCTGGCAGTGGCATGCCACCCAAGGGGGGGACTGGGACATCCTCCCAGGTTTCTCCCGCTCCTGTCGTGATGGACACCCCGCCCAGTGGAAGGGCTGGGGAGTTCTCCCAGTCCCTTCCTGCCCCAGTTCTCCCCGTGGAGGCTAGTGTGTCGGGCACTGGGGCCCCGTCATTTGGGGCACCCGAAACCCCCCCCTCCACCTTCCTCCACCCCTGTCTCAACCGAGGCTGTGGACCTGGAGGTGGTGACACCCAAGCAGCCTGGCTCACCCCCTATGGGAGAGGTGCCAGCTACCCCCCAAAAAGGAAAGGACAAGAAGAAGAAAAAAGGGTTGTCTAAAGGAGCTCCTGCCCCTTCGGAGCCTGTCTTAGATAGCACCGGGGAAAAGGCAGTCAGGGAACCTGAGCCCATTATGCCTGCACCCCCGGACAACCTGCCACCTTTGGCCACGACTGAGGGTGTCCCACAGATGTCCGGCAACCCCTCACTCCCATCCCAGACAGTGGGGCCTGTGAGCAGCAAGGTGGGGGGAGAGTGCCAGCCTCCCGGGTGGCGACGAGAGGGGGAGACAGTGGAGAGTCCTGCCGCCTCGCCGCCTGCTCCCCTGCCTGCCAAGGCCGATGGAGAGGAGGAGATGGAGTGCCTGCCTTCTGAGCGCTGCAAGTGGCCCCAGGAACGGGACAACATCTGCCCCCCAAAACGGATGGGGATCAATCTCCCTGAGACAGTCCTCGACCCGGATAGAGCGGGGGCCTTGTTACGGGGCTTGGCTGTTGAGGGCACTATTGCCGGCCTCACCGGGAGGTCCTTTCCCAGGGTACAGCCTTTCTGGTTCTCCGTTGGCAATATCCAACTCCTTCTGGAGAAACCCCCCTGGGTGGCCCCCTGCTTCGGAGGTCTCCTCAACCTCTTGGATCAGACCAAGGACCAGAGGAACGTGGCTGAGAGCATCCGACAGTGGTGCCCGGACCCCACGCAGTTTGTCCGCGTCACTCGTGACGCGGCGAGGCTCATGCACCGGGACCTGGTCACGCATCAGCATGCCTTCCGGCTTAAGAAGTTGGTGACCTGGGTGAGGGAGGTGTGGGGCTGAGGTGGGCCCACAGAATAGGGTAGGGCAACGCTAGGCCTTTCCCCTGTCTCCGCCCGGTACTTTTCTGCCCAGTATCGGTCAAACTCTCTCCTATCCATACCCTGCCTACCCTTCCTCCCTCCCTCTTCTCCCACTCATGGCAGTTACCATGATTGCCTAGCTCAACACCAACGGCTGCAGAGAACCGGTGAAGCGGATGGCCGTTCTGGAGGGCCTGCAGCAGAAGCGCCTGGCAATTGCCTTCCTCCAGGATACACACAGCGACACGAACGTTCAAGCCGACTGGCACGTCACCTGGAGAGACCGTGTGTTCCTGAGCCACGGCACCAACCTCAGTGCAGCAGTGGCGACCCTCCTCTCACCGCAGCTGCGGTACGACTCTGCGGTGGCACATGATGTCATCCCTGGCCAGCTGCTGACCATCCACGTCACCCTGGCACACCAGAGCCTGCTCCTCAACATCTATGCGCCCACCGACAGGAGAGAGTGGGTCGCCTTCGTAGAGACCCTGTACGACCTCCTGTGTGACGCCAGTGAGAAGGACGACCTGCTCCTCGTGGGCGGGGACTTCAGCTGCACCATCAACGTGCTGCTAGGCCGGATGGGGCCAGAGCTGCACCTGCCTTTGGCCCACAAGCTGCGGACTGTGCTGGAGGAGGCTGACCTCGTCGATGCCTGGTGGGTCCTCGACGCTGACGCACACCAGCATACCTGGGCGAAGATGAGCGCCAGTGGGCTCGCCATTGCCTGCCTTGACCACCTCTACATTGGCCAGCACCACCTGCTGTTGATGCGCGGCAGCCACATCATCCTGTTGGGCCTCTTGGACCACGCCTTTGTCTGCTGCGAGCTGAGCCTGCCTGGCGGAGCACACACGCGGGCCTCTTACTGGTGCCTCAACGCCAGCCTGCTGCAGGACATCTGCTTCAGGGACTGCTTCGCCCACCTCTGGAGGACCTGGAAGGCAGCGTGAGAAGACTACCCTTCCTGGCGCCTGTGGTGGGACGTGGGGAAGGTCCAGATTCGGGCATTCTGCCAGCAGTACAGCCAGCTGGCGGCGAGTGAGCTCTGCCATTGCACCCAGGAGATGGAGGAAAATGTGGCGGAGCTTGAGGTGGCCCTGCTTCACGCGGGCAATGACGCGGTGCTCCTTGAGAGCCTCTGTTCCTGCAAGAAATGCCTGCGAGAGCTGGTGGAGGGCGCGGCGTGCGGGTCCGGGCCCGCTGCCAGGAGCTGGCAGAGGCCGACATTCCGACTGGCTTCTTCTTCGGCCTGGAGAGGCGGCGGGCCGTGGCCAAGACGCTGGACCACCTGAAGACCCTGGAGGGCCTGCTGCTCACAAACCCAGGCAAAGTTCAGGAGCACGTCGTTGCCTTCTACCAGGACTTGTATGTGGCCGAGCCTGTCTGTCCTCCGGCCACACGGGAGCTGCATCAGGATCTGCCACGCCTGGGCGCTTTGCAGGCCGAGGCCCTGGAGTGCAAGCTCTCCCTGGTGGAGCTGGAGGCCACGGTGGGGGGGCTTGCCTCGGGCAGGGCCCCAGGCCTTGATGGCCTGCCCGTGGAATTGTACAGTCTTGTGGCCCCTCCTCGGGCCCAGCCTTCTCCGCGTCTTCCACGAGAGCCTCGCCGCCAGGACCCTGCTGACCAGCTGTCGTTGGTCCGTGCTCACCCTGCTGTCCAAGAAGGGGGACCTCGGCTGCCTGAAGAACTGGCGGCCTGTCTCCCCCTGTGCACCGACTACAAGATCCTGGCTAAGGCACTGGCGAACCGTCTCCACGCTGTCATGGCCTCTGTTGTCAGGCCCGAGCAGAGCTACTGGGTCCCAGGCAGGACCATCCAGGACTACATGTTCCTGCTGCAGGACCTGCTCACAGCCGCGGAGCTTTTTGGCCTGCACCTTGGCGTGCTTTCCCTCAACCTGGAGAAGGCCTTCAACCGCGTCGATCACCAATGCCTGCTCTGCACGCTTGAGGTCTTTGGCTTCGGGCCGCTCTTCACCACAGCGCTCCAGGTCCTGTACCATGATGCTTCCGGCCTGATCAAGGTGAACGGCACACTGTGCTCCCTGTTCCCCGTGCATTGTGGCATCCAGCAGGGCTGCCCCCTCTCGGGCATGCTGTACGCTTTGGCCATCGAACCGCTGCTGCACGCTCTGCGACATCGCCTGACCAGCTTTGCCCTGCCCATGGCACCGGGCCTCACCACCGGCCCCCTGCTTTGGCTGACAGCGTACGCGGACAACATGACCGTCTTCCTGGGCAGCCAGAAGGACATGCGGGCCCTTGTGGACTGCTAGTGCACATATAAGCTCGCCGCCTCGGCCCACATCAACTAGGGTAAGAGAGACACCTTCCTACTGGGGACGTGGGCTGGCATGCTGCCTCTGGACCTGCTGGGAGGCTTCGCCTGGCACTGGGATGGCCTCAAAGCCATGGGCGTGTTTCTGAGGCCGCTGGCCTTTGTGGCCCACAACTGGGAGTACCTGGCGGAGGGAGTGGAGGCTCTCCTGAAGCACTGGCGCAAGCCCTCCCCCTCTTACCGCGGCCAGGTTCTCGTGGCCAACCTGGTGGCGGCCTCTGGCCTGTGGCATAGCTGTGCGGTGCTGGACCCTCCGCCGGAGCTCCCAGAGTGAGTTGTCAACTTCTCGTGGTCGACTTCCCATGGTACTTCCTGTGCCACTGGCTCCCCTGAGCCACCCTCTACCTTTCCACCGGGGAAGGGAGTCAAGGCCTGATTGACCTGGCCAGCCGGGTGGCCGCTCTCCATCGGCTGCTGTATGCCGAAGGCCACCTCCTGTGGCGGCAGCTGGCATGCCAGTTCCTGCGGCGAGTGTGGGAACTTGGCTTGGACTGGGAGCTGTTCCTGTTGGACCTCACTTTCCTGAATGGGGCGGTCCTTCCCCTGTTCTAACGCAGCATGGTGCGGACCTGGTGGGCGGACTTCCAGCTCTGCCCCCAGGCCAGGCGCCTGTGGTTCCCGCACCTGCTTTGGGAGCCGCTGGTCTACAACCCGGCCCTGCAGTGCATTGCACCGAGCCTGGCCTCCACCTGCCTCATGACGGCCCTCATTGAGGAGCGCACCACTCGCCTGGAGCACCTCCTGGACCCTTCTCAGTCAGTGTGGCTGTCCTCTGAAGCCCTGGCCACCCAGGTGGCACTGCGCTCCATTCACATCGCGGGCCAGCTTCTGCAGACTACCAGGGACCCCCTCCCAGCAGAAGCAGCGACCACGCTGGAAGTCCATCTCCAGGCTCACCAGACACTGCCCGCTGTGGACGCTGTGCTCGATGCCTTCGCACTGCTGCCTGTCGTCCCCGTGGTACCCAGCAAGCTGGCCGAGTGGCCCGACACAGTACTCAGCTTCCCAGGGCCCCAAGCAGCAATATGGGCTGCCCTTTTGGCACCCTGCCCCGCAAGGGCCCTCTACCTGTGGGTGGTACGCATCCAGCACATCCAGGTGCTGGGCAGCCATGCTGACACTGCATGGCGGCAGTGCCTGGCACAGCCCAGGAACCCGGTGTGGCGCACGCTGTATAAGTTGCCCACTGCCAAGAAGACTGGCGACCTGCAGTGGCGGCTCATGCATGGCATCCTGGCCACTGGCACCTTTGTTCGCCATCTGGACCCGGTGGCTGCGACGGCCTGCCCCTTCTGTCTGGGGTCACCAGACGAAGACGTTTTCCACGCGTTCCTCAACTGCCCCTGGCTGCAGCCATTCTTTGCCACCCTGGGCACGCTGCTTCGCACGCCAGGCCTGGACTTCTCCGAGGACATCTACAACCACTCCTTCCCCTACTGGGCATCAGAGCGGGCCGTGGTCGGCCTGGCCAACTTCCTGCTGGGCCAGGCCAAGATGGCCACCCTGAAGAGCCGGTGAAACTGGCTTGCTGGGACTGGAATGGTCAACACCCTGGAGCTCCTCCGCCTGTTGGTGCGGGCCTGCCTCTCGCTCGAGTTTGAGCACACTGTGCATGTGTGAACAATTTGGAAGAGGACAAGTGTTGACATTTAAAAATGTATTTGCACATTGTTTGATTAATTTCTGTTATAGATAGCAATGACAAAAGAATTCATAGCAGAAGTGAATATAAACTGAAGGCTACTTTCTGCAGCATTTTGTTATTACAAGAACACTGTGCACAGGGCCCAGTCCTGTGGCAGACGGTGTCCGTCTTCGAGGAACACTGGGCCCTCGAGGAGGCGCTCTGCCGAGTCGAATCGGGGCACCTGCTTCTCACCCTGTAACACCCATGGCTGCTTCAGCTGCGGCGATGCGTCCAGCAGGCCGAGGCCTTGGACTGTGTTTCATGTGGGTCGACTCCCGAGGCCCCCCATGGGTGTCCCTGCTGGCAGAACTGTAAATGTGTAAATATATAAATAGTCTGTTGGCTCGCTAGGGTGGTTTTTAGTCGAGAATGTACGGGCAGGCCTTGCAGGCCGTGAGCCCAGGACCATGTCTGTGAGGCCCAGGTGTTCAGGCCAACCTGTACATACTCTCTACTGGTCCCGATGGGTCACCCTCCCTGGAAAAAATGCCTCTTGAAAGTCAAAGTCTTTCTCTTTCTCTCTTCTAAATTAGTACTATGCTAATGAAGTTCATTTTGTTTGTCTATAAACAATCTCTTAATCAATGAATATATCACTTGATAAAGGAGTGAATGCAATAGCCTGTTAACTGACCAGTTACCAATTGATATCCATCAAACCACATGCAGCATGCTACTTTTACAAGTCAACGAATAAAAAACAAAACAAAACACATGGCATTGTGAAAAGTGTATGTTAGTTACAAAGTACTGTAAGAGAAATCTCTCAAATTAGGCTCTACCAAATGATGTTCTTAGATAACGTAAATCTTGTTTTCTTTTGATCTTCTGATAATGCCACCACATACCTTTGAGGGGTATTGCAAGAAACACATTGGGAATTCTCACTTGCCAAAATCAATAACATCCATTTCCATTCCTAAGGGACAGAAAATACTAGCTTACAGAAACATGCCCACTGGAAGCTGAAAGAACACTTGTTTGTGCTTAGTTCAGTACACCATAACAATTGTTCAAGAACAATTCAGCCTGGTGAAACTGTTACGTCTAATATTGTCATGGTCTGTTTCTACATGTGCCATATATAATAAAGTCTGATTATGCAAGTCAGATCTGCCTAAGGGCTTGTCTGTCTTGCACATTCAAATTTCCAAAACAATTCTATTGCTTTCTTTCACGAATCATGTTTTTTACTCATTTTGTTCAGTTTCACTCTTCCCTCATTCTTTGCATCTTCTTCCGTTGTAACTTCTCTTTCACACAATGTTCCAAATATCTAAGATGGGGAATCAACTCTATAATTTAAAATACAGAAATAAGTTGCACATAAATACAATGACATTGTATTTATGAAAACTGATATTTTGTGTAGTACTTGGAGTTAGTCTGTCTGAGGCAGAGACCATGTAGTTACAGTGCGTGGGAGCAGACTTGATTAACTGAGTATGCCAGAACATGGCAATTACTGTGTTCCTGCAGACTCCAGCATCTCGTGTATCAGGATCCTCATGCTTAAAAGTTGTGGCAGAGGCACTTTGATGAAAACTCATTTGATGAGCTTGAGACTGCAACCTATTTGACTGCAGCTGTGAGTGCTCTGACCTTTCACCATTCTGTTAGATCTGTCTCTTTTCATCTTTACCCCAGCACCTCCTTAACAAGCTCCACGTTCCTGTTTCTTCTTCAAGTTCCTCAACCTGCCATCTGAATTTTCTTAACCCCCTTCTTAGTTTTTTGTCTCATTCCCTTTGCCCAGTCAGTTATAATTTCCTCTTTGCACCCTGACTCCACATCAGATTTGTGTTGTGTCCTCCTTGTTCCTTTCCTTCCTCAACAGTTCTTGTTCCCAGCTTTCTTGTCCTCTCAATACTAGTTTACTCATAACTTTTGTTTGCCTCTCTTCTTCATTTGAGCCATAATTCCTCCCCCACCTAATTTCCCTTACAAACTCTTTGTCTGGTCTCTTGCACAGATAGGCATTCATTTCTAGTCCTAAACATTATTCTTTAATTCTTACTGATAGAACAATAGTGCAAGAGATGAAGTGTATATGCATTCAAACTCCTTGGCTGGAGAGTTCTCCATATTAGGGCTGTGCAAAGCTTCACTTGCTGATTCAATTTGACAGAGATTCGGCCTAATTCAGTGACTGAATCACTGACTCTAAATCGAATCAGAGGACCTTTTAATCTCTCCAAATTGAATTGGAGCCCTCCAAATTGATTTGGAAAGATTTGGCAATTCAGACATAGACACAGCTTTAAATGTTTTTTCTACATACCTCTAGGTATCAGGTGGCTGGTGAATGCTGAGATCCTGGGGTGGATGGAGCAACCCATAGGAGCATAGAAGGCTCCCCAGCATACTCAGCAGGAGACCCAGAAGTGGATCAGAAGCACTTCCGGTCCATTTCTGGGTCCACTGGGGAGCACACAGCCCCCCTCCCCACATCCCCTCTGTGGCCAATCACTGAGCTGGAGGGTGAGGTGCAGGGAAACCCCCTGCACACTCCTCAAAGGGCCCAGAAGTGTACTCAGAGGGCTAAATACACTGCTGAGCATATGGAGGAGCTCCTGTGGGACACTCCATCCACCCCAGCATTGCAGTGTTCACGAGCTGTGCGGGTACCTTGAGGTGTGTAGAAAAAACATTTAAATCTATGTCTACGTCTGAATTACTGATTCTCTGAATCCGCATCGAATCTTCAGATTTGGATTTAGCTGAATTGAATTGGGACAGTAATCTGAATCAACTAATCAAATCACTGTCCCTGATTCAGGCCAAATCTGAATCAAATAGGGCCCATTTTGCACACACCTACTACATATGCAAGCTTTCCAGTCAGAGAAACACTAGAAGGCTGCTCCCTGAGCCACTTCTGACTATTAATTGCCAGTCTGCCCTCTCCCCTGCCTTTGACTTCTGATGATTGGTCAGAGACTGAGACCATTCTTCCACAGAGGGAAACAGGTATATGGTGGGGGGTGCATCAGGACCTGGAAGAAGAGTTGTTCACTACGGCTCCCCAAGGGATAACAAGGTCTAACAGCCACAAACTCCTGGAAAGTTGATTTAGACTGGATGTGACAGGGCGCTCCTCGGGGCTGCTCTCCATGGCCCGCCCACCTGTCCCTGGGCCAACCGCCCACCTATTCTCACCCACCACGACTTGATCTTAATTGGTTCCTACCAGATCTTCTGAAGCGGGAGGCTGCCCATTTGTGCCCTGATGCCAGGGGCACTATCTGCGGCTCCTTCCATCCCCATACCACAGTCCACGCCTCGCAGATGGCATCTTGATCTGTCCACTCACCGGGCCCCTTCCTGGGCTTTCCTATCATCCTCTTAGGACCCGTCTATAGTCCCCACAATCGGGTGGCCTCTCCGCCATCATCCGGGCTACCTCGCCCCCCAAATCCCATCTTCCCCTCTTGGGTGTGGTCCCTCCTAGACCTACGGCAACTTGCCCTGGCCCAACTCCAAGCCAGTCAGGACCC
The DNA here is from genome assembly GCA_030014935.1 of Caiman crocodilus. Taxonomy (NCBI): domain Eukaryota; kingdom Metazoa; phylum Chordata; order Crocodylia; family Alligatoridae; genus Caiman; species Caiman crocodilus. The sequence continues at coordinate 122,011,250 of JAGPOW010003316.1, forward strand.
CAGGCCTCCAGCTCTGGGCATCCCTTGCGGTGGGGTCCCTGGCCCTTTTGACCCCTCCCTGGGTCCTGGCCCCAGCCTGGGCCAGTCGAGGGTACTCCCATGGTTGGGCAGGTCTCTAGCCCCTCACACAGTCTAAATCTCTGGGTCCCCCTCTGGGCCCTCCAAACTCCCAGGGTTAACCCACCTGGCGGTGGGAGCAAGGGGTTAAGGTGCCCTGTCTCGCCTTCCACCAGGATGGTAGCTGGCCTGGCATTTCCTGGGGGCTCCCGCGCCACTGAGAGCCCCACCAGGCCACCCACTCCCGGCAGGGTGCAGTTTTCAGGTCATGCCCAGGACCAGGTGCCCAGGACCAGGAGCCTCCTTCCATCCCCTTACAGGTCCCCCATACCTCCGAGTATTCTTCCTAGCGGCTCCCCAGCCAGGCAATTTTGCTGCCTAGCCTTCAGCAGCCAAACTGCCTGTGTTTATATGGGCCTAAAATGTCTGCCCTCATCAGGCATCTGGAGGCTGCCAGGTCCAGGGCCTGAAAGTGGCAGGCACACCCAGTGCCCTGCCACACTGGACATAAGAAAAACTTCTTTATAGTCCATGTGTCCAGGGTCTGGAACAGACTCCCCCCCCAGAGGTAGTGCAAGCACCTACTCTGGACTCTTTCAAAAAGTATTTGAATGCTTATCTTGCTGGGATCATTTGACCCCATCAGACTTCCTGCCTATGGCAGGCGGGCTAGACTTGATGATCTTGTGAAGTCCCTTCCAGCCCCTAATGGCTGTAAAATCTTTGAAATGCCCAGAGGGCTCCCTGCAGAAGAATGTCGCCTCCTCCCACAAATCAGTTCACCACAATTAGTGGTAGGGGTGGTGTGGGAATTTTCAAGGCAGTGGGTCCCCCAGGTCTCCCAGACAGCCTGCCCTGTGGTAAGCTATCAGGAAGGCACTGCCAGGGAATCCTAGGAGGGAAAGCAGAGGACTATGGGTTATTGGGTGTCCTCAACATCCAAGAGGAGTGTACAGCCATTCCATTTAAATTGGGAGATTTTCATCCAGAATCTCTCTCCTCCTTGAGAGATCACTCTAACTTTCTTGCAGAATAGTCAGTTCTTTTCTGCAAGAAATTGCTTGAAAAACTAGGATTTTCTCCCAGCACAAATATAACATCTGCTCATGGCCCTACTCTCCAATGCTCCTCACTCTGAGTTCAAGTACGTCCCCAGTCCTGCTAATGCTCAATCAGTTTCTATTTCCCTTTCCATTGTGGGGATAGTGCATGCATCATCTGGCCAGCACCAGAAGCTATGAGGGACTGGAAGATGTTAAGTGTGGACACAATCCAAGTTTTAAGTTGATGATATCTTGGCTGATCTTTCAAAAGGCCTAATTTGAGGAGGATTTTTACTGGAACAGCAAACAGTTAATTCCAGACTCAAAACCAAAGCTCTTTCTAAATTGTAAGTTCTTTCAACAATATGTAGTAACCCTAGAGCATCTCAAGAAAAAAAAACTGTCAACAAAATAAGTTTATCTTGGGGAATCTGAGTGGCGTCTGAACATAAATGTTGTATAGAGCTGACTTCCACTGAGGTCCCATTTTCTCTACTTTGGGTTTAGCTGGTAGATTTTTAATCATCAGGGAGCTAGGTTTTCTCTGATAAAAAAAAAAATGCAAAACCCAATTTTTGGATTTAAAAAGTAACCCGAAATCCAAATTTTTCCACAATTAAAACACCACTAACGCGCGCGCGTGTGCATGCGCGCGCACACACACACACACACACACACACACTTTTAAATAATTGTACTTATATCTTTTAGATGTATATTTTTATTAATAACATTATTGGGTGGGCACATAATCTAGTACACTGAAGATGGGAATGAAAGAAAGAAGATCTGCTTAGATCCCTTTTGACCTTAAGCACTATGAAACTATGCAACTAAATGAGTTAGGTATGGACTTTTACTCTATTTGATATAGGGCAAGTGTGTACCTGTATCTCACTTCACCCATTTTGTAAAACAGCAGTAACAGTATTTATTTACTTCCTACATATGGTTTAAGAATTAATTGTTTTAGTGAGGTTAATTTTTTCCAAAAGCAGGTATAGAACTAGATGTTCTGACAGAGGAGAATTATCAGATCAGACCTGGTAATTTCTTATTTCCATTATTTTGTCATCAATATATATATAATGGTGTTTCATTTTAATTGTGGGAAAATGTGGATTTTGGGTTACATTTTTTTTTTACTGAAAATTGGGGATTTTTTTTTCATCAGTGAAAACCAGGATGCCTGGTAATCATGCATACTGTCATCATGGCTAGTAGTCAAAATAGAGACTGAGAGCTGAATGCCTGTACCAATGTATCTGTATAAAGACCGCTGAACTTTCAGAAGCTGGTTCAGAAGGCTTTCTAGAAGTCTTCAATCCAGGGAAGGAAAATTCAGCGGTGTTTTTTACTTATGCAGAACTCGTTTACATCATCCTGGTTTCCTCACACTTGGCACTAGGTTGCAGGATTTGACTCCTAATATACAATAAACAGCTGTTAAATGATTCATGCTTCATTTCAAGGATTTCCTTCGCAACAGTTATACTAAGTTTGTCATACATTTACATAATCATGTTACACATAACAGCATAGAGAAATCTATAAATCTCTTCCACATAATCATATAAAGCATTTACAGTAAAGCACAGATCAGTTATATATTCAATTGCTGTAAATGCATTGATTCAATGGATTGACTGTACATATTATAATAAATGCCTTGTACATTTTGAATAAGGCAGCTCTGGTTGAAATGTGTAGAGGTGCTATTATGGAGGAAGGGTTAGCATAGACGCACATTGTATTTTTTTGGCTAAAGCAAGATCTAAAACTTTACTAGGCGTGAAAAAAAATATTTTTTCTAAAGTAATTAAAACAACTGAGGGCATAGATTTAGGACCTAATACTGAACTTTTACGTGTTACTTCCGCATTTACAATATTGTAACTCTGGCCTTCTGTGAAATTAGTCCTGATTTACAAAATCTCAATAGGATCAGGATTCTTCATTTTCTTTCTTTCTTTTAAGAAAGACAAAAATACATCTATTGAACACCTTAAAGCTTCCAATAAATTGATTGACCCTTGAAATATAAGGTCAAGTGTCTCATGTTTCTTTCAGTATTTCTGTGCTTAAACACTTAAATCTTGTGCACAGGTCAATTTATAAAGAGTTTTAATATGATGTTATTAGATATTACCCAGATCCAGTCTGGTGTTAAAAGACCTTACATTTAGACATCCCAAGGCCTGAAATTCAGCTGCTTTGATTTGAAAGAGTTATCCAGTTTGGCCATTTTAAAACAGGTGTTTTGCTTTTTTCCTTGCCTTCATTTTCCTACTGGAAGGCAGTTCCAAAACCTCACAGCTTGATGGTTTATTCATGACCAATTTACAACCATTTGTTCTTGTGCCACCCTTGTCCTATAATTTAAGTAATTCATTTATCTCCTTGCTGTGTACCCCGCGTATATTTATATCATATCTTCACTCAGCCTTCATTATGTTAAGCTAAACAAGCCAAGCTCTTGTAGGCTTGTAATTCCTCTGGCCAACCCAATAGCCTTTCTCTCCACCTTTTCCAGTTTTAATTTATCTTTCTTGACCAGAATTGTACACAGTAATCCAGTTAACATCTCAGCAGTGCCTGATACAATGTCATTTAACACTTCTTTATCTCTATGTGAAATGCCTCTTCTGATGAATCCTAGGTTTGCATCATAAAGCTTTTTCAGTTTCATCACATTCATGGCTCATAATCATTCTGTGATTAACTAATAGGCCAAATTACTTCTTCTGGTCTGTCACTTTAAAGGGACAAGTTATTTGCATATATCAGATATTCAAAATTCTGGTGTATGTATGATTTAGTAATCTACACAAATAAAATTAATCCCATTTCTTAGAATCATAGAAAATTAGGGTTGGAAGAGACCTCAGGAGGTCACATAGTCCAACCCCTTGTCAAAGAAGGACTATTCCCAGCTAAGACTTTGTCTTCCTGGGTCTTACAAACCTCCGAAGATAGAGATTCCACCGCTGTCTTGGTAATCTGTTCCAGTGTTTTGCTACCTTCCTAATGAGAAAGTTTTTTCCTAATATCTAACCTAAACCTCCCTTGCTGCATCTTGAGGCTGTTGTTCCTTGTTCTGTTATCTACCATCACTGAGAGCAGTCTAGCCCCATCCTCTTTGTAAACACCCTTGAGATAGTCGAAGGCTGTTATTAAATGCCCCACAATTCTTCTCTTCTCCAGACTAAATAAGCCAAGTTACCTCAGCCTCTCTTCATAAGTCATGTGCCCCAACCATTTTTGTTGCCCTTCACTGGGCTCTCCAACTAGTCTACAACTTTTCTACAGTGGAGGGGAGGAGCAAAACTAGACACAATACTCCCGATGTGGCCTCACCACTGCGAAATAGCAGGAAACAATCACTTCCCTCAATCTGCTGGCAATGCTGGTACTAATGCAGCCCAGTATGCTGTTAGCCATCTTGGCAAGAAGAGCACACAGTTGGCTCATATTCAGCTTGTTGTCCACTGTATTCCTCTGGTCCTTTTCTGCAAAGCAGCTGCTTAACTAGTCAGTCCCCAGCCTGGACCAGTGCATGGGATTGTTCCATCCTAAGTGCAGGACTTTGCACTTGTTCTTATTGAACCTCATGAGATTTTTCTTACTCCAGTCCTCAAAATTATTCTTATGTGATATTCTGATCCTATTTATTGAGGGCGTCCATGAAATGTCAGTTATCAGGAAATTTCATTAAAATATCCTACTTCATACAACAAGGTTATTTAGTGGTTTATAAAATGATAACATTACCAAAAATAATCCCTGATAAACTCCACTAGTAATCACCCCCCCAACCCAACACTACTCATTATTTCACCTTACCAACCTTATAGTTCTTATGCTGAACCCTTTTCTTCAGCTTCACTTATGATCTACCATGTGGCACTATATCAAAAGATTTCCTGAATTTCAGATACATTAGGTCTAATTCATTTCCTAAACACATTAGTCTTGTCAAAGAAAGAAATAAGATTAGTCTTTTACAATCTAACCTTGGTAAACTCATGTAGCATTCTGTTCCATTTTACATTTATGGAATTTAGTGAGAAGTAACCCTGGTACAAAGAACAACAAAATAAACTTTTAGATAAATATGGGTAAGTACAGAAACCACGAGCTCATCTACAGAAGGTCCTGATTGTGCAGTAGCTTCATACTATTGTGCAGTAGCATTGCGTGGCAAAAAACACGTAGAGATGCAACTGCACAGTAGTATTAGGCTACTAATACTTAAAAGGCATTCACTGGTGCTACTATGCAGTAAGTCTGGTTACTGTGCATTTACTTAGTACTTGAATAAGCAAAGTTATACCACAATTGCTGCACAGTAGCACTTGTGAATGGCTTTTAAGTAAATTGTGAATCTTTATTAGGTTCAATATATTTATACCAGTACTAAATAAATGTGCAGTAACCACTGCACAGTAATGTATTGTGTAGACACGCCTCCTTATGTCAAAGTAACAAGAGTAGAATGTCGCTGTATTGATAGGATTAGACTATGGTGGACATCATTATCCTGCTTAACTGTAAAGTGAGGGCAAACCCAGAGAGAAAGAAAAGAAATGTTTGTGTGGAGAATGTGTACATCCCCAAATGATGTACTTCATTCTTAGTGTGGATCCTAGAGGTGAGCATAAGTTCACTTTTCCAAGGACATTAATACTTCAGACTATCAGTTTTCTTTTTGCAGATGTCCTCATAAGGCACAGACAGCAGAGCAGCTCCTCACTGTAACTCATAATGCTTTGCAGAAAGTGTTCTGAGTTGCAATGATTTCCCAGACTAAACAGAAGTGCACTGTTGGGTCCAGGGCAGAGGCCAGGTTGGGAAAAATCCAACTCCTGGCTATGAGCTTGCAGCTGGTTTCCTCTAGCAACAGCCCCTCCTCTCTCCCAGCATGGACACTGTTTTCAGAATGGGAGGGGGGAAAGGGAACTGAGGGAGCTCATTCTGGGGGTTCCCAGCCGGCACTGGAGGGTGGAGTGGGAGGATGGGAGTTCCTCCACCTTGGGGAAGACTCCAATCCATCCAGATCCACTTTCTAGCACCAGCTGAAAAAACCTCAGAACAAACTCCCTCAGCTCCCTTTCCTCCCTCTCATTCCAAAAAGAGCTCCAAGGCTGGGATGCAGGCGGGCACAAATTACTGAAAATGCTATATTTCTTATCTGAATCCCCATGCAACAAGGGTTCAGACTTTCTTTGCAGCCCAAACTCCCTCTTCCTTTCCTCCCTCTCATTCTGAAAACAGTTCTGGGGCTGAGAGGTGGTACAGACAGAAGTTACTGAAGCCTCTGTATTTTGAAGCATCTTCATCTGAACCCTCATGCAATGGGATCAGACCCTTTTAAAGTGCTCTGCAGCCATGTACTTCTGTTTGGTCACAGCTGTAGAGCAATTTCAGGGGCTAGATCAGGTGAAAACTTTTACTGTCCCTACATATGACAGCCTCATTCACTCATGGCACAACCTGATTAATTTTCCAAGCCCCAAATGAGGGATGAGTCCTGTGGAAGAAAATGTAATTGTTATCACTGTAAACAGAATATTGTTTATCCACATTTCCCTGTCTAATAAAATATCACAGTGTTTCCCTGCCTACTGACTTCCAGTTATGTAAACAGATCTGATGTTTTCCAGGTACTTAGGTTTGCTCGACATGTACATACTTAGCAAGCACCATCATGCTAGGTACTGTATAAGATAAAAGCAGTAGTAATAGTATCACAAAAGAAAACTAACAGTAGACCACATGTGAAGACAGAAACAATACATAAGCTATGGGTAAATATATATTTATGTACATGTATACACATATACAAAATTCCACATATAAAATGTATATATTGAGTACTCATGTAAATATATCACAGGCAAGGTTTTACACTATATATACCTACACAGTTAGTGGCTCTAGTATGAAAATATTTTGTAAAATATGTAAACTGCAGTCAGGGCTGCACTGAACGGTTCTAAAATTATTTGGTTAAAGGGTAAATACACCTTGTACATCATAATGAAAATCTTATAGGTAGGGGTGGAGATTAACACTGCAGGCTGTCTTCAGAATATTAATAAAATTCAATATATTTTCTAAAAGGTATAATTTATATTTTGTGGAAATGAGACTCTTTTCTAATAAAATTCTTCTGTCCTTCATTCTGTTCATATAATTTTTCTATAAATCATCCTGTAGGAATTTTTTCAAAATATTCATCTCAGGGAAAACCTATTTAAATAAGCCCTCTTAGCAAGATTTTTCAGAATTAAAATTATACCACAAGCAATACTTTATCCAATATGCTTTCTTCTATAGAATGTCTTTGTGACAAAAACAATATTTTGTTGAATTACATTATGTTAAAATAACTGATTTGGGGTGATGCTTCTAGTATATAATAAATACTATGTATAAAAGATCAACAAATTATCTGTAACCATTTTAATTTAACCAGTCCCCAGACCTGTGCAGATGTAGCTGATTTTTTCTCCACATCTACATATATAGTGAAAAAAACCTAAGGACATTGTGCTTAGCTTCACCACAAAGAAAGAATGAAAAAGGAGAAAAGTGCTGCTAGTTATAGTCTCTTTTCTTGCTTTCCATTAAAGTAAACATTATGCCCTTCATAATAAGGGTAATAAGAATAATTTTACCAATAGTGTCTGATGTTCAAAATATGTATTATTTATAAGAAAAGGATAAGATAGTTGTATTTTAAGTACAGGAATTTACAAAAGAGAACCAAAAATAAATTGTTTTGATTAGAATTAGACACCTTCTTTATTAATACAGGCATAAATCTGGCAGTGTTTCTCTACTTGTAGGCCCCGTATTATGAAGGCATCCCCCCCATGTTAGAATGCACCCAGAACAGGGATGTATTCATCTCTATAACTAAGAACTTTCTTGAGTCAGGAATGTTTCAGTATTTTCTTGTTCTGTTTTTCATTTGTTTCACTGATTGTTTGTTTGTTTTTGATTTTTAATGAGAGTAGGAATAGAAAATAAATGGATCTTGAGAATAAAGACTCCAGGAGTAGACCCATGTTTTTTCTTTCCTTCTTCAATTCAGATTCTATCTAAATATAGAAAATAAACAAACAAAGAAGGAGGAAGGAGAGGATTTTTTAGGTGTTTCTGGTTTTGCAATTGTAGTTAGGAGAGGGAAAGGATAATTCTCAAGTACCATTAAAGGCCTATTTGAAAACTATTGTGTGAAACAAGGACAAACATCCAGGCAACATTAAAAATTGTCCATGGAAATGTTATATGTACGTTGTCTATGTGTACAAAAATTCTGCTAACTCATGAGAAAGCTGAAAGGACATGTCAAGAGGAAAACAAATGGTTGATTACCTCACAATATGTTGCTTCATAATATCATAGTTCTTAGGTTCAGAAGGGACCTAAACGGGTCTGACCCCCTGCCATGGGCTGGAATGGGTGTCGAGGTCATATCACCCACATCAAATATCTGTCCAGACTCCTCTTGAAGACCCCCAAGGTAGGAGAGAGTAACACCTCACTTGGGAGCCCATTCCAGAGCCTGGCAGCCCTAACTGTAAAGACTTCAGTAGACTTCATTGCTCTGGCAGTGTCCTGATGTCCAGTCTGATGTCCAGCCTGAACATTCTCTCTAACAATTTGTGGCCGTTATTCCTAGTAACCCCAGGTGGTGCTTGAGGGAACAGAGCCTTCCTCAATTCCTGCTGGTCCCCCCTAGTGAGTTTGTAAATGGCCACCAGATCCCCTCTCAGCCTTCTCTTGTGAAAGCTGAATAGATTCAGGCCCTTTAGCCTCTCTTCATAGGGCTTGCCTTGCTGCCCCTTGACCGTGCAGGCGGCCCTCCTCTGGATCCTGTCAATGCTAGCCACATCCCTCCTGAAGTGCAGTGCCCAGAACTGGATGCAGTACTCCAACTGTGGTCTGACTAATACCGCAAAAAGGGGAAGGATCACCTCCCTGGACCTGCTTGTGATGCATCTGTAGATGCACGAGAAGGTGCGGTTAGCCTTACTGATGCTTCCTCACATTGGAAGCTCATGCTCATTCTGGAGTCAACAATGACTCCAAGATCCCTTTCTGCCACCATGTTGACAAGAAGGGTGTTCCCCAGCCTATAGGTGTTTTGCTGGTTCCTTCTCCCTAGATGCAGTACTTTGCACTTGTCTGCATTGAATTCCATTTTATTGTCATCCAACCACCTCTGTAATTTGTCTAGATCTAGCTGGATTCTGGGGGGGGGGGGGGGGGGGGGGGGGGGGGGGGGGGGGGGGGGGGGGGGGGGGG
>JAGPOW010003316.1:122020765-122081477 GCA_030014935.1 Caiman crocodilus
GATAGGCCTTATGAGGAGCGTCTGAGGGACCTGAACCTGTTCAGCCTCAGTAAACGGAGGCTGAGGGGGGACCTGGTGGCTGCCTATAAGCTGCTGAGTTTTTTTCCTGGGCACCACCAGGGGTAACTAGGATCAATGGTCACAAGTTACTGGACAGCAGGTTTAGGTTGGACATTAGGAGGCACTACTTCACAGTTAGGGTGGCTAGGACGTAGAATCAGCTTCCTAGGGAAGTTGTTCTTGCTCCTACCCTGGGTGTCTTTAAGAGTAAATTAGATAGGTACTTGGCTGGGGTCCTGTGACCCTGGCACCCGTTTCCTGCCAATTGGCAGGGGGTCAGACTAGATGGCCTGCTCTAGGCCCCTTCTGACCCTAGGTACTATGATACTATGATCTCCTTGAGGAACAACCACCCGTCTTGGACTCCTATATAGATATGTTTCCTTATAAATATGTTTCTGCACATACACAAGCTTACATCATCTTTTTTGATGTATTTATAGGAGCTATGTGAGAAGCAAGAATATTTTTGGGTGATATTCAGGGATCCTGGTTTCTCCAATAAAAAAAAATCTACTGTTTTTGGATTAATGGAAGTAACCTAAAATCCACATTTTTCTGTCATTAAAATCAAACACCACTAAAATATCTATATATTCAGATATTAGTGGTGTTTCATTTTAATCATGGAAAAATGTGGATTTGTGGTTACTTTTTTTAGTCCAAAAACTTGGGATTTTTTTTATCAGAGAAAAACCAGGATCCCTGGTGATATCTTTTATTAGACCAAGTGTATAAAGTTAGACAAGTTTTAAATGTGAAGCATTCTTCTCCAGGTCTGAGGAAGAAAGAATGCACAGAGGTTTTTAAGAAAAGTGGGTAGAACTATGAAATTGGAGGGGGTGGGGAGGAATTCCCAGGGATAGCAGACAAACAACCGAGGAAAATAAGCTTGATTACTGGGAGATCAAGACCTGTCAGAAGGCAGGGAGGTAATTATCACCTATATTATGTAGGATAAATTTCAGGAATCAGATACGGCATGTCATAAAATCAATATTGGTAGTCAGTTCTTGGTTTCTAGTGTCCAGCCAGCTTATGAATTTTTGTTACCAAACTTGCCTTTTAGAGGTATTTGGTAGATTTCCCTTGAGCAAAAGGGTAGTGAGATCAGAAACAGAGTGGTTGTTTTCTGAAAAATGTACTCCTACTGGTGTTTGTGTATCTCTGTCATTTATAGTTTTTCCACAAGAGTTCATTCTGATGCATAGCTGCTGTTTAGTTTTACCTACATAGTTACCATCAGGGCATTTGGTGCATTGAAACAGATATATCACATTTTGAGAGAGGATTCTGGTGGGTTCATCATGGGGGTTTAAAATGCTGATTTCTGTAGCTGTGGAGATGTGATGACAGGTTAAGCATATATTGCTACGACAATGTCAGTGTTTACCTTGATGTCTGTTGTGCAGTGTGGGTTGTTTTTGATGAAGATTTGAGCCAAATTAAGAGGTTGTTTGAAACCCAGAAGAAGAAGGGCTGGCAATATTTGTCTCAAGGTCTGATCTTTTCTTGAGGATAGGCTGTAGTTTGATGATTTATCATATTGGTTCCATTGTGGAGTGGTAGGTGACCACCACAGTGTGGGGTCACAAGAGGGTTTTTTTTTCGTATTGCAGCAGGTTACTGCAGAGTATTTGTGTGGTTCTTTCAAAGATAACAATCTGTTTCTCTCCTGGAGCATCCTTGTTATATAAAGGCAGATTTCAGGTTGGCCAGGTGGGTGTTGAAAATATGCTCAGAGGAGAGGCAATGATATCTGAGTGATGAACTTTTTAGTGTTTGGATGATTGCTGGTCTCCTCAACATACAGACTGTGGTCTCTGTGTTCTTTGTATATATTGATATATGGTGGTTTGCCATCCCAGATGTGGATCTTGGTGTCTAGAAACCTGAAGTTAGTGTAGGAGTATTCCAGTTTGATTGAGGGGTGAAAGTTGATGGCTATAAAATGGTATTTAGAGGTTTGCTTTTGGGAATTAGTTTATGGGTAAAGTAGATATTCATTAGAATAAAGGTCCAGGACAACAGCAAGAATGAATTGATTTCTAAAAAGCCTGTCTATGACAAAGTTTCTTCAAGGCCCACTGTGTCTGACAGGCAAGCAGATATACAGGCTGGATATTGAAGCCATGTACTACACTGTTCCATAACATGAGATACGGTGGCACCAGGTCACAGTGCCCAAGTGCAGAGCCCTTGAAATTTCTGTTTTTGGGGGACATACCAAATTAGGAGAAGACTGGTAAAACCTAAATTGAGATGTGTATATGTAATGTATTTGTGAAACAAAGGAATATGCTGACAGTACAGAATGTGAACAGTATGACAATCACAGAGAGACCAAACAGTGATGGCCATAGATAAAGAGTCATCAGGAGGGGAAAAGAATACAAAAGAAGAGATTTCAGAGTAGCAAAGGGTCCCAGGAGGGAAGCCCAAGGCCACTATGGACACCAGCCCATTTCACCCACCCCACTGTGGGGAGTGGGCCTCAGCCTTCAACCTCCAGGCTGCTAGCATCTGACATTCAAGAAGGAACCTCAAACTGTGGCTTGCATACTGGCCAGATGTACCTTGACTCTGACAGCTCTAGGACTGATAGACATTGAGTTGTTTTCATTATTCTTATCTGCAATCACTGTGTATCAATAACATTTGCCTATTATCAGATGGAGAGGATGTGGCCAATCTGAGGGTCTGCCCAGAACAAGGTATCTGGGTCATATATCCAGTGCCAACAATAGCTGTAAAACTATCAAAGTCAATATGTGAGTCCAAGTGTTCAATCCAGATGATGAAAATATCATTTATATAACACAGGTATAGTGCATGTTTGATGGTGACATTTTATAGAATCAAGAAGTCTCAAGAAGAAGTTGGCATATTAAGGAGACATCTTTGCGCCCATAGCTGTACCCATGGTTTGGAGGAGGTAATGGTTGTTAAAAGTGAAGTTGTTGTGGGTGAGGAAGAAGTAGATAATTTGTGCAAAATGTTGCAAATTTTAATGTATTCCATGTTTTTGTAGGTATTTCAGACAGGCAACTGTGCCTTCATAGTGTGTGATCATAGGGTGTTTATTCACATGCTCCAGGAATTGGAGGACACTTTAATTAGAGTGGCTCTGAGAACTGCTCTAATTAAAGTGCCCAGAGTGTCATGTGTATCAGCATCCTCATGCTGAAAAATGGTGGTGGGGGCACTTTAATTAAAACTTATTAAACAAGCTTCGGATAAAGTGCCCCTGCCGCCATCATTCAGTGCGAGGACACTAATACATGTGACCCTATGTAATTACCACACTCCAGCAGTCTCAATTAATTAAGTCTGCTCCAATGCAGTGTAATTACAACATGTTGGAGCAGGCTCCCTGCATATGTATAGGCACCCTTACTGTCCGGGATGGTTACATTCATAGTTGCAAATATGGTCTTCTTGGGAAGGTGGTTGATGCTCTGGATTCTGTTGATGAAGTCTGTTGTGGCTTGTAGAAAACTTGATCTTTTGAATGACAAGTAGTTTCAGGATAGGTTCTCTGAATCCTGATAGCTCTTCAGTGAGTGTTACCACAGTTGGATATGATGGGTCTCCCAGGGTCATCATGTTTGTGGCTCTTTGAGAGAATATAGAAAGTTTCTGGGTGTATCTGAAAGTAGTTTTTGCTAAAGCTAGTGAGAGAAGAATTCAATTATATTTTCCAGTTCCAGAGCAAATGTTGATGTGTGGTCCTCCCTAAATTCTTTTTAGTATTTGGTGTCAGAGAGTTGTCTGTTGGCTTCATTGATGTAATCTTGACAGTTTAGGATGACTCCATCTTTGTCTGCTGGTTTGATTATTATTTTCCTTTTTGGATCTTCAGGACTGTATTGATTTTCTGTCTGAAGGGCAGAGGTTGTTGTGGACTTCATTTTTGTTGAGAATTTCACTGTTGGCTTCCTGAAACCGTCAATGTAGTAGTTCAATGTGTGATTATATTCACTGAGATGTCCAATCCAATATTTTATTATTGTTTATTTTCTCAGTTGCAACAGGAGGGTTATCAGAGGTGGTTGTATCCTGATTGTGGAAGTATTTTTTCAGGCAAAGTCTGCAGAAGAATTCTTTTAATTTCGCACATATTGAGATCTTGTCAGGTTTTTTATCTTTGCAGAAGTTCAGGCCTTTGGAGAGTTAAAATATTTCAGAGTGAGATAGGCGATGTTGTGGTAGAAGCTATATATAAAAGCTTAAATTTTGCCTTTTAATAATAATACGTCAAGGCCTTTCTTGAGAGATAGGAAAATGGACATTTCAATTCTGGTTCATCCTTAGTTTCATTTAGTCCAATATTCTGCCCATAACCACGGTCAGTACGAAACAAAACAAGCAATTTCTTTCCCTTAGGTGGCAGTGGTGGCTGCCATTCTTGTGTTCCTACTAAATTGGCATTCAGGGCTAGTATCCCACTCACCTGCTCCTAGTTACGCTACTAGTGAAACCACATTTTAGATAGAGGTCGAATAAACTGTCTCCCATACAAGGTTATATCCTATCTTCTATTAGTTAAATTTTGACTTAAAACCTGAAGCATGAAATTTAATAAGCTATCTAATATGTGTGCCATTATTAATTATTCTAGATATTTTTAGTAATCATATAAATAGTCAATCTCTTTGACTTAGTCTAAATTATTGGCCGCAAGTGCTTCCTGTATCCATGAGCTCTGCAGTCTACTTATACGTTGTGTGTAAAAGTACCATTTAACTGTTTTGATTATGCCAAATTTTTAATTTCATTGAATGTTGTCCAATACCTGCATTATGAGACATAGGAACTAGATGTGCCTAACCTACTTTATCTGTATCTTTAATTATTTTATATATTTTCATCTTTTTACCTGTTCATTCTCTTTTTACCTTAAGTTTTTAAAGTCTCAGATCCTTTTATAACCTTTTTCTGACCCCTCTCTAATACTTCTACACTAAAACAAAGATACTTCACAGGGGCCTAACTTCCCTGTGTACGTGATGGTTCATGAACCAGTATGGAGTAAATACAGCTGCAGCAAACAGTTGCATGAGACTACTCTTAGGCTAAGGACAGACATTACACATAAACCAGTTTAAGTTCTGTGCACATAAACCAGTTTGAAAATGGCTGAAACTGGTTTGAGATAAACCCGGTTGAGTGTAGTCTCAGACTTAGCTGATTTGGGTCATACTGGTTTATGCAATGTCTGTCCCAGACCCCTTGCTGGTTTAAAATAAACCAGACTTCCCCAGCATCCCGGCTTGCTCTCTGGGCTGGCAGGGCTCTCTGTTCCACAGCAGGGATGGCCTCTTCCCTCTGCTCCCCGGATGCAGTTTGGGCAGGGACCTGCAGGCACAGAGCATCTGTCTGGCTTCTCCATGCTAAACAAGAATTATTCTCCCCTCCCCCCTGCCTTACGCACACACTTCAGCATTATATAGCAGACCACATGTTGGCTACCCTCTGTGGTGTGGGAGACGACAGGCTTTTTGGAGATAATCAACAGGTAGCTTAATGTCCTTCCTTGGAAGAGCTGTTTGAGAAGCTCTCCATTAGTTAATGGAGACAGGCTTTGTTTTCTTAATAGGCAGATAAACACTGAGTTAGAGGTAAAAAACATTCCCTGTTGGGCTGCTTAGGAAGTGGGGGAATAGTCAAAGCATCCTGCTGGGGCCTGGCCATGCCTCCCTCAGCTCCATGCTGTGGAAGGAAGGGAGGGCTGATCTAGTGCCTCCCAGCTTCTAGCTGGAGCCACTGCAGGCATGTGCCTGCATTTCTAGGATGTCTGTCCAGTTATAAAACTGGTTTAGCCTAGCCAGGTTAGACTTACCTGAAAAGATTGAATCAATTCAGATGCAGGCTTTTTGAATGTCTGTCCTTATCCTTATGCTTCAGCTGTTTGCTGCTACTTTTATTTCAAACAACACCTCTTCTTTGATCTGCTGTTTGTGACAGCTATACTGAGTGGAAAAGTAGCACCTTTTGAAATAAAAGCCCCAGCAAACAGCTGAGTCACTTAGTTCCTGCTGGAACTAAGCAGGCTGCAAACTACCTGGATCTGGGTTCTACTGTGTATCTTTTTTGAGATCATGTGATCTGTAGGGTGCACACTATTATGTTACTTAGTATGCTTTTTTAGCATCCAATATGTGCCTTTTAAAAATATAGATAAACATCTCTAGATCTTTGGAACTAACTCATAATGCTTTCTAATTCTGCGTAATTTACAGCACTCCAAATTAGACAAATTAAACATCTGTCAAAAGACATTACATAACATAAATGGGAAAATTATTTGGGTAAAAAGTGACAACTTTAACATTAAGCAATATTGAATAGTACAAAAGCTACACCTAGAAGATTCCATAGGTGCAAGTAGATTGTCTTATATTCTTAGATGTCTTATAATGAAATTTATGTTTAAGTTGTGTCCAGGAATTACCCATTCCAAAATTGTATAAATTACTATAATTCCAATTTTCCATGATGGGCAATTATGAATTCGACCTGCCTGACATCCTATGAAATGTGGGAGTTTCAAAATAGTATCTCCAAAAACTATTTAAAAGAGCCCATTATGATTCATACCATGCCAGTAACTCAACATTCAGAGCAGTCTCTGAATTCACTTTATCTTTATCCTTGTTCTCTGAATTTTAGATTCTTAGGCATTGGTCCTTTGTAGTCAGTATTTCTCTTAGTTATGGTGTTTCAGTTTAAATTTAGCAGTCAGATTTGGATTAAATTAAAAGTAATTAATCTGTACAAAATAGACTGGTAGATAAAATGAAACCCTGAAATTTCACTAGAAATTTTGATGAAATAAAGAAACAAGTGAAAACTAACAGAGACATATGTCCTCTTACTTCTGCCTGAGATATAGCACAATAAATTATTTTCTCATTATTTTCCCTTTGTAAGTTAGTGTTAGGTCCTGATTTCTCCCAAACCTTATTTGTTTTCCATGACAAGATTTCAACTTGCCAAGTTATTCTAAATATCTAAATACAAGATATATATTCTTTGTACTGCTCTCTTTCAGTGTCTATTTCTATAGACCGTTTTGACTAACAAGTTTTCTATAGTGTCCTTAAAGGAAGTACAATTCAGTTTTGAACTGTTGCACCTTCCTGTTTGGTTTGAATATTATTGGTTTACTTCCATATTTTCTGCTTGTTTGACTGAATCATTTTGTACCAGGTGCCACACTAACAACATCATGTTCCACATGCTGTATTGATTAACCTCTTCTTTGTGGCCTTTTTCCTTCTTTCCTCAATGTAGTATTTTTCATCAGATGTTCTATACTTCTTTCTTGGCATGGCCTTCATTTCCCTCTGTTTCTTCTGCAGCTTGTTATATACTGTAGGCCTTTTCAGTATCAGGTCAATTTTCCTTAGAAATCATTCATGTATCTTATTATTTTTGCATCTGAAATCAATGCTGCCTTTATAAGGGAATCTTTTAATTGTCCAAATTCATAAGATTAGTGTTTCCATTTTATATTAGTCATAAATTCTTCTACTATTTCCTTTTCTTTCCAGGTGCTGTTCTAGAAAATGTCTCTCTCATCTATGACATTTTCATATAGACACGATTATCATTAAATTTTTACAATACTTTCTTTTAGGGGTGTGCATAGTGGGCCCTATTCAATTTGGATTTGGCCTGAGTCAGGGACAGTGATTTGATTAATTGAGTCGGATCACTGTCCCAAATTCAATTTGGCCAAATCCAAATCTGAAGATTCAATGCTGATTCAGAGAATTAGTGATTTGGACATAGATGCAGCTTTAAAAGTTTTTTCTACATACCTTGAGGTACCAGGCATGGCTTGTGAATACTGTGATGCTGAGGCAGATGGAATGTACAAAAAGAGCACAGGGGGCCCCTCCGTGTGCTCGACGGTGAACCTGAAAATGGACTGGAAGTACTTCTGGTACACTTCTGGGTCTGCTGGGAAGTGTGCTGGAGGCCCCCCCTGCATGCCCCTAGCTTGCGATCAGCCATGGGGCGACCCCATTGCCCAGCTATATCCAGGAGGCATCAGTCACCAAGCTGGGGGGGCACAAGAGGTCCCCGTGTGCGCTCCCCATTAGGGCCAGAAGTGAACCGGAAGTGCTTCTGGGTCACTTCTAGGTCTTCTGCCAAGTGCACTGCTTCTCCCTCTCCCACAGTGTTTCTGTGGGACACTCCATTAGCCCTAGCATCGTAGCATTCGCAAACCAACTGCTACCTAGAGGTATGTAGAAAAAACATTTAAAGCTGACTTTATGTGCAAATCACCAAATATTTCTGAATGCCTCCAAATCAATTCAGAGGGTTATGATTTGATTCAGAGAGATTAAAGGGTCCTCTGATTTGATTCGGATTCAGAGAATTGGCCACTGAATTGGGCCAAATCTCCACTGAATCAAATCATGGACTGAAGTTGCAAACAACCCTACTTTCTTTTCCCTCATCCTCTTCATCAATGGGGAATCTATTGTCCATGTATAGAGCATCTGTACTAACCACAACCTGGGAGAAAGAGCAATTTCCATTCTGTGGCTTTCACATATATACAAAATGTCATTTGAAATGTTTCCATAGCTCTCATATTCAATCCCATTTAAAATAAATTGAGTGGGAAAAGTGTTGCCATAAGGTAAGAAAAACTCTGGGGACAAGGTTATGTGTCCCCCATTTGATGTAAGATCAGGTTTAAAGCATGTGCCTAAAATGAAATTTCATGATGTCTTTAGAGTTTTACAATCCATTCCTTATTTTTTTCAGGGCTGGAAGAATGTATTTGTTGCTGACAATTGGCTGTTGATCTTTTACTTATACCTTACGTCTCTCGTTTTTAAAAATCCCTCTAACTGTTGTTAGACCTTACATATGAAATAAGTACTTGCCAACAGACTTGTGGTTGATCTCATGAAGAGGTATGCAGTCTTTGAGAATGGCCTTTCTCAGGTGCATCTGCAGATACTATAAGAAACAGTACAATTATTGAATAAACTTCCCCATAGTGAATGGGGAAGTTGACCATTAGAGAATACCAGTAATCTTCCCCTGATTTGATTTATACCAATTTTTAACACAAATACCTTAACCATTTGCCAGTCTGGTGTTTTTTCTCTTCCTGGATTCACCAATACTCTCTCATCTTCTACACAGGATATTGTGATGTTTTCAGTGAAGAATGAGTGATTTCAGGATAACTCAGCTGAATTTGGCGTGAGAAAATAATACAAACAATTGAGAACCTGGTATTCTAACAATCAACATAGCTGAATAATTAGCTCAGGAACATTTCACTGAGAAGAAATGAGCAAAAGGAAGTATAGTAACTGAATAGTTATTTGAAAAAGGCATATGGCAACTTTAACTTAATGACTTTAAATCTTTATAGTAACAAATTCTTGGCCTATGAATCTTTTCATACAATGTCTCCACAATTCATTTCTAGAATCTTTGAGTGAGTCCAAGAGCTCAGAAGTGTTAAAAAAAATTGAACATTAGACATTGGAGATCAGATATAAACAGTAAAGGGTTCTGGACAGTATCCAAACCATTTTGTTCATGACCAATACCAATTCTAATTATTGGAATTTGGACTTACTTTCCATTAAAATACATAATCCTACTATCTTATGTTAATCTTACCTATTTCCCTGATTGCCTATGTATCTGATATTAATATTTTCGAGATGGGATACTACATTAGATGGGACACTGGACTGATCCAGTCTGGCACTTCTTGTGTCCTGTAGCTAAAGCATGAAAATGGAATTCAAGAAATACGAGCTCTCCCCAAGATCTGCTATATATTTCCTGTGTGGCCTTGGTTAAATTACTTATGTTCATAAAAGGTTATTTTTTTGGCTTAATGATAAAAAAGGCCAATTTTAAAGGGTGGCAGAAGTGAAAGACCAAACCTAGGTAGCTTAAAAGTTCAGTTCCATACTTTGGAATTATTTTGTCTGCAGATATCTTCCTCTATCCAAATAAGATTTGTTTATTTAAAAATTGGTTTTATTCTCACCAAACTATGTTAAATATGAAATAAAATAAACACCTTTCTGTAGGGCGTAGTGGTGACATGTTTTTTGTTTATTACCAGGTTCTAGTGAGTGTACTGGATTCCAGGGTTTTAGAAGAGTTAATTAACCAACAAGTCCTATTCAGATGCCTAAATAGAATGGATAGATTTTCAAAAGCATGGCTTTTGTTGTTCTCACATGACCTGAAGTATCTGTACATACTTCAAAATTGGGTTATTTTTAAATGGATAATATTCTCAAAATCTAGCTCCAGTAGTAAGTAACACTTACCATGATGTGTTGTTTTTAGTTTACATGAGGTTTGCATATGATCTTGTAGCAGTGGCATGGCTGAGACCTGTACTCACCAGATCAATGGCTGCCAATTTGCTTCTATGTGACAGATCCCCGGCCAAGCTCGCAGCCAGTGCACATCAAACACCCCCCAGGCTCCACTCCCAGACCGGGGTATGGGCCAGAAACTCAGCTCCATGTGGACATGGGTAGCAGCCCGAGAAGATGGCAGGTGTCCAGCACAAGAGGTGCTGCCTAGGGTCTAGAATTGGTAGGTGCAGGGACTGATGAGCTCCTCCTCCTGCTGTTGGTGGCAACAGCACATGTAGAGGCAAGTGGGAGTCCAGATTGGCTGAGACCAACCTGGAATTCTTCATATAAGGTTGCACTGATGCCAGGAAGGGAGGCATGCCAGCATCAGCACTGCCCCACACAGTGTTCTCCACTGAAACTGAAGGCCAGGAGCTGAGAGCCAGGACCACTCCAGCTCTCTGAATGGAACCCTGACTGCCTCTCTGCCCTAGGAGGTACATTTAGGGGATACACAGAGGTTCATTATTCCCCTGGCCCCCCTTTACCCAAAGGGTTTAGCCCAAGACAGACTGATCCACTTGGATTGGGGTCATATAAAGGGCAAGCCCTGAGGAGCTTTGACTGCCTGAGGAAAGTTGGCCAAGATTGGGCCAAGGAAAGGCCTGAATCAGGCATGGACATGGTTATTTAAATTATATTAGTTTATTCATTTCCTCATGTGGTCTACCACTGAGTGCAGAACTGCAGCAAAGACTGGAGGGCTTAGCTGAGGTACACTGACCCTAGGAAATGCAGTTTCCTTCCATCATGGACTCTTCTGCCTAAACAATGAGGCCAGATGCCCAGTACAGCCAGACATCTATACCAAACACCCAGAAGAATACCCGTGTGGAAAGGGGTGGGTGTAGGGAAGGTGGAGCCCCACAGAAGACTCATAGATATTGTGACCCATACCAGTCTCAGCCAACTCTTTCCAAGCAGGTACCACCTCCTGATACCATTTTTGGTTATACTAAGTCATGGCATGCAAGATATAAAAATAGGAGAGTGAGACACTTGCTAAGCTTGCGGCACTCAGGCCACACCCCAGTGTAGCCATTTGTCCAGGGTCTCTCTGCAGACTTCTTTACTAAAGATCCCCACCCCCCAAGATAGCATATGGGGCCATACAGAAGTGGGACCAAGATTGCTTGAATGCTGTCATTTGCAGAGGGTCTGGGCCAAACTGCAGGAGTGTGGCTAAGGCAAATGGCCAAAAACCTGTGTCTGAATGATTGCAAAATGAATATTTGTAAATGTTATACTGATATGTTCATCAGAATGTACAAATTAATTAACACACCCATCTGAATAGGTAGTGGAATCTGCATCTTACATTAAGCAAAATATCTAGACAGAAACAGCCTGCAAGAAGTCCTTGAGGTATATAAACAAAGTACAACATACTATAATTTCAGCACAAGGATACTGTGAATGTTAGTTCAGCATCTAGGCATGTTCCATTTGTACCTGATGGATTGGAAATTTAGCAGACATTAGGAACCTTTTAGCTCTGATATGAACTGCAGGAAAGCCCAGATAGGAGTTGGGGGCAAAGTTATTTGATCTGGACTGCATCTGAGTGTGCTCAGAATCCCAAGGGCAGAATGGAGTCACATAGAGTGAAGAGAATAGAAAAAATGTTCATCTGATCTGGCCCTTGAAAATGCTCTACAGCCATGACCAAACACAAATGCATGGCTGCAAAGCACTTAAAAAAGGCCTGATCCTGTGAACAATCTTACATGAGGGTTCAGATGAAGATGATCGATAGTTTCATAGTTGGTAGGGTTGGAAGGAACCTAAGTAGATCATCAAGTCTGCCCCCTTGCCATGGCCAGGAAAGAATGCTGGGGTCAAACGACCCTGGCTAAGTGATTATCTAGCCTCCTTTTGAAGAACCTCCAGCGTAGGAGCGAGCACCACTTCCCTTGGAAGTTGGTTCCAGATCCTAGCCACCCTAACTGTGAAGTAGTGCCTCCTGATGTCTAGCCTAAATCTACTCTCAGTCAATTTATGGCTATTATTCCTTGTTACTCCCAGTAGGGCTCAGGGGAACAGGGACTCTCCCATAGTCTGCTGGTCCCCCTTGGCAAGTTTGTAGATAGCCACCAGATCCCCCTTCGGCCTTCTCTTGTGTAGGCTGAACAGATTCAAATCCTGTAGCCTCCACTCATAGGGCCTGCCTTGCTGACCCCAATCATGTGGGTGGCCCTTCTCTGGATCCTCTCAGTGTGTCCACATCCCTCCTGAAGTGCGGAGCCCAGAACTGGATGCAGTACTGTAACTGACCAGTGTTGCATAGAGGGGGAGGGTCACCTCCTTGGACCTGCTTGTGATGAATCTGTGGATGCATGACAAGGTGTGGTTAGCCTTCCTGGCTGTCCCCCCACACTGGCAGCCCATGTTCATTATGGCATCAATAATGACACCAAGATCCTTTTCTGCCTCTGTCCTGACTTGAAGGGAGTTCCCTAGCCTGTAGGTATGCTGCTGGTTCTTCCTCCCCAGGTGCAATATGTTGCACTTGTCCATATTGAAACTCATCCTGTTCTCATCCACCCACCCCTGTAACCTGTCCAGATCCAGATGTAGCCTTTCCCTTTCCTCCAGCATGCCCACTTCTCCCCACATCTTAGTGTCATCCACAAATTTGAATAAGGTGCTTTTCACCCCCTCGTCCAAGTTGCTGATGAAGATATTGAACACTGTAGGCCTAAGGACTGAGCCCTGGCTGACCCCATTGCCCACATCCCTCCAGGTCGAAAAAGACCCGTCCACCACCACTCTCTGGATATGACCTTCCAGCCAATTTGTGACCCATCTGACTGTGTAGGCATCGATGCCACAGTTACCTAATTTCTTAATGAGAATGGGGTGAGAGACAGTGTTGAAGTTCCTAAAGTCCAGAAAGAATACTCCAAAGCAGACCACCTTCATTAACTTCTGTCTGCACATGCCAGGAGCAGGGCTGGGCAGCTCAGGTTCTGGTGATGTTTTCAGAATGGGAGGGGAAAAAGGGAGAGAAAGGAGCTCAGTTTGGGGGGGTTGTTGAGCTGGAGGGTGGGGCAGGTGGATTGGAACCTCCCCAAGGTGGGGGCTTTCAACCCCCCCACACCCTTCATCACCAGTTGAAACATCTTAGATTGAATTCCCTCTGCTCCCTTCCCCGCTTTCCCATTTTGAAGACAAAGCTGGGACTGGGAGGGGGAGGAGCAGAGCTAGGGGAGAGTGGCTGCAGACTCTCAGCTGCTCCAAATTGCAGCTGAATCCCCCTACCACTGGGACCCAACATGGATCCAGGGGATTACTGTAACTTATAGTGCTTCATGCTAAGTGTTATCAGCAGGGACCTTCGTTTTCTCTGATTTAAAAAAAAAATGCCTAATTTTCAGGTTTAAAAAAGTAGCACATCAAAATGAAATATATAATGAAGCTTCATTTTAATCATGGAAAATTATGGATTTGGGGAGTCCTTTTTTGTAATCTGAAAATTGGGGATTTTTTTTATCAGAAAAACCCAGGATTCCTAGGGAGCTGCATTTCTGCCTATTCTAGTGAATCTTGCTAGTGATTCTAGCTGCTTGGGTGGTTTTTCCCCTCCTGGAACAGGGTTGATCTGGATAGCTTTTTGTGATTTAAGTACCTACATTTGTCTGAAGTCCTATTTAGATGTCTACAAGAACAATTAGGTCTGGCCCTCTCTCTTATCTGATGCTTCTATGATTGTAAATACATCTTTTGTCAGTAGAAGTGCGCTCATTAACCTTTTGAAATAGAAATGAGTGCTTGATGTAAACAAGGAGATATTTACCAACTTGGCATTTTGTATGTTCCCTGTAACTTGTAGCACCAACTTAAACTGGCAAAAAAACGACTAACTTCTTTCTGGAGGTTTCTTTTATGTTTCTAACATCTTGAACCTGACTGATATGTTTTCATAATTGTTTTTATTCTGTTTTTTTCCCCTCTTTGTGTCTTCATTTTCTATCTTGACATATTTTCTGTGATTGTTAGTCTGCAAAATGTTTCTCCTTTTCTGTCATTAGCAAACTACAAAACCCTGTAGTTCTAATTTTACTTTAAATATGAATAACAATATTAGACTTCATATGGTACAAGAAATATACCTTACTGCTACTATGTTTATCAAACAACACATTAGAAAAAAGCAATCTAGCGCTGCTGTTGTCTCTTTCAAAAGCATACATTTAATTAAGTTACACTATTTCTAAAATTCAAAAAGCTTAATCTTTTTCTGTCCTTAAATTAAACTCCCTTTGCTCTACAATGACCAAAACAAATAATCTATGACCTACAAACAAGGCACTTGTGTTCCCTAAAGAATTACTTTCTTTTCTCCTCTAGGTTATACATCTTTGAACCTCTCTTTTCTGTAACGACCTTCTGGTGCTCATTAGCATGCTGATTACCATTAACACAGCTATAATGCAGCAATTTTCTTGGTGTATGTCAAAGAGAAATGCTCATCTGAATGCAGTCAAGGGACAAAATTAACTGCATAAATCTACAGCACAAACTGGATCTCATCCAACTTTACACGAGTCTTCTTCCCTCTGCTACGTGTGACATCATCATCTAGCTTCCCACTGATGGCTTAATAAGTATCTCAGGGTTTCATACTATTTAATGTATCCCTTCTCTAAATTTTACAATTCCAGTAATGCCTGACCACCTTATTGCCTTCTCTCTAAATGCATATTTACCTTTAGCTTTTTATGTTATGACTCCTAGTGACTCTACAAATTATGTGCATGTTTGCATGTATGTATGTATGTGTCTAAACACACACTGTTATGTGTGTATGTATATGTGTATAAATACAAACAAAGTTAAAATGTGGGCTTCACATTTTATACATACACACACGCGCACGTGCATTCATATACATATATATATGTGTATATATATATATGTCGCCCACTTTTATACTTTTTAAAGAATATGCTAGACAATAGAATAGGACATTTTATTAAATTGGATACATTTACAGAGCTAAAAATTAGGTTTAGATATGTGAATAAAATTAATAACAGTGCTGTATTAATAACTGTAGTTCAGTAATAGAAGATAAAAGTGTGTGTGTGAACTCCCTCCCCTCCGGCATCTGATTCAGAGTTGCATATTTCACATTTTTGTCATGTAAGGATAATCCTCTGTCCTTTTGTCCTGTTGTCTACTGGGGAGGACATTTGCCCAAAAAGGGGAAAATCAGATTTCTAGGCTCCCACACAGCCTGAGTGAGGCTGAACCCACATCTCCTATTTCCTAGATGAGTATCTCAATCACCAGACCATGACCTAAACATGACTGAGTGGGGCCTTCTTCACAGGACTGCATAGTTATGCTCCCTCTTCCTTGCTGTCTTTTTAGACTGATGATGCTTGCATTTCTCTCCACCCTGTAGCCCACTCCTAAAGGAGGGATAGAGGATGCCTTCTGCCCTGAGTCTTCATCTTAGCCTTAAATACTTACGTCATTAAATAGGAGTGAAGGAACACTAGCGCAAAATACATAAATATCCTGGACAGCATAACCCAGAGCTCCTTTCTTCCATGAGAGTGACACAAATATTTAGAGAGCAAAGCAAGGGTGGAGGACATAAAAAGGTAGAAAAATAATAAAGACAGAAAAAATAGTGAATTTGATAGGCTGAAGGGGATCTTAAAATATTCATGGAGGGGGGAGAAGGCAGTGAGGGGAGTGAGACTGTGTGTGTGTGTGTGTGTGTGTGTGTGTGTGTGTGTGGATACATATGTGAGGGAAGACATTGAAGATGACAGTGGGAATTGTGAGAAAATGCAACAATTAGTGAGGCAATGTACACATACTATATTTAGATATAATGTATTACATAACAGTATGAGTGACATGATTGGACAATGGTTTTGAATTAAAAAAAATACAGCTGCTACATGTATATAGTGCATGTTTACAACTCTCTGACATTTGGAAAACTATAAGACCTAGAGAATCCATTATTGGTAAATATACATGGGAAACAAGTAATGAAATACAATCTAATGTTAGAAATAAATAGCACAACAATATGATGGGGCATGTCCCTCTGGCTGAGCCCTGAAATGGCCTGTGTGGTGGAAGAGAGGAAGGAGTAAGCACCTTTAGAGACATTAACGGATGTGTGGGAAGAGGATGAAGAAAAGTTACCCAAGAACTTACCCTCAGATGATAGGGGCAAGACAGCAGTGAATATCCAATAGAATTTTGGTATAGGGTCACATGGACAAGCTGTTTCAGGGGCTAGAGGGGCTTTAAAAAAATACATATACTGCTGTCTGGAGTAGGGCCTCCATGACCCAACAGCTGGGCATAATGCAGCTGAAAAGCAGTCCTAAGCCTGCCTGTTCCACTACCTGGCTGAATGGGGCACACAGCACTCCATTCGTCTTTAGGTTGAATGTTGTCCTGGTACAGAAACTGGATGGTATGGGTGAAGCAGGGCCCAAAGCCAAAAGCCTCCAGAGTCTGGTGTAACAAGGCATTGTTGACTTGCTTGAAGGCTTTCTGTTGATGGAAGGAAACAAGACAAATGTTCAGGCCAAAGAGCTCAATGGATATCAGCAGGCTTCACAGCAGGAACAGGTTCTGCTGGGTACACAGTAGCTCTGCTCAGGGACCACAGCCAAGGTCATGATCATTGCTAGACAAATGGCCATGTATTTAGCCAAGAGTTTGTAATTGGCAACAGGAGTAATTCTGGTTGCCAGTTCTTAATGTTGTTAAGATCCCTCTTCTTGAGCAGCTGTTGGAAGACAGTTTGTTGTCAGCTCACCGGTAGAATTTCATTCTCTAGGCTTTCTGAAAGACACACCGAAGATCAGTACTGAGAAGGGGCCAGAAGGTCTTACAGAATTTGATGAATAGTATTTCAAGACTCAGCACCTTCCCTGTGTTGAGATCTTCAATGGCAGCACTCAGCTCTGCCCGGGATGGCTCCTGCTCAAGCTCATCAGCTTATGATATAGACATTTTAGATAAGCCTTAGTGCAGATGTTGAATGGCCTATGGACATCAGACTTAGCTGCAAATAACTCTGTGTAAAAGTTAAAAGTGTGTTCCTGGATCTTGTCAGAGTCTGGGAAGCCCTTCCCTGCCAAAGATTTGTTCCGCATACTTTTTTTCCAGGACTCTGATTTGGGATAATCAGACTCCCTAAGTTCTTGAAGGGAGCCTGAGTTTGCATGCCCTGGGCTCCACCCTCCAGTGATTGTCTCAAGTACTTTTTTCTGGAGCTTGAGGTTCTCATACAACCCTATTTATTAATGGCATTCCTCAGGTTTCTCTTGAGTTATATGATATCCTTGTCAAGCTTTGGCAAACTGTGGTGGAATTTTTGGGTCATCTGCTGTGTGTATTGTTGACAGAAAATAATATTCAGGTTATCCAGAAGTAGGCAAAGCAGTCCTGAAAGTGGTCTCCTGCAGGAGAATGACCTTGTGGCATCAGTGTCTGATGCCTTTCCTGACTTGACTAGTGTCAGTCAAGTCAGGAAAGCCCAGTATGAACTGGACCAGATCTGGTTTGAGAGCACTGATAGAACAATATGGCTGCAGTGAAGCAGGAATAGGCGGCACTGGTGATAAAGACCTGATCCATTTAGTGCCCACTGGGGCTTGTCTTTACCCAGGCTTTATTTTATAATAAGATGGAAGTGTTCCCAAATGTTGGCTGGCATGCCACCTGTAAGATGATCAGCAGGTGCTGAGAAGTAAGTGAATGGGGTTCCAGTTCATTTTTATCCACTGTCTCCTAGAGAGTGCAGTTAAAGTCACCCTCCCAGGATGGGGAGGTCACTTTCTTTGGTTGTAGTTTGTATATATGCACCGTGAAAAAGTGTCTTCTTCCAACCAACAGTGCCACATAGTTTTTAATTAGAAAGTGGTGGTACTACTCCCTCCAAAGTGGCATTGATTATTAGCAGGTGATCAGGAGCAACTTCTTGGGCAACCACTATATCTGACTTCAGTTTTTGTGGGAACAGGACCTCAACTCCTTTCCTGGAGCTGGTGGCATGTCTGAGGAAGACTCTTCTCCTCCAGGGAGTGTGCCAGTTTTCCTGGTTGGTCCTGTCTGTATGCATCTCTTGCAACAAAGTGGAATCTCACCATTTGTGGTTCAGGGCTTCAAAGAAGGCTGCTCATTTTCTAGAGAATGCTCATTTCCATTCACCTGAGTAGTCCAAAGGCAAAGAGCAAAACTGTGAGTGATTTGAGAAGGAGACAGAAAAAAAAAAGAGGAAAAGGGAAAAAGAAGAGAAGATTCATGGTTTATCTAGTGTAGTCTGGAAAGTTGCCCCTAGGAAGCGTGGAGCTTATTCCTTACAGATAAGATAGACAGTTGAGGCCTTTGTGGGCCTTGGCTTCCCACTCAAGGAATTTCAGAGTTGTTGTAAATAGCGCTATTTAGGGTTTGACCTTGATTATTGGTTAGTGTTCACTGTATACATATGATTATGATATTTAGTTTTATGTTTATGTATATTATAACTTAATAAATTGTATATAGTTAAGAACTTTGGGCTTGGGCTAACTATATAGAGGAAAGAAGGATCTGACTGAAATTCTGGCATCCCTCTCACAGCACCCACTCCTGCCTACCCATCCCATTCAATTGAGAATACAGCACACCCTTGGGTGTACCCAGGTTACACAAAGTTGTCATGGTGACAAAGACTCCCCTAACTGTGACAACCTTCTCCACCACCTTGCTCACAAGGTTTGGGGAGCTCAGGAAAACCATGGACATTGTGTTGTCCTGCAAGGCACACATGATATTTTTGTAGTCCACCAGATTCTGGACTACCAGGCCATGTCCAGCTGTGCGTGGATGTTTGGTTCCCTGGGGACAACAAGCAATGGTGCATCCTGTGCCATCACTAGTTGTCCCCAGGAAATGCCTGTGCCATGAGCAGGATAGCATGTGGCAAGCTACGCCTGGTGGAGTAGGGGAGGCTGGGGGCTGGCCTCCCAGGGCTGCAGCAGTGGTGATCCTGTTACAGTCTGTCTAGCAGCAGAGTGTGGCTCCAGCTGGCCAGGCTCCAGCTTCAGATGGCGTACGCTGCCACTGCACGTGCAGCTCCACTTTTTTTCTCTATAGGTTTTTTTGACCGTTGGATCTCCAGGGGTCAAAAAACCCCTTTGCACTGCTTCCTTCCAGCACAGAGAACACAACAACGTGCTGTATGTGGTGCTGCAGATGTGTATGTGCTCGTCTGGATGTGGCCCCAGGGTGCATTCCTTTACCCCAGTTGAATGAGGATTGAGGAGTCACAGCCCATGGATTCTTAAGAGATTTGAAGATTCTTTGCAGACTGAGGCTGCATGTTAGTGATGGCCATTGTGGCAGGGAAAGTGTTCATGCTAGAAGTCTTCAGGTGCTGCACGAAGAGCTGTTTGGGGGTAAGGAGGAGAAGGAAGTGGGGGGGCATGAAGGTAAAGGTGAAAGTTTAAAAACTAGTAAAAAAAGGCAAGAGGAGGAATATAAGGTAAAAGTGGCAGAAAATCTCGAAGGGAACAGAAGTGATTTAGAGCCAGGAGGAGGATGTCATAGGCTCAAGTTTGGATCAGCAGGCCAGGGGTGAAGGAGAGGTATAAAAGTAAAAAAAGAAAAAATGGGAGAAAAATAAACAAAAAGGAATAATCTAACCCAGATCAGCCAGAACATTCAAAGGGTGGCAGGAGGAGGGGGAATTAATAGTATTATTTTAGCAAATTTGGAAAGGAGCAAAGCTGCTGCTACGTCCAGATACATAGGTAGATAGCAGAGCATTTGTTTGCTATTAAACAGTGCAAAATGCCTGAAGTTCAGAGGCAAGCTAAGCATTAAATGAAAAGATGAGAAGGAAAATAAAGACGTACTTTACTTTTACAATAGAGAAAACAAACACCAGTGCACATGTGGTGGCAGAGAGAAAGGGGCACTGCTAATGGCAATCAGTTTGTCCTATTGGTCCAAAGAGTCCTAATTATTACATTTGGAAGTAGCTGTACAATACCCTAGAGGACCCAGTTACAGCTAGCTCAGCAGAAGCATCTGCTGAGCAAATGCTGGCAGCTTTACTTTCAGAGCCAATGCTAATGCAAGTAGTGATGCAGGGTTAGATTCAATAAAAGACTTACTTGTCTAGCAAGTGCATGGCCCTAACTGTTAAGTGCCTAGGTTCTCTATACTATGCCTATGGAGAGCTGGGCACGGTTGCCAGATATCAGTACTTCCCCAGTGAGAGAAAGCATGCTATGCCTGCTCCATCCATGCTACATCCCAAATTAGAAATAATTAGCTACCTTAATACAGCAGAGGGTATATGCCAATAAGTAATTCCTCTCTCTCAAGAGGGAGTTCATTAGCACATTTTCAGCCCCCGTGGTGGCTACATTACTATGTGTTTGGAAGATACTAGGTATGATGTACCTTATAGTATTGAGGTGATGTAGATATATCCTAATGCCTCAGAATGGGGTCCAAGATAGCATGCTGCACAGAGTGCTGGCTCCAGTTAGCCAATAAGATATGCTGAAAACAGCAGAAAGACGCATTTGAATCTTTCCATGCTCTGAGGCTTATTGAGAGGTGAAGTGAGATGTCTCTGGGCACTTGGAATCAACTATTCACTTCTGTGGGTAGGTACCTACAACTATGTTTGAAAGAAATAAACACAGTTACTTGAAGAGGTTGGTAGAGGTGCTGCCACCCACTTTTTTAATAATAGCCTACAATGGTTAAAGAACTTACCCAGAAACTATTAAGATCTTGATTCACCTGTTTCCTCTATCTGAAGAAGCTCACATCCACATCTCCAACCTCTTGAAGAGTGCCCTAGCCCCAAAGCTAAAAGCTATTCTAAGGCGAGAGAATGACATTTGGTACCGCACCAGATAAAACTGCAGTTCCATGAAGTATACAATTCAAGATTCACTTGGGTTAGAGAGAGAGAGTGCAAGAGCAAGCATAAACATTAGGGCTGTGTGAAATGGCGCTGTTCCATTTTGACTTGAGTTTTGAGGTTTGAATGAAACAGCAATTTGTTTCAAGTTTCATTCTGAGTTGAAATAGCTGTTCCATTTTGCGACATTGAAACAGTGAGGCTGTTTCGATGTTGTTTTGTTGTTTTGCCCAACCATCACGCTAGGAAAAGTAACTCAGTTCAGCTGTGCAGAGTTAGCTGGGCTGAGTTCCTTTCCCCAGCGTGATAGTTGGGCTGGGGAAACGAACTCAGCCCAGTTGGACAGACTTCCCATCCCTAGCCTGATCACAGCACTTGGGAGGGGAACTGAGTCCGGCCTTAGTTCTCTTCCTCTGTGCTGTGATTGGATTCTCACAGCCCAGTGGCAGGAGATAGGGAGAGCCAGGACTGCACTCCTAGCTGCTGCTGGGAGTGCAGCCCTGGTTCTCCCCTGTTTCCCACCACCTCACTGATGACTTCAAAACTTTAAATGTTTTGAACTTTCAAAATGTTTCAACTAGCCTTATTTTGTTTCAAGGCTGTTTCGAAGCCCTTCGTTTTGATATGATTTCACTGTTTTGAGATTGAAATGAGTCAAAACAGAGTTGAATCAAAACAGATGGTGAAATTTCACACAACCTTAATAAGCATTTAGTTTAGTGGTTAGGGCACCATGCTGGGAAGTACTCCCAGAAAGTTTCTGTATTTGCATTAAACTATCCTTGGAGAAAATATTAAAACAGAAGTATGATGTGGAAATGAGGACTTCCCTAGCCTGCAGTTTAACCTGGTCATATACTTGCTTTGCTCTCTTTCTGACCCAGTTTCAAACTGGCTCCCATGTAGTCTTGTGGCTGAGACTGACAATCAGATGATTGTTGGTCCTGGCTCCAGGACTATGCTAGAGTCTCAACTAGCTCTCATCCAGAGGCACCAGCAGAAATCAGCAGCAGGGACAGTTTACACTCCTGGTCTCAGATCTCTGTGCCTTCCCCCTGGTTGCCACAGACATGCCTTGCCAGATCTCCCTTTGAAGCACTCTATGATCTAGGAAACTGTAGTAACCATTATCATGAGACTATTCACAACATGTTCCAACTTTTAATATGACATGGTAATGTTTTCTATGATCCTAAATAAAACATTTGCTAAGTATCCCATGCAACAAGTCCCCTAGAACCCAAATCTCCCACTTCCTGTGTATTTGTTCAAATCATTAGAGCTATTATATGAAAGGTTTCGATGTAACTTACTGCATTTTGCAGGTAGTCTGATCTTGTTGGTATATTTTGATGGCAGTGGGTGCATCTACATGTTTAATTCATGCACTTTAGGTAATGCTCATAAAATCTAGTACCTCCCTGTGAGGTTCTGTAAAAATGAACATTAGCCTATTTTGATGTGCATTAGCGAAAGAGCACAATTTTTGGTGATGCTTTAATGCACATTAAAATAGGCTGATGCACATTATAGTGCATGTGTAGATGTGCCCAGCATGTACCAAAGGGAGGTCTTCAGGGAAACGCTTAGTTTCTGAATTCCAGTTGGGCTTAGGAGTGACATAGGTGTTAGGCTTTTGAAATCAAGGCAGTTCTGAAAAACTGGCACAGAAATATAAGTCTAGGCATCTGGAGAACAGCAGTCACAAAGAACAGAAAGAACAGCAGTCTTTCCTGCTCAAGTGCAGGTGAGGCTGGACCTGATAATCTGTAAGGTCCCTTCCAGCCCCTAATAACTAACAACTATGAAACATTGAATGCTGTAGAAATGGCAGATCCAGCTCTAAGATAACCATGGATGGATGTGGTATCAGACTTCAGCAGTGTAGATTATAGCACCACAATGAACATCTGTACCTGATCCTATTGCAACATATGGTAAGTTGCATTCTGCCAACATCCTGTGGAGCACTGTGGCACCCCACTCACCCTCCCTTGCAGGATGGCAGTCTAGTCTAAGCCAGAGCTTGGCTGGCACTGCCCCTGGGTTCTCAGTGACCTGAGGTGGCAAGGCCCCTGTTTCCAAACCCCTCCCTTGTTCCATCCAGGCATCTGTAAGTCACTATCTAGCATTATCACTCAGTATGCAGATTCCATCTACCCCATCTGGGCATTTGTAAAGATTGCATCTTTCAATTAAGTTCTGTGCTGTTTGCTGGACACAACATTCACACAGGGGGCTGTCCCAGATGTTCATTTTCTACAGTGGTGTTTCGAAGGGTCTGTATCCAGATCTCAGTCTGTTCAGCTTGACCTATGCTTCTCTGTCAAGGTTGTGCCAATGGGTTCTCATTTGGTGTTGATGTAAACTGCTATAGGAATAGATTTCACACCAGATTACTCTGAATGATCATTTCAGATGCTTGCAGATGTTAAAAACAAACATACAAACAGGCTTTACCAGAAGAAGTAGTGCATTACTTCAACCTGGCTCCTCAGTGTCTGTATAGATCAGGTGCTTCAGCAGGTTTTTTTGGTGCTTTTATCTAAAGCCAATTCAATTAGTTATTAGATAAAAGCATCAAAAAGACCCAATAAAGCACCAAATCTATACACACGTTGGGCAAACTGGGTCCAACTAGTGCATTGCCTCTTCTGGGCATGCACTGAGTTCAGTGACAGAGAGCACCAAGTTTAAAGCTCTGTTTTGTTTTTGTTTTTTAACATCTACAAGCAGCCTTCATTTCCATATGCCCCACCTCTTATCTAAATTTAACACAATGCAAAAGGCAAAATACCCAGCCTGCCAGGCTCTCCATAGACCCAGAAACCTGGCAGCAGGGGAACAGATATGGTTTGTCTTCTTATGTCACTTGGTCTAATGCCCTAGAACACAGGGAATACATCTGTGTGTGTACAAGTTTTTCAGCCTGTTATGAGTCTCTGCACACTGTTAAGTGCAGTGTTGATCTTTCTAGTGTGACTTGTGGATCATGCAGGAGAACAATCATCTGCTGGGGCATATACCATTTCAAGTGCAGTGGTTCTGAGCACTTTGAAGTTGGCACCCCATGTCATTCTGGCTAAACATCTTAAGGTATCTACCTGTGCAGAAACCACCTGCTGACCTTCTGAATGTGGTGTGTATAGGTGAGGGGATGGTCTAA
Organism: Caiman crocodilus; assembly: GCA_030014935.1. NCBI lineage: Eukaryota > Metazoa > Chordata > Crocodylia > Alligatoridae > Caiman > Caiman crocodilus. The sequence continues at coordinate 122,045,322 of JAGPOW010003316.1, forward strand.
TGTGACTTACTGGTAGGTTGGGATATGCTCACGGGGAACAATGTGGTTGCCTACTCTGACATTTAGCATGCTCTTGGCACAATGATTGTCCATGTGGGAGACTGATTATACTGATTTATTGATGCTCCCTACTAACTCTGAAGCTTTCAAATATCCCCTTCTAACTCCATGCTACTGACCTGGAATGAAACTAGCATGGGAGGAGGTACAGGCAGCTGGAATCAACCTATCATCTCCATGATGTCCCTGGCCAAGCCCAACTTCCCTGGAAGCCAGTTCACACAGCCTCAGCTAGAGTGGGGCTTGAGCAACCAGGGCAGCAGTGGTGGAGGTGGGTGGGTATCTCCTTCTGCATCCAAAGACATAAATACTAGGGCTATGCAAAGTGTTGGTTGCTGATTCGATTTGGCCTGATTTGGTGGCCAAATAGCCAAATCCAAATTGAATCAGGAGACCTTTTAATCTCTCTGAATCGAATCAGAGCCATTCAAGAGATTCAGAAAGATTCAATGATTCAGACATAGACACAGCTTTAAATGTTTTTTCTACTTACTTCAAGGTACCAGGCAGCTCATGAAAGATGAGATGCTGGAGTGGATGGAGCATCCCATGGGAGGAAGGGGAATGGTCCCCAGCACGCTCAGCAGTAGACCCAGAAGTGAACTAGAAGCACTTCTGGTCGAATTCCATGTCTGCTGGGGAGCAGCCCCCCTCCCCCCCAGCTTGGCAACTGGTGCCTCCTGGGTTTAGGAGACAGCCAGTGTCTCCCCCTGGCCAATCACTGACGGGGGGTGGGGGATCCTCCGCCCACTAGGCAGCGGACCTGGAAGTGGAACAGAAGTAGTTCTGGTCCACTTCCGCTTTTGCCACTGAGCACGTGGGGGGCCCTCCCATGCTCCTTTTGGATGCTCCATCTGCCCCACCATCACAGCATTCACAAGCTATGCCTGGTACTTTGAGGTGTGTACAAAAAACATTTAAAGTTGTGTCTATGGCCAAATTGCTGATTCTTTGAATCAACATCAAATCTTCAGATTTGGATTTGGCCGAATTGAATCAGGACAGCCGTTGAATCAAATCACTGTTCCAGATTCAGGCTGAATCTAAATCCAAACTGAATACAACTTGTTTTGCACACCTCTAATAAATACAGATGTCAAGATGGTGAGAATGAGAGGGAAGAGAAGGGAACGGGAGGTGCTGCAAGCACAGAGAAGAAGGGATGGGGTACCAAGACAGAGGAGAGGGAGAGATTCATACCTGATTTGGGAACTTATAAAAAGTTTCTGGTTGCTGCTTCTGAAGTGTGGTCTGCCTGCCTCAGTCACAGGAGTAACAGGAGTGAGCAGGGTAGTACAGCCACTTCTGCAATGCAGGTCACTGCTCCTAACTCCCACACTTTTAAAATCCATGGAGCCCCTGTGGGTACAGATGACTCAAATCCAAGATACGCAATTTATATTGGTGAATGTTAAATATGGATTTTCAATACCTCTTAGAATACTGGAGAAGTTCTAAAAAACCTGGAAGAAAGCTGGAGTAAATGGGAGGCCCCAGTAATTATAGATTTGTCAGCCTAATATCTGTCCCAGAACAGAATTAATGACATGTGCTGTAATTAATCAGGCATTAAAGGGGGGATTATAGTTAATGCCAATCAATATGGGTTTATATTGAGTTTATAGACTTTTCTCTGCTATAACAAACTAAATTTGATTTTTTATGAGATTACACATTAATTGAAAAAGTGCAATGTAACATACTTAGTCTTCTTTAAGGCATTTGGTTTGATAATGCATGACATTTTAATTAAGAAGCCAGAACCATACAATTTTTTTTACATATCACGTTAAATAGTTTAAAAACTGGCTAAGAGATGGGGCTTAAAATATGGTTGGAAACAGGGTAATGTTATCAAGCAAGTGTGTTTCTAGTAGATTCGCACTATTTAACATTTAATATTTTTACCAATGACCTGGAATAAAGTATACAGTTATCCCTGATAAGGTTTCCAGATGACACAATAGTTTGAGTGAGTGTTAAGTCATATAAAGGAAGGTTAGTAATACTGTGTGACACTGATCACTTGGCATGCTGGATAAAAGCAAACAGGCAGAGATAAATACATAGATCTATATGAAACTTCAGATTAGAACTACAATACAATTTTTTTAATCAGTAAAATGAATTATTCATTGAAATAACTTACCTAAGGTTCTGGTGGATTCTTCATTATTGGCAATTTTTAAACCAAGATTGGATATTTTTTCTAAAAGCTTTGTTTTAGTTCAAACAGGAATTAATTCAGAGCAGTCCTGTGACCTGTGTTATAAAGAAGGACAGAGTAGATAATCACCGTAGTTCTTTCTGGTCTTAGAATCTATGCATATACGATGCAGAAGCAAAGTATTCCATGTGATCAGATAATAAAAACAGTAGATAAGAAGCTGACTATTTAAACTTAGTGAAGAGAAATGATGCACAACTTGTAACTATAGTCAATTTTGACAAGGCTTCAAAAATACTTTTTAATCATGGCGATGAATAGCCACAGTTGTTATTGGTTGAATCCAATTCTATCATCTCCTGTAAGAACAGAAGCATTTATCCTATCTTCCATGATTATACAAGGACAAAATTCAGACTTACTCTAAACGTGTATGTGTGAGTCTATCTGTCATTAGAAAGAGATGGACAGATGGCCAAAGAATCCGAACTTTTCAGTTACAACACTTAGTAGGTCAACATAGGGGAATTACTTTCATCTTGGCTTATGCAAGATATAGGGAAAGAAGTCTCCTATTAAAATTTCATGGGTTATAATTAATGATCCCTTTCATAAAATTGCCTATAATATCTTTGAATCTTAGACAGACTGAATCTACCTGCAGGGAGAATTTTCTTTGCAGAGATACATGGAGGATCATAAATTGCCCTGTTTTAGTAATTTATTGGGTCTTTGAGGGGCTAAAACTTCCTTTTTCTAAAGAGCAGAATTCAAAAGAAATTTCCTGCTCTAATGAAACTAAATATGGAAATATTAAAGACCTGCTAAAGAAGCAAAAATTCTACATACAAAATCTCTCATAGAAGCTTTTGGTATCTGGAAACTGTATACAAGCTTCATTGTTCAGCTTCACTGTTCATAGCTCTCCCAAAAAACTGCAATGTATCATAATACTCTGTTAAATTGTCAACCTACTATGTAAGTTGGACAATAGGAAACTTATTCAGATAATTGTTATGAGGAAGAATCTGTGTAGAAATTAAATTTAACAGCTCTTCCAGCATTATATTAAGAAATACCCCTGAAACCTAATTGGAGGTCAGTGAACAGTTGCAGTATGCCTTTAAACAGAAAATATTTCTAATATATTGCAAACACTTGAAGCTTAAATGTACAATAATAAATAATCTGCTAAGTAGATGTCCACATTTCTGGAATGATTTCCTACTATTAAAATATGCTATGCCTGTTATATCAACTATCAAAACTCAGAAATCCATTTATTAATGAGACATATTGCAGGCAAATAAAATATGTGAGGGAAGGACAGATTCTGCTTTAGGAAAAATTATGAAAAACAAAATCGTTCTTGATTTTAACTGAATTAAAATAGTCTGTAGCTTTTGGACTCTTGCAGACTTTTTCCAATAAATGAAAGCTTCCTTTGTGCTTGCCAGACTGACAAATGGTAAAGAACAGTGGTATTTCTTTTTTTTTCCAGCCATATTCATCTAAAGTACCACTGCAGAAATAAAGATGACTTATCAGTGATCACCATTATATGTCAGAGATCATCAGAATAATTATTTCATCTATTATTTTCATATGTATATAGAGTAAAGAGTTCCTTAGAACTTTTTCTTATGCTATTTAACAGACACTTATTTGTGAATAATATACTTAGTCGTGAAGGGACAAGTTGAAAATTACTATATTAGTTATAATGTAACTGTAGTACATATATTGTTATGAAATATGTAATTGAATATGGTGATTCTGATTAAAGAGCTCTGGAGATTAAAGTCTTTCATTCCTTTAAACAAGTAAGCTTCCCCTCATGGTCCTACAGTCTGACTTAGGAGGGACCACCCACAGGGGTTAAAGATGTGTTTGGTCTTCATATCTATTGAGTTCTTGGTCTCTGACAAAACAATCAACAAGAGTGGCAATTACAGGGACAGTTTTTATCCAGGAGGTCACTACATGTACCAACTCGTATTATATGGGCCAATGAACTTACGCCATAGGATGCTATCAGTTACCAGTCACTTCAGAGATGGGCAAAAGACACGATAGCCCAGTATTAATCCCCTGAGCCAGCCAGTCCCCAAGAGTTCATTTAAGTGTTACACTGACCTTTTCATTCAGACTACCAGTTTCTTAGCGCTGTATCAAAGCTGGTAGCTGAAGTGGCAAACTAATCACTTGCATGTACAGCATACTGCTGCAGGCACTGGTGTGATAAATTGTCCAATTTTACTAAGCAAGGTTGCTCAGATAAAAGAGACTCACAATAAGGGTATATACAGCTGTCTTTGTTGTGGACTAAACAATAACGTGTCATAGTAAAGCCTTTTTATTTTTATTTTTAATTGTCATATTTCTCAAGCATGAACATTTTCTTCAGTGAGAAGATCCAAAAAGTTGCAATTTGCATAAATATTTTAGATCACTTTTAAAGTAACAGCTGTCATGAAGAGCAGCATTTCCATTTGTTTACAAAAATGGGAAATCATTACCATTTCGATGCCCTGAGAGAATTGAAAATACTTATATAAACACAGAGTAGATTAATATGTAGAACCAGTTTGTGCCCCAGTACTCATGTACACAAGGCTGCCTTGACCTAAATGAGAACCATATGCTTCCATCTTATGTTGGCCCCTCTGTTAATCTATGCTGCATCTATGCTCCTGGATAAAAACTGCCCCTCTGTTAATCTATGTTACTAATTCTCTGAAGGCAACAACAGGTTTATACTTCATAATGTAAATTATATGTTCTAAAGTAACCTATGGCTAACTTTCTTATTGTATAATTGTTCTGAAAATGTGTGTATTAACATTTCTTTTGATTTCTGCTAATTTGTTTGTAGAGAATGGGAAATCATTTCCACAATAGTCTTTGGTTTGTGTACATATACACATATATGTATTGGACCTATTTTAGCTTATCAGCAATTGGACAACAAAAGTACATGTACTGAAACCAAATGACAAATTCCTATGCAATAGCTCATATTCTGCAAGAAATTAATGTCAGTCATTGGGTGTCAGTGCTTTAACAGATCAGACACTGAATAATAGAATCATGGAAGCATAGGGCCAGAAGGGACCTAAGGAGTAGGGCTTTGTGAATCTTCAGTCCCTGATTCGATTCGGTGGAGATTTGGCCCAATTTGGTGGCTTAATCTCTGAATCCAAATCAAATCAGAGGACCCTTTAATCTCTCTGAATCTAATCAGAACCCTCTGAATCGATTCAGAGACATTCGGAAAGGTTAGGCGATTTGGACATAGACACAGCTTTAAACGTTTTTTCTACATACCTCTAGGTAGCAGGGGCTTGTCAGTCCTGTGATATTGGGGTGCATGGAGTGTCCCAGAGAAGCATGGGGGCTCCCCAGTGTGCTCAGCAGCAGACCCAGAAGTGGACCAGAAGCACTTCTGGTCTACTTCCAGATCCACTGGGGAGTGCACAAGGCATCCTTCCTGTGCCCTCCTGGCTTGACGACTGGTGCCTTATGGGGTTGGGGGGGCACCCAGGGTCCCCCTGTAGCTGATTGCTGAGCAAGTAGGCTGGGGAGCCCCCAGCATGCTCCCTGGCAGACCCCAAATTGGACTGGAAGTATTTCCAGTCCACTTCTGTGTTCACCACTGAGCACATTAAGAACCCCCCTCCCACTCATGTGGGATGCTTCATGTCCTCCAACATCACAGCATTCACTAGCCTCTCTGCTACCTCAGGGTATGCAGAAAAAACTTTTAAAGCTGTATCATAGTATAATAGTACATAGGGTCAGAAAGGGCCTAAACAGATCATCAGGTCTGACACCCTGCTCTGGGCAGGAACAGGTGCAGGGATCATATCACCCCAGCCAAATATCTGTCCAGCCTCCTCTTGAAGACCCACAAGGTAGGAGAGAGCACCACCTCACTTGGCAGCCATTCCAGAGCCTGGCAGTCCTAACCATAAAGTAATGTCTCCTGATGTCCAGCCTGAACCTTCTCTCTAACAATTTATGGCTATTATTCCTAGTAAACCTGGGTGGTGCCTGGGGGAACAGAGTTTCCCTCAATTCCCACAGTGTGTTTGTAAACAGCCACCAGATCCCCTCTCAGCCTTCTCTTGTGGAGGCAGAATAGGTTCAAGCCCTTTAGCCTCTCTTTGTAGGGCCTGCCCTGCTGCCCCTTGACTATGTGAGTGCCTCTCCACTGGACTCTCTTAATGCTAGCCACATCCCTCTTCAAGTGCAGTGCCCAGAACTGGATGCAGTACTCCAACTGCAGCCTGACCAATACCGCATAGAGGGGAAGGATCACCTTTCTGGACCTGCTTGTGATGCATCTGTAGATGTATGACAAGGTGCAGTTAGCTCTACTGACTGCTTCCTTGCATTAGCAGCTCATGTTCATCCTGGAGTCAACAATGACTTCGTGATCCCTTTTTGCCACCATGTTGACAAGAAGGGCACCCCCCAGCCTATAGGTGTTTTGCTGGTTCCTTCTCCCTAGATGCAGTACCTTGCACTTGTCTGCATTGAATCCCATCCTATTCTCATCTGCCCACCTCTGTAATTTGTCTAGATCTAGCTGGATTCTGTCCCTCCCCCTGCCCCACAACTTGGTGTTGTGAGCGAATTTGGACAGCATGCATTCCACATGCACATCCAGATCGCTGACAAAGATGTTGAACAGTACAGACCCTAGGACCAAGCCCTGGGGGACTTCACTGCCCACATCCCTCTAAGTCAAAAATGACCTGTCCAGTACCGCTCTCTGGGTGCAACCATTTAGCCAATTTACCACCCATCTCCAGATGGATCACCGATTCTCCAAATCAGCGTCGAATCTTCAGATTTGGTCTAATCAAATGAGGGACAGTGATCCAAATCAACTAATCGAATCACTGTCCCTGATTTGATTTGGCCAAATCTGAATCAAATAGGGCCTGCTTTGCACACCCCTACCAAGGAGAATATCTAATCTAACAACCTGCATGAGGCAGAGATCAACCCTGACTAAATTACCCCAGCTGAGTGTCTGCCTGACCTACTCTTAAAGATATCCAAGGATGGAGATTGTATGACCCCTCTAGGGAACATGTTCCAGTGTGTGACTACGCAGTGAGAAAATCCTTCCTTTGTAATCCCACACTTATTCAGACATACCTTGTTAGAGTAACAGAAAACTATTACATACACACAAAGGTTGCATTTTATAATTTTGTAGGACTTCTATTCCAAAACACAAAAATGACAGTGAAAGAACATTACAGAAACTATATGAAATGTGAAACACAATTCAGCATGTGCAATGCCTAGCAAACCTTTGCTCCATGCTAGGAATCTCCTCAGCTACTCATTGGTAGATATGCTTTCTTCAAGAACCTTGCACAAATGGGATTTTGCAGGAATGTCTATATTGCATTCAAGAGTGGATGGACAGCAGTAGTGTAGGCTACTGGCTGAGTGCCATGAAAATGTTAGCAATACCTGAGTTATCTAACTTAAAGCTAGACTTCCATTACTTGACTTCTATTCATGCGTTTAGCTGTAGTGTACACACAGTCTTAAATATGCTACAGAGGGATGGACAGGTTTAATTTGTTATAATAAGGGTATAATCAGGACTTCTGAAAACAAAAAAGACAAGAGCAAGTAAGAGGGAGCAATGAATTCTATTCCCAGCAATTCAGGTAGAAAGAGGAGTCCTGTATCCTAGTCCCTGATCACAACATTGTTTATGCATTTTATTCACTGATTCTTAATGGAAAATATATAAGCAGAGACCAGAACTTTGCACTGCCAGTCAAACACCCTCATCACTGCTTTCCATAGTCATGCCTTCTCTTGCTTGCTGTCTCTATGAATCTTGCATTCTCTGCACAGTGACCCAGCTTCATCAGGAGAGATGGAAAGCAGTTTCAATTCCAGTCTTGCCTTTGACCTGTTGATGAAGGTGCTTTTATGGGAGATGTGGGGAGGAGAGGGGGGTGATTATGTGCCTAAGGATGGGACAAGTTTTCAGGATAGGAATCCTAATCTCACTTAGGACCCTGGGGTAGGCACACATATTTGCAGTACCTGATCTACAATAAGATGGCTTGCTTTAAACTGTTATCTAGCTCCATTCCAGCTAGTGCAAATATTCACCAGTGCTTGGAGCCACACCGGAAACTTCATCCAAGTAAGTCAGGGTGGGGAAAGGGCAGGTGGGTTTGGGGAAGCCTAGTGGGTCCATGGGAGGGTTGGCAGGTCTGTGAGGCAGGGTTCATGGGTCTGCAGGGGGAGCACCACCCAGTTCTTCTTCATCTTCTTATCAAGTGTAAACAATATGGTAAAGCTGGCATTCCAATATCGCCGTCTATTTCTCCCAGGGAGTTTGACACACGGAACTGAGCACACTCTTCATATTTAACATTAGTGAACTGGGGACAAGCCTGAAGCAGCCAGATGGGGGAGTGTTCAGGCTTAAGTTCCCCAAGACCTACTCACGGGAACAGACAAGCCTCCAGAGAATCAGAGAGAAGGCTCTTCTAGGCACAAGCTGCTGGTAGGGACAATTTATACTTCAAATGTACTTAAAAGCAAAACAACACTAGTCAAATAATACAATTGAAATTTGAATCAGCAACTTGTTCTACATTGGTTTCACTAAGGTTCTACACGGATAGAAAAGTTTGCTATGGAAGCTTAGTATCAAGCTCATCCACGTTAATGACTAATGATCTGTAAAGTGGACTGTGTCAAAAGCAAATTTTAAATAACAGAAGCGCAGTAATGGTTAGCATGTTCTAAACTCCACCAGCAATATTCCCAGCCTCCATGACATCTTTGGGTAGATGTGATATCTTTTATTAGACCAACTGAGTAGTTGTATTCACAGAATGCCATGCATGCTTTCTTGAGTTTGTTTTGCTGATTGTTGCATGTCTAGTCTCTACATCTAGGTAGTGTCAAGCTGCATTCAGCCTTATCATCTTTATATTTATATGAATTGTGAATGTATGTGTATCAAGTAGGCCACTACAGACATGGTACAAGACATGAATGAAGCCATTTCAGACAATGCTGAATTCTCATTTTAGAAGGAGAAGCCTCTGGTGAGAATAGTATATGGCTATCCAGGCTATTCAGGAAAGGATGTTTTTCACAGTGGAGAAATTACATGAGAAGTGTGCAGAGAACTTAAGTGTATAGAGAAATTGCTTTTCTTTGCCATTTAAATTGCTTCATTGCTATGACTTAACAGAAGTGTACAGCTTTACAGCACTTTAAAAATGGATACAGCACTTTAGATTAACCCTTGTTAAATGAGGTACTAAGTTTGAAGTGCTGTATTTTACAGCACTCTACCAACCTACAGTGCTTTAAATAACTTTTGTTCGCTGGTTAAATTTTTGACCAATGGAGAAGCCCCAGGAGGCTGCAAAGTGTCCCCTGCCTTCTAGCGTAGAAAATGCAGAGAAGTTAAGAGCCCCCAACCCCCAACAAACACTACACTTTTATCATATTTAAGAGCTCTGTAACTTTATAGTGCTATAAAAAAGTGTGCTAAATTACAGTGCTGCAAAATGTGCACAGAGCACTTGCATATACACCCAGGATACTGGATTTCTAATCTTTATTTTTGAAAGGATGTAAAGATTCTTTTGGTCACCGTTAGATCATGAAAGACTTCTCATCTGGTAAATAACCACAACTTTGTGGGGCAGGAAGTAATGATATGAACTACAGATATGATATGTATTACAGATATGTAATAACTCAGTGGATGATGTATGTAAATGGCCAGATAAGAGACTGTACTTAAGCTTTGCCAGATCAAGTGTTTGTGCTTAGTTTGCTCCCAGGAACGTAGAATGGCTTTAGGCCAGAAGCCAATAATCTTATCAAGCCATGGGCTAGAACAACCTGGTTTCAATCTGATGTGGGCTGGGCAGCTTCAGCAGCATGTCAATGATGAGAAGCTTTCCCTGTACACACAGTGGGGCCAGGCAGCTGGGAACTGTGCTTGAACTGCTGCTGGTTTTCCCAATGACCTCCACCAACCTCCCACCCCTACCCTATTCCTCAGCTGGGAAACAAGTACAGCTTTCAATGAGAAGGAAACAGTATCAGGGTTGTGCAGATGGGAGCTGCATCCATGCTGCTGTTGCTTTTCCCTGGCCCTGGTCTCCCTGCTTCTCAGCTGCAGCATGGGAACATTTGGCCCCAGCACAGTCCCCCACTGGCTGGAAGCTGTATCCCTGTTGCAGCCTTGAGGAGGGAGAGTTAGGGGAGCAGGACAGAAGTGGTAGAGGCACAATATACAGTTGTGAGGGAGCTTCCAGATGTACCCAGTGCATGTAGGAAGAATCATCATAGCAGGGACATAGCTCCCCACTACCCAGCCTTTATGCAGGTACTTGCTGCTCAGCCCCAGTTTGAGCATGAGCAGCAAGGAGTAAAATCCTCTGGCTCCATGGGCTAGATCCAGTGGCTCAGTGGGCCAGATCTGGCTTGTGAGCCACACGTTGCCAATGCTTGCTCTAGGTCCTCAGCCACTGGGAGGCCTTTCTGGAAGAGCTGCTTTCTTATTTGTTGCCTGTTGAGCTGAATAGAAGTTGTAGTCTTAGGTTTAAGATGCAGGGTAAGATTGGTTTATTGTTCTAACATTTCCTTTTGTTTGTTTATTCTTATCTCTCTGTTTGTATCTCAATATACAACTACTGATGTTTGCTCTTATTTTTATAATAAAACTTTTATAACATACCTATTTTCAGTAATAACAGTGATCTCAGAGCATATGCCCAAAAGCCTCTTCTATGGAATGGGAGATCTAAAATTTCTGAGAATATGACCAGACAAGGATACGATTCTTCTATCTGGCAAAATCCCCTCTGCTAAGAGCTGGCAAGACCTAGGTGAAGCAGATAAGACGGAGGCACCATTGGTCATGGAGGTGATCTTTGGAGCATCTCATTCTGTTCTCAGTGATCAAGTAAAAGACAACAGAGAGAGGTTTGGGGCTGAAGGAGACTCTGAGAGATGTGAAAACATCACTGAAACTGTGAAACTGGTAGTTTCAAAAGTACACCTGACTCTGTGGGAGGTCAGAATGCGTCACAGAAAAATTAGATAGTCTTGTCACAGGTAACTGAGTTCTTGAAGGCAGAAGCTTGTATGCTCTTGCAATGACATCTACATTTTTTTTCTTGCAAACCTATGTCAATGTAGTTTAAATATTTCTTATTCTTTAGATCCTCCTCCTCCTGCTCATGCCCTGCTTATGCAGCACCAGGAGTGCACAATATAGAGAGGTAAGGAAGAAGAAATACAGCAGGCTTATGATTTAAAAAATGGGAACAATAGGACAGAGAATGGCTGAAGAAGCTCATAGATCCATTGCTCTATCCTCTAGCATTCTGGCCGCATTAAAAACTCCCCATTATGCTCATTAGCCCAAATGTTTTGGCATGGTGCCAGAATGGGTAGGAGAGAGGGAAGTAATATGACAAGGAAGAAAGAAGACTGAAGGGTAAGAGTTGATGAAGAATTAAGAGTTAACAAGGCAGACTGGACTGGGAGATGGAGAACTAATGCAATGAGTAAGAAAGAACTGGTAGAGGCGGTGGAGAACTGAAAGAGAGCAGGACAGACTTGATAACACAGGAAGGAGAGTGCCTATTCTACAGAGAAGAGAACCGAGTGGAAGAAGGATACCAGGTGAGAAGAAAACAGGAGCTGAAGACCAAAAGGTACAATTTATGGCATATGGTGTGGAAGGCTAATGTATTTATGAATAAGTAATAGATTAGGAATAACTGACATGGTTGAGAGGGAAGTCGTTTAATGGAACTCCCATTTTAGAAAATTATCAATTTCTCAGGCTTTTTTACTGAATCCATTTAAACAGATCTGACCAGGTACTTAGCAGGCCATAGAACTGGCTTAAGGCTAAGTCTGTAATAGCAAGAGAGGAGGAGCTGTATGAACAGTGCAAGCCACATGTTACATTTGGTTTCTCTCTGTAGAGGCCATGTACTTTTTGAGCAGGGGCCATGATTTGGTCCAGGATTTGATGACAAGTCAACTGGAGCTTGAAGCAAGTGAACAATGCAGCATTGAAACCAAAGCCTTTGAGCTTAAACACTCAAAGCTGACAGCATTAAGTTTCCATAGAAAATATCTTTACAAATCAGGACTTCTGTGTAGAAAAGTTTCAAACAAATACACTCTGCAGTCCCATCTTTTGCCCTCTAGTTAATGTCAGCAAAGCTAGAAATAAAATACTTACTGTTTCCATGAAAAAGTTTGACAAGGACTAAAAGATATTTTTCTGTAGATTTTTTCTTAAAGTTTGCAGGATTTGGTCAAAAAACTCAGGGTCCCTAAAATTAACAAATTGGATAAAATGTTATATTCTTTCAAGCTGGATGTATCAGTTTTTGGTGCTTTTGGTAGTAGAACTAATTATACTTAAGTGGACCAACACAAACTATTGCAACAAGAACAATGTTTTTGGCAGTGCACACTTCAGTGTGTTAGAAATATTAGACCGTATGGTTACTCCAATATTGTTTACTGCCAAACTTTTCCAATAGTATAGACTTAACCTTAGCCATCCTGCTTCATATGTCAAAATAATATAATTGTTACGTATCAGTAAGTGGATATGCATCTCAACTTAAGAGAATCTAAATTACATGCTTAGAACACCAAAATAAAATACGTCAATTTTAAATTTGGTTTGTCTCTATCTTCCTGTTTGTCTGTCTGTACATAATACACGTGTATCACTCATGGTTAGAAGAGAAAAAAACCCCATATGTCCTCTATAATGCTATTCTCACAGCAAGAAACAAAAGAAGCATAGGATGGTGTCATATATTTATAGTTATCTTTCCATACATAGGAGTTTTGAATGTGTTATCTTGTAAGATGTATTGCTAGAAACACTAAGGTAAGTCTGGTTTTATTATTTTAATATTGACAGACTCTTGATATGTGGCTCTTAAAAGGAACTTTGTTTCAACAACTCATGGCCAAATCCTGGTCCAATTTACATTTGAGTAAATCCAGAGTAATTTCAGTGAAGAGCTGCAACAGTTTAATTGAAGAATCTGACCTCTAATATTTACTGTGATTAAAAATAGATTTTTTTTAGTCTGCAGTTTAAAATTTGCAAGAGATTTTCCAAATAGAATGACTAATTTGCTGGAAAAAAAAAATGTTGTTATTGATTATAAAAAATATTAGGAAATTAGTGCAGGATACATGTAGATTTTGTTTAAATTAGAATGCTTTGAGACATTTGGATGTCTTGAGTCCTAATACATTCCACTATGATAAAAGACTGGTAGGGTTGTTAATAAAAACTTCTTTGCACATTGTGTATAAACTGCACAACCTTTGCTGTATCAACTTTATGCTCCAATAAACAAGACAATAATGACAAATTATCAAAGCAGGCCTCAGATGTGACCCTCAATTGGGGGAGCAGCAATTTAATGAAGACAAAAGCTAGGTGAAAGCTGCTAATATCATTTACTGATAAACAGATTTTCTCAAGAGGCTCCTAGCTCTATCCCCTGAGGACCCATAAACCTGCATAATTCCATTTAAAATATTGTGCAATTCACTAAATTAGTCTTTGAACATCCTCACTATCCAATTACGAAGCCCCAGCATGGACAGAATAATGAAATTTTTCAAACTGTGGAATGCATGTAGTCTTAACAAACTTATGACAAACACTGAAATTAGCTTTCAATTTTGAGGCCAATGTAGCCTCTTCCTAATGCTTCAAGTCAGAGTTATAACAATAAAACACTATTGCAGTGGCTAAGCAGAATGTAAGAAAAATAAATCTTTGACTTGTACAGAATTCTCAGCACAGTCTACCTTCAGGAAAAAAAATCATAAGAACTTGAATGATGTTTTTGCATTTGCAAGCTATTTGGCCCGCTTAAAATCTAGTAAAAGCTTTACTGAATAAAGGGTACAAAATACCTCCTGGACAGTTTTATCTTCCAGGCAGGCAGAAAAAGGCGAGAGTTTCGGAAGTGAAATTTATTTCTGTTCAAGGATTGCAAGCTGCATTATTAAAGTCATTTGTCATGGTTTGAATATTTCTGCCTGATTCACCATTAAATTGGCCTTCTAATTACCAACTTTGTCATGAAAAGCAGTTGGGCTGCTTCATTCACCAGAAACCTTCAATTCGTTAATAATAGCTTGGTTCATACAGGGAGAAAAAACATTATGTTTAAAATTTAAAATGAATAGTATAGACAATGACATTTAAAAAAAACACATTAACACTGAATTGAAAAGCAACCTTGAGAATATTTAGAATTTATTTTTAATGAAAGATTTATTAATTTGGATGATAAATATTTTACCCTTTAAAATGCAAATTCATTTATAGTGAATACATATGAAATCAAAATGAATCCCTATAACTTAGAGCAGGAAATATTCATTTAGTCAAAGCTTAAGGCCACAGTTCTCAAAGCTTTAGGGCTTCAGGACCATGTGCAAAAATGTTTGTGCAATTACATGTCTAATTTGTGCATGCAATTACCATGACTTTATATGCAGATCTGGTAACTGCACTTGCAAATGGCCAAACAGATGTCTAACTATGCATTCAGATATCTGATTTACTCCTGCAATTGTGGTAATTACATTAGGAAATTAGGCACACAGTTGCGAGTGATTTTTTTTCTCCCTTTGGTAGTTATATAGTGCCAATTGTTGTAGTATCAAGCAGTGGAGCTTTGAGCATTGGAAAACTAAGCCCTCAGCACCACTGCAGTTCCTAGCCCTCTTGCCAGACACATATATGTGGATATTTTAAACAAAAGATTTAATTGATATGTATATAATAACAATTTTAATGAATGTTCCACTTAATATTTGCCACAATTATGAAATATTTCCATTAATTTGAAATCCATTTCTTTTAGATTTAATTTACTAATAGATAAATCTCTGAAGATTTGGAAGCTTAGAGTGCATGGGCACAGCAGAAATTTGGACACTGATTCATATTACTGTGGGCTGCAAAATCACGCAGGAAGTTTTGTGAGACTAGAGTAGTATTAAGATTTTTTGCATTGCCTATATCTTGTTAGGTTTCTCTTGCTCTAGTGATGAGATTAAAAACAAAAGATTTACCGTATTAGATTTCTTTATTAATTCCATCCACTCCAACAGTTACCTTCTAGAAAGAGCCAATATCTTCTGAAGAAGAATATGAAAATTTTTTCTGTTTCATGCAAACAAGTTTTCAAACTATATACCTTTTAAACTATGTACCTACTGTCAGTAGCATGATTATGAGTGGATAAACAGGGCACCAGCCCCAGGTGCTGATTTGGAGTTCACAACTGGCAGGGGTCACCATTGCCTTAGCCATTACTGATGCCCAGGCTGCAAAAACTGTTTGCAACACCCATACCTATTGTATCTAAATCCATACTCAGATGTCAAAGTGATCTGAGTTTCTAAGAGATGTCCACCTTACTTGTACACTTTACTTCAGTGAGAATGATGTTTATGACGCACTTTTGAAAATCAGACTGCTCATTTTGTCACTTGAATATGTATCAATTCATCTTACTCTGGCAGTTTCCCAATACATAGGGATAATTAATTAACTTCAGAAGGGAGTATTTGCATCAGGATATGAGATGTGAAAAAGAGTCAAAGAGCAAGCCAACGTTTTGAAAAGCCTCAGACTAAAGTAGGGCTCTATAAATGGCAGTGAAGTTGGGTCTGACAATAAGAAGGATGATTCTTGGACCAGGTGGTGGGAACCTGCAGAAGAGAGGATGAGGTGCAATTAAAGAATGTGAAGTGCTGGAAGATAGAGGAGGCAGCCCACGGAATAAAAAGAATGAGAGTGAAACTCATTATTAATCATTGCTACATTTCCATAAACTATGCATTATGGTCAATGTGCCATACAAAGAGCAATATATTCCTGGTTCTGAGGCTAAAGCTGTGAGTGAGTATACTGCAATAATAAAAAAGCAAAAGCACATACAAGGCATGCGCAACCAGTAAAACTATTACTTCTTCAGACTGTTAAGATTTTCAAAAGTTCCTTAAATGAGAAGTTTTATCGTTGCAGCTGTGAGAAAATAACATACAGATACGAAAGTGTAGGTCTCAGTGTAACTTGGTGTTTGTGGCAGGATTACTTAAGTCCCTAACCATAGGCCAGATCCAGCCTGACAAGCTGTGTCATCTGGCCCTTGGGAATTCCTAAGGGTCTAGAAATTTGGCAGTCAGGGAGTGGTGGTAGCATGAATTGCTCCTCCTCTGCTGCCAAATTTCCAAACCTATCAGCAGCCATATAGGGTGGGTAATGTGGCTTTGCATTGCACCAGTATCCAGGGTCATGCTAGTTCATGGGCCAGTGCATGACTGGACCTGAACACACAGGTTTAGATCAACCCCACACGCATGGAATTCAGTCTGTGGACTGACCATTGCCACTCCATTTGGCCTGCAGGACTAGAAGCTTGGGTACCTCCAAGCATGGGACGCATAGTCCCATGCAAGGGACCTCCAAGCAAGGGCATGGGACTGAGTTGTGAAAGCCCCTGATTCAAATTCCCTTCTTCACCTGATTCAGAATAATTTTGGATAAAGAACTGTGGTTTCAATGCAGCAGAGCAAGGTCTTGAACCTCTGTTCTTCACATCCTGGGTGGATACTTTAATCACCAGACTATAGAGTATGATTTGCCTTCTGCAGGACAATGTTGGTGGAAACCAGTGTGTCACAAAATATCAGATTCAGTATGACAGTATTTGTTTTACATGAATTTAGAAGAAACTGTAATGAAAAAAATGAGAGGTTAAGGGTGATGTAAGGTGGAAAAGCTGAGAGTGTGAGCACAGGGAGTTGTTAGGTGGAGGATAGTGACAGGGACCCAAAAGATACAGATGTGGGAGTTAAAAAGAAAGCTAAATCTCTCAGGAGAGTAAAAAATAGAGAAGTCTGCAACCTTCAGGATTTCTATTTGTTCTTGTCTAGCACAGTCCCTGTCTGTGACTCTTGTAATCTGTCCTACTACTACTGTTCATAGAAATAATAGTGAATTGCAGTTTTCCCTTACCCTTCCTTCTGCCTCTGCAAGGCAAAGTAAAATAGCAGAATAAAGCAGTGGAGTTTAATTTCTATGGTTTGGTTCTTTAAAACAGAATAGCAAATCAGAAAAACACAGATTAGTGATGTCTAATCCTATGGGCCTGACCTGGAGCGGCAGGGCAAAAATCAGGTATTGGCCCTGTAAGGAAAAGTTGTCTATGATACAAAGTATCAAACCACAGCCTGGAGAAGCAATTGAGAGGGGTGAGAGTGTGGGTGGAGTGGGGGAAGCTGTATAAAGAGGACAACACACTGCAAAAGCAAGGTGTTAGTCAGTAAGATCTTTGTGGCAAAGATTTTTATACAATATCAAACACAATGAGGCCCTGACCCTGATTGTTTCCTGAATGCTGTTTTAAGACAAATAAATAACAATAACAATAATAATAATAATAATTAATTATAGTAAGATGGAAGACAGTCTCAGAAATAAAGCATATTGCCACCATTGTAAAAAGATTAACATTTTTCTTATTAAATGATGAGCTTGCTTTTAATATCAGCATTATAATAGACTATACTATGAATCTCTTTATCATACCTGAAGCACTGTTAATTCATCTTTCATGAATACATTAGAATAGAGGGTTTTCCCATAGGCAAACACATCATATATATTTGCAAATGTCTTACATAACGATGCAAACAGTATGCATAAAAAGTAGCTGTGTTGTGGTAAAAAGGAGAAACAATGCAAAAAAAGACTTTCATTCAATTTCATTAAATACTTAAACCGACAAAATAAAGTAAGTTCAATTTGCTCTATATAAATCTTCAAGGCAAGGAAAAGGCTGCTCTTTTAAATTTATTCTTTAGTTTATATTCAACTATTCATAAAAAGGAGTCAACGACTGGAATAGAACTGATGATTTGTTAACACGTGGATTGCATTTGTTCTTAAAATAAAACAACCCTTACTTGCAGTTACACCTAGTGGCAAATTCTGTAATTTCTTCTTATTCAATACAACCTCTTTATTCTATTTTATGAAATCTTACTGGTGCACCATTCCATGGAAATGGAGCTAGAAATCAGAGCCAGGGATTTAAAATAAATAGTAGTCATTTTATTTAGCTTGTTATCATCTAGTCTAGGCTAAGAATATCACCTTAACAGCAGCCTCTGAATTCATGAAGAGTTACGTAAGGGCCTTGTTGTCAAACATAAAAACAACCCATTTAGTGTCTGCTTTGCATCTACACAGGAAGTTTTCTTTCATTATCCAGCAGCTCCTAGCAGCTTATTATAGCTATTGTTTAATATGTTCTCTGTTTTACAAACGACACTTGTACAGGTCTCATGGGGCCACTGATAGAAGTGTGGCTCTGTCCTTCCCCTGTGTCAACTCTTTTGTGAACCTTTATAATTAGCCACTTAAGAAATTGAGGAAAAGGAATCTCTGGTTGTAACATGCTACTAGAGTTAAGTCAACCAAATGACAGGCCAAACAGATACATAAAAAAATCTTTGCATACATCTATGTACAAAGAGTTAACAAAACCTTTAGAAACATTGGACTAACACAGAAATAAGATATGCGATCACCAGGGATCCTCGTTTTCTCTGATAAAAAAATAGTCAATTTTCAGATTAAAAGAAGTAATCCCAAATCCATATTTTTCTGTGATTTAAATGAAACACCTCTATATATGTATCTATTTATTAATGGTGTTTTGTTTTAATCTATCTATCTATATTAGTGGTGTTTGATGTCAATGATGGAAAAATGTGGATTTGGGGTTACTTTTAATCCAAAAATTGGGGATTTTTTTAATCAGGGAAACTCAGGATTCCTGGTGATCACCAACATGAACTATTGAAAATGCTGGAAAATGCACTATTGTTTTAAAAATATTTCTGCTTTGTGAGTCCACAGACTTCTAGGAAAGAATAGCAGTGGGGATCTGTGCAAAACAGTATACCACACCTTATTTTTCACATTAATGGACCAAATCTTGTGCTTTCTTACTCTAGGGCATCTCATTAACAAGGGTAATAGGATATGAGTCAGTACACTACCTGACCCCAGTTCACAGAAGAGAACAAGTTTGAAATTTTAAACCAAGTCAAATTTTAAACAAAATATGAGATGTTGAATTTGTTTTGATATTGGCATGAAATAACAATAATATGCATAATGCAAATTCATGGGCAGTAGTAAATAGTGATAGTGAATGTAGAACTGTATATTCATTTAGAATCTTAGTAGAACTTTATATGAAGGCAGCATCATGCCTGAACAAAAGAGCAGGGGGGGGGGGGGGGGGAATTAAATTCCTGCCTTAAATCAAAATCAAAACTTCAATTAACTTCAGGGGGTTAAGCATAACAGCTGGCATTTATTAAAATACATATTAGATGCTTGTAAAGTCTCTCTCTCTTCATATGGACCCTAATCACTGTTACAATGGAAATAATAAACCAATTCTGCTTATTATTGTTATGTATGAAAGGATGTTATAGGGAAAGTATATACAATGAAATGTTTTGTTTACCATCATAAATCTTATTTGAAGTATTTAAGGTAATTGCTATGAAATGGACTAAGTCTTTCCATACTGAATTAAAGTATTTTCTAGATTTTACCAGTTCACTGAAAATAGAATCTGATTGTGTTATTTTGAGAAGTATAACTATATTCACATGCATACACACAGCCACATGCACTGTGTATATGCATAGATACACATTAAATATACTGTGTTTATCTTTCTTTTCTTCCTTATCCAACAACACTTTCTCACATGGAGAACTAGGCAGGACATAATTTTCTTTTGTTGTCAAAATAAATTGTTTGTGTTTATTAGTTTGTTTGGGTTTTTGCTGTTGTTGATGTTATTTTTTGATAAGAAGAAACTGTAACTTTCTTGATTCCTGGCAATCAAAAATTGAATTTGAATATGATAGAGGGTTTTTTTTGTTTATTTTGAGGGGAAGGGGAGGGGAGTTTGATGACCAATTTTTTTATTTTTATGACAAAAATGAAATTGTCTATTCAAAAGACTGTTTCCCTTTGGAAGAAAAATGTTTTGATAAAATATAATCTATCAGCTCTATTTTCACAAATAGGAGTCTTATTTCTTCAAATTTTAATAGATCCATAGAATTACAGCAAAGTTGGGCTGGAATGGACCTCCAGAGGTCATCTGGTCCAATCTCTTGTCTGAGAAGAATCATCCCTATCCAAATTTGCCTATATATGTCATTGTTTAATCTCTTAACAAAAGTGCACAATTTACCCTTATACAATCACATAATTTAACATCTTAATCTGCCATAGGTAAAGCAGGATGACCACAGCAGCCAAAGTCCTGATGCTGCAAAGGTTGTTAAAATATGCCCCAGAGATCCAACGAAGAAGATCATGCCCCCTTCTGTAGATGAAGGCAAAAAACTCCCATAGCCTGTATCCTAAGCACCCATAAAAGTATTCTAAGTGCTTATGACAGGTATATAAATGGTAAGGAAATGAAGATTCATTTTGTTGAAGTGTATTGTGTCCACTGATTGTTATGGTTAGAAACAAAAAAACCCTCTCATGAGGAGGATAGTAAAGCACTGGAAAAGGTTACCCAGAGTGGTTGTGGTCTCTCCATCCATGGGGGTTTTTAAGGTCCTGGTAGACAAAGCCTTGGCTGGGGTAATTTAGTTAGGGATGGTCTTATTTTGAGCAGGGGGTTGGATTAGATGACCTCCTGAGGTCCCTCCCAACTCCAGTCTTCTATGATTAATGCATAGAATCCTTGGGGCAAAGATCAGAACCCAGATCTTTCATGAAGTATGTACTCTAGTCACAGAGCTACAGTTATGCTACCCCTTAACTCCTTCTCACTGGCCAAATGTCCCTTGAATTCGTTTTTTTGCCTAGTTTCAACAGATATGGAAAAAGCAAGCGACTCCCATCTCTCTCTCTCTCTCTCTCTCTCTCTCTCTCTCACTCTCCCCCTCCCCCCCACACACACCTTCAGTTTTGTCTCTAGTTTGGAGGATACAGTACTTTCTTAGGAAGTGGGATATATACATTTTAAACCCCTATGGAGGAGAGTCTAGAATCCAGGTCTTTTGCAATCCTATGTTTTAACCGATGAGCTAATATATAAAAGGGGAAGCACTGACAATACCAATGTGATGATGTAATAATGGAAAGCTATGTCTTCCTTCCTCCATTTTAGAAAGGAATCAGTTAAGTACCTAAGTCAGTAGAGGACCCTGAGAAGTAAATCTTCAATACAGGATACACTCCCTCTGTGGCAGAAGTGCTCTGCAGCAGATGACTGAAAAGAAGCAATCCATTATAAGTTGTCTCTCTACCAGTGCCCTATATATGATTCTTAGAGCTGTGCAAAGCTTTGGTCACTGATTTGATTCGGAGGAGATTTGGCCGGATTCAGCAACTGAATCTCTGAATCTGAATTGAATCAGGAGACCCATTAATCTCCCTGAATCGATTCAGAGGCTTCTGATTCAATTTGGAGAGATTTGACGACTCAGCCATAGACAGAGTTTTCTATGTTTTTCTACATACCTTGAGGTCCCAGGCATGGCTTGTGAATGCTGATATGGTGGGATGGAAGGAGCATCCCATGGAAGTGCAGGGGACCTGGAAGTGGAACAGAAGTATTTCTAGTCCACTTCCAGGTCTGCAGTGGAGTGTGTGAGAGACCCCCCTGACTAGGCAAATGGTGCCTCCTAGGTCTGGGGGCCATCCACAGGCCTCCTTCAGCCAATCACCAAGCTGAGGGGTGCAGGGCGGTCAACCACTGAGCACACAGAGGGCTCCCCAAGCTCCTGTGAGACGCTCCATCCGCCCCACTTTCTCAGTGTTCACAAGCTGTGCCTCGTCTGAGGTATGTAGAAAAAAAAATATATAAAGCTGTGTCAGTTATAGACACAGAATCAAATCTTTGGATTTGGCTGAATCGAATCAGGACAGTGATCTGAATCTGCTAATTGAATCACTGTCCCCCGATTTGGGCTGAATCTGAATCCAAATCAAATATAGCCCACTTTGCACACCCCTAATGATTATAAAGCGTCATACTGTAGACGGAGCAATAAAACCTCCACCTCAACGTTCAAAATCTGAGCCTGTGTGTGAGCCCAGGATACAAAGACAACAGTGGTGCTCTCTTGTACCCACTAAAGGTGCCACATTGAGCCATCAATAGTAGATTGTTCAAAACATTATATTATGACCATCTCTCTCATTTCTTTCACAGTTTGCTAAACTGATATATTGTTAAAGTACATCTAGTTAGCACACACCCAAAATGAACGGAGCAGGCCATGACTCTCCAAGTTACTGTTTAAGCATGGATATGTAAAAAAGCATCTCTGCTTAAAGTACAGCTCACAGTGGGCATGTCTACATGTGCATCAACCAACTGTTGCTCCTGCGCATTAAGTGTAGTATCTCTAATATGATGTACTACATAAATACTCAGTAGCTGGTGCTAATGCACAGTAGCAATGGCTCAAGGTCTTTTTGAGATGCTTAATATGCAGACTCATATGTAGACTAATAGTCTAATATGTAGACTCATTCTACTATGCATTAGGGTATTAGTACAGTTTTTGCTGCAATGAGTTAATGTGCAGTAGAATGGGTCTATTGCACATTAAACATCTTGTGTAGATGTGCCTAGTATGAAGGACATATCTACAACTATCACAGCTAGACACTGCAATTCAAACAAAATCTTAAAATCTGAAAAACAAGTATGTAGCATGAAAGCACGACCAGTATGTCATACTGTCATCTTAGCTAAATAAGGTCCCTGTTAGCAAGACATTACTAAAGAATAATGTTTTTTGGATGAGTAAAACAGGTAAGATCTTAACCATTAAAATTCATAAGTAGCTTTGTACAAGCATGGTGATAAGTTCTTATGTTTTTAATGGCATTCTGACTATCCAAATTTTCCTTCAATTTCAAATATATAAACAGCTTTTTCATTTAATGTCTGATGCTGGTGATTAAGTAGTGGCTGTGACTTACTCTTACAGTAAACAATGTCTCAGTTTTCCAGACTTCTATGCTTTCAGAATCAAATATTCTTTATACATGGAGCTGTGTTTGTAATTAGATAAGACTGGAAGAAAGTCTGGAAGAATGCTGAAGATGCTGAGAGAACTGTTGAAGGAAGGCAGAAGAATGGAATTAGTATGCAGATGTGACTGAATTTGGAAGGGTGCTCAAACATGTTACTGAGTGGCAGTGGTAGGATGGAGATGATGGGCATGACAACTAGGAAGATTACCTGTTGGTTATGATTTGGCACTGGTTTTAAGAGGGAAAATGGTGGAAATTATTAGAATAATCTTTATAAGACATAAGATGTTTGCAGGTTCTGGTAGAGATGCCTTCCCTGGTTGAGGCCATGGAAGCAGGGCTGAGAAATCTGAAGCTGTAGAGAATGGTGAACAAGACCCTACTTGAATGAAATCAAGCACACAGGCCAATGAACCTCAGGTTCTACTTTAGCCTGTTGAGGATCATGAGCCACAGCCCTATTTTTGGGTACAAGTTTTCATGACTAGGGACAGAAATTACACATAAACTGATATAAGTGATCAGAAACGGGTCTAAACCTTTAATAGTTCAGCATGCAGCATGTGTAGACCAGTTTCAAAATGGCCAAATCCAGCTTAAGATAGACCTGGATGTATCAGATTGAACTCATTTCGATGAGACAGGTCTATTGAATTAACCTTCAGACACAAGTTATCAGGTAATCTGCCAGCATCCCAGGATACCTTGTGAGCCCCTGCTAACCCCCTCTCCCCCACCTCACAGGGTGGACTGGCTAGCCTTGGCCCACATTGTCTGCTCCAGTCAAGCAGTGCAAGCCCTCCAGTGGGCTCTCATAGAGCTGAGGCAGCAAAGCCTCTGTTCTGCAGCCCTGCATCCTGCCTGTGCCCATCAGCCAAATGGGGGGGGGGGGAGGAGGAACAGAGACCCTCTGATCCTCAGCCCCTGCCCCTAAGCCCTGGTCTGTGAAGGTTGCCACCACCCCTGACATGGGCTGGTGCAAGTCACTAATGCACAGAAGGAGTGAGGGTGAAGGAGTCCACTGTCTCAGCTCCGGCACCCCAAGCTAGATGCTTGCATGTTGGGAGTCCCATGCTTATGGCAGTTTCCCCAGCCTGGGGTCCCCCAAGTCCTGGTTTACCTGACTGTAGGGTGGGGGGAACAAGAGGTAGGGATTCCCTCTCCCCTTCCACCCTGTGCTGCCACGCTGGTTGCTGAGCCCCCTCCCAGTCTTTGAGAGGGGAGGGGGTAAAAAGCCTCCATCCCAGTGTTAGGACAGGGTCTGCACCCATCCCCTGCTGGCCCACTGTCCACCCCCACCTTTCCAAGCACCCCTTGATCCCCTGTGGCTGCCCCTGCTGTCTGTACTAGGTAGCAGGCAAGAAAGGGTTAAACTGCCTCTGGGGTCTGCTCTTCTGGCCAGATGGCAGCAGCAGCAGAGGCATAGGCTGAGGGGAAAACCAGGTTGGTGGGGGGACAGCCGGGGGTTGTGGGGGTATGGCACACAAGCAGTTGGAGATGGGCCCACTCAGCTGGGCTTGGAAATGGCTGGGAGGCTGGGACGCATGCTCAAGGGCCCTCTGCCTTCTGGCCTGAGTCAGTGCAGGCATCTGCCTGCTTTTCCCAACTGAAAACTGACTGTGAGTTCACTTCATTATCAGTTCAATCTATGCACCTTAGAGAAACATGAGACGATTGGATCGATTCTGCCTCAATTTTTTTGACTGTCTATACTTAGCCCATGAGGCAGGGCTATTCACTGCCCTTATTTTCTGGACCATAAATTCTATTGGAGCAAATGAGGAAACTATCTGTATTGGTTTGCATGAATCTAAGATTACTTGCCTGATATTATTCTGTCTGATTGCACAGAGTTAGTTAAATCAAAGGAGGCTGTTAGGGATAACCAAGCAGGAAACAAAACAATGACAGAAATAAGGTATCTCTACGGAAATACCGAGTCACTGTAAGGGAAGAATGTGGGAGCTATTAATTGGGAAATGTTCACCTGCCTGGCTCCAGTAGGTTAACAGGTTTATTTTTCTTAGACCCAATCCTAGAGCAAAAGAAAACTAAATCATTAAAAATCCACATCTAGAGAAGAAGGGAGCGAGAGTGAGGTGAGCAGCATCTGGTTAGAAGACGCAGAAGAGACACTGGGAGAAAGGCTGAGCATGCTACAGGGTGCAAGGGTATCTGAGCTAAGTGAAACTCAACATTTGCATAGAATAGGTATATGATGATGAATACAGCCTGTGTGTGAATAGCTTTTGTTGTTTCAACTCACTTCTTTGAATGTTACATACCTTTGGGTGAATACATAACGCTTTGCTTTGAAGAAGTGGTCATGAAGGTGCTAAAGCTCTGTTCTTTCACCTCCATGGGGATCCTGGCACTCCAGCTGGGAGCCCCACGTGGAGGCACCGAGTGCAATGGTACATGACTGGACAGTTGATGAGTGGGGAGGGGAGCTCCTGCCTGCATGATGGGGGTGTGGGGTGTGGAGGGGGGGTTTCTGGGTGGGTGTGGGACCTCTGCCACATGCCTCTCTTCCCATGCCGGACAACGCTGCTGCCAGCAGCAGGTGAGAGGCTCTTGGAGTGCTCATGGCCCATGGCAAGCATATCCCCACAGGGAGGTGCATGTGGCAGGACAGAACCCCCTCCACCCCCCCTATCCAGCCCACTGGTACATGCCTTCAAGCTGGACTGGCTGGACCCATGCCAGCACGTGGAGCACCCAGCACTGCAGGTACCCAGTGCTGCAGGCCATGTGCCTTTGGGCTGGGCCAGGCTGGCTCCATGTTGGGCTTCCAGCACTCCAGCTGTACATGGAGGCTTGGAGCCAGCCTGGCCCAATGGTGTGCAGACTGGAAGCTGCAAGGAGTCATGAGCCATTGGGCTGGGCTGAGCTGGCTCCATGCCTTTGTGTGTGTCTCCCTGCTGGAGTGCTGGAAGCCCCACACAGAGGCAAGGAGCTGGGCTGGCCCTTCTTGGCCCGAAAGCACATAACTCCCACCTGCAGTGCCGAGAGCCTCACATGTTGGCACACAGCAAGCCCAGTCTAGCTTGAAGGCACACGACTGTGGGCTGGGCAGGCTCCATACTGCCACATGCAGCTTCCAGGATTCAGCCAGAGCTATGCACCACTGAGGGGCTTTGCTTGCTGTGGGCCATGAGCTCCTGGAAGAAGTAAATAATATGGCTCTTCATCACATCTGTCCATTTATATGAACTTTCATTCTGTGAAAATAACCTGCAAAATCTACTCATAAGTTTGAAAAGTGCTTTGGGATCCCAGAGGACAAAAATGTAATTTTTAATATAATGTATATAATTTAAGACATAATTTTAATGAAAGATTACTAGGGCCAAAAATGTTTCATTGAACTGATAATGGGAAAAGGGACCTTTTGTGTCTAGGTCACAATTTTAAATCTGTCTCAGACTAGTAATAATAACCAAAAGTGACTACTGACTTAATGCCATTTGACAGAAGAGGCAGAACATTTTTCATCTGTATCCTATCAGATGTTTCAGCAGAACAAACCCCTTTCCAACTTATCATAGTGGCAGTCTCAGCAATAAAGTCAAGAATTAAATGAATATGAAGCTAACACCCAATTCCTACAGGAGGTCCTCCCACATAAGAAATCGGGCACTTCAGAAAAATGATACTGATGCTAACCTGTAATGTACCTGTTCTGTGAATAAAGATTTCAGTCTGTTTGGCTGGCATTATTCTAATGAAGGTATGGTAGAAGGTAATATTGACCTATTCTAAAATGCATTATCAGACTGATTTTAAAACAGAAGAATCAAAGCAATTGATTAGCAGCTGTTGGAATGCATCCTGCATCAATAGTTGACTGTATTTTGAACAGCTTTTGGTACGAGATCTGTTAAAAGAGCTGATGTTCAGCCTGGTAAATGTATTAAAACTAGATCTGGAAAAAATAAAACAGCATTTAAACCAGAAAAATAAAAAGCAAAACAATGAACATACAAAAATCTTTGGGCTGGACTCTGATCTCATTTCTGCTGTTATAAATCCCTGATAACTGTGAAGTCAATAGATCTACTCAAGAATTCATACTGCTATAACTAGAGAGTTGAATATAAAAGTGTTTCCTTTCAACAGAAACCCTAACATCTCGAATATGATTCTTCAGTCTTTTAAATGGTGTAAGCAGAGATAACTTCAATAATCAATGGAGTTACAGTAGTGTAAATCAGAAGTGAGAAGAGTCATGAATCTTTTGTTTCTCTTGCTATTCAGATACATATAGTCTGCAATCTAGGCTGTTTAGGGGAATACTCTCATACTAGAACACAGGCTTCAAAAACCTTTGGACCACAAAGTTACTCCAGAACCAAAGCGTATAATCAAAATCAGTATCTGAAAGAGAAATTTTCCTAAGTATCAGGAATAAAAGCATGTAAATTATTCTTTAGTGAGATGGAAAAGCTGACTTTCATGCAGAAATAATTCAGAGTACAACAGAAAAATATAATCTGTTATCTTTTGCTACACTACAACACATCCATGTGCAATAGTGTCAAAAGTGAGGTGTTTTATTTGTTTCCCATTTTTGTTAACAGAAAAGTTAATGTTTTTGCTCAGGATGCTGAAAATACAAGCATAGTCTTAGGTAAATCAACAGGGTGCGCCAACTGAAATCATTACTCAAAGAAAAGCTTTAAATGGATGATATTTTACTTTACAGCTTTAAGTGCACAAAAAAGAATCAGTATTTATATTATTAAAGTAGGCATCCAGAACTAGGAAATTTTGGCTTGGGATCAGTTGTATTTCTCATTCTTCAACAAGGCACATATTACCTTGCTCTTTTTGTATTATTTCAATCAGTAATGGTTATACATCTTTGTCAGCCTAATTTGGGGACCTACCGAGTAGGAAGAAGGAAAGCACAAAGAAACACACTTGACATATTGGTCTATTTGCTACCTCTTTTAAGCTCAATGCATACTAATGAAAGTGATCCAAACTACTCTTCTCCACTCCTCACTTAACAAGCATAATAATAAATGAATATTTAAACTAGCTGCAAATATATTAAGTGGAAACAAATAGGTTTCATTTGTAACAAGTGCACACAGGTTAATTAACAAGAAGGAGCTTTTGTGTTGAAACAAGGCTCCCTGATGCTGTACATGCAGGTGCCGTTAAGGGCCAATTGAGCTCTATAGGATAATTATGAAGTACCATTGTGCTCTTCCGTTTGTTAACAAAGTGCTGCCTGCAATTTGCCTAAACCTATAAACCATCATCTGTGATCCTCAGCAGCAATTAAGTGACAAACATCTTCTCATCGGAGACTTGGGAAAACAAAAGAGACATGATAGCATTTAAGGAGCCAGATGGATATTTTAGAATGTCAACTCTGACAGCCCCTCTTTCAATAACAAAATATAAAACAGGAACATATTTGATATCATGCTGAGGAGGAGAGGGGAGAAGTCACATCAGAATTATTAAGAGGTGGTGTTAATAATGGGGAGATTGCACATTTTAACAGCTCTTACTATTAGAGCCTTGGACTGCCTAGCAAGTGGAAGATAGAAATCTTTCTCCTCTTATTGTAGCTCCATTGAGTCAATTTCTTATTAATGTTATAGCTTCACACAAGATGAGTTTCTTTATGGGAGTAAAAGTATGACATTTCTGTTTTTTTGAAGAGGACAAACCAACAGACTAAATTTTTCTCCAGGGCATAAGTTACTAATTAGTTCTACAAAAACAGCTTATATTAAGAAAAAATGATAGATCAGCACAAAGAAGCACTTTAAAACAAGAGATCTACTCCTACAATAAAATAATTGATTTAGAAGTTTGGAGGATGTAATCTTTAAAATGCTTTTGTATGCTCAGCAATAATTCCAGAAGCTATAAACTTTAGAAAGGCAGAGTTGAATTAGTTCAATTAATTGCCATGATTGGGAGACCCTCCAAAATTTGTGGAAGCTCTTATTGTCACAGATAAAGATCTTCTGGGCATTTGGCTGCCTACATTAAACACTGTTGTCTAACTGATGTGGGTAATTGGTAGAGCTAAAAGACTGCTCAGTAACATGAAAAAAACAAAACAATTATAAATGTATGAGTTTCACTAGCTAGCCTACATTTTTTTTTCCTATTGCCAAAAATAACAGCATTTACAAATGTTTTCAGTAACTATTTTGAAGCTACAGCTCCGTGTGTTTTAATATACTATCAGGTCAACAGCTCTCTTGAAAGAAAAAATCAACCCAGGGCCAAACAGTCAGACAGGCCTAATTAAGTACTCCAGGACTAAGGGAAGCACTTAGCTAACTAGAGCTGACTTGACCCCTTTCTTTGTACTTCACTGGGTTTCTGTATACCTTTGCCACTTTCCTCTGGATTTATGTTTTTATGAATTATTTAAAAACTGCAATTTCAGATCTACAATTAGTTTTCAAGGAAATGAGGAAATAATCACAACTTAAACAGCTTAAAAACTGCTATGATCTTGGCAGAATGCAAAATGCCAGTTTTCTACTCGCTTAAAATTCATCACTTAGTAAAGATTTCATTAATCCCTGCTTCTTTTCTGGCTTTTGAGTTTTCTATAGCGTATTGAATGTGAACCGTAGTTTTAAGCAGTGATAAGGCAGAGAGATCAGGAAAAGAATATTCTTAGGTTAATTTGATACTTCATGTGAAGGAATCTGAATGATTTGACATCTTCACAAGAAAAATAAGACTGTCAGGAAACTGATCTGGGTGCACTTTATAGTTGTACAATTCTGTGCAGAGATACACTGTTTCCACTCGTAAATTCATATTAAAATAAAATGTTGCATCATTCTAAGAACTTTACATTTGTTTTACTGTCTACATTTTTAACTATAACAAGTGCAAAACTGGCTAGTCCTTGAACTTGGAATCTTCTGGGACATTCAATGATCTCTCACCTTTTTCTTCTTAATTATCCAGAGTTCAAAGTCTCACATCTCAAGAATAGAGCGGATTATTTCACTGAGCCTGAATCCTTGCAATTTCTGCTCAGGTAACTCAGTAAGTGGCCTAACTGAAAGCTCATTAAAGTGTCTGAAAACACTTTGGCTGGTTCTAGTGGGCGTTGTGTCAGGCCCTAAATAAGTTGTCTCCTTTGTGCTAACACTTTTAGGTTTAATTTAGAAACAACTTGCCTTAGAAAATATATTTTAAAAAAAGGTGCTCTCCTCTTGATATAAAGAGTACTGATGTGGCCAGAAGCCATGAATTGCAATACCATACACAGAACCATAAAGAGCAGGGAATGTGTGTAATTTAGAGTGAGCATGGGTAAAAAACCTGCCCACTTGAATTCAGTGGAAATATTGCCATTGATTTGCATAGGACCAAGATTTCATCTTATTATTTTTACGTGAAGTTTAAAATGATCCTCTAATAAAGATATAGCTTAACAATGAAAACTCCCATGAAACAGCTTTGCTTGGAAGTTTCATCTTGCTATAGGAGCCATCTGTCCTGAGTTAATCTGAATTATTCTTAATGCAATTTGATGTTTTTGATACAAATGTAGGGTAGTATCAAATAAAAAAATTAAAAAGTGCATTGTGTTCATATCTGTATAATATGCCCTAACATACCTACAGATCAACTTTAACAAAACCTACGTGCCTTGGACAAGATGTTTACAAAAATATTATAAATAGCCAAATAAGCATTTTTCACTTATCCTACTCCTTTCTCATGAATCCATTTTCAAATCAGTATCTTATTATTGAGATTTTAAGTTCTTCTAAAGAAGGAATCTACCTTTATTCTGGACAGTACCATTCTGAACATATATAAAGAATGATATAAGTAACAATTTGTACAAAAGCATATCATCTAGCACAAGACATGAAAATGTCACTTAAGGACATGTGACTTAATAAGACCAACTAAAGTAGCCTAGCTGAAATGAGAAATGTGTTATCTGTATATCACTTCAGTACTCAGTTTGTTAGCTTATTTGAGTTATTTGTTACCTGACAGTTATGCAAATTCTATACTGTACTCAACAGATTGTCTTTTTTGTAATAGTAGTTGAAAAAATACTTAGCTTTTCTATTTTATTTTATACTGGCTAACCTTTTTAAAATGCTATATTCTATTAATTTATAAATTCAGTGTGACACAGTCTACACAAAATAAGTTTCAAACACTATGAAATAAAATACTGCTCACAACTAGAGGCTTTTAACCTAATTTACAAAAGCAAGCATAAAAAATAAACAAGAGTCTACAACATGAAAAAATAAATTGAAAATAATGGCTTTGCTTCATAACTATATAAGACAAACCAGTGGTCTGATTTGTCTTATATTACCATAGTGTGAGGAAGAAGAATGGTAAATAAATGGGAATTAAGAACTGTAGAGCTGTATTTTGGAGACTATACCCAGAGAGTATGAAATCTAAAATACCAAAATGAGATTTAATTTTTTTCAGTTTATTTTGATCTCTTCTACTAACTAGTCTTAAAGAGCCTGACTGACGTTTTATTCCTACTGTTCACAATAAGAGCAGGGAGCTAGGTTACAGTAGTGCTAGAAAAAGATGAGGCAGGGTCAGCTGAAGGCAGAAGGCAGCGCAGGGTTACACATTAAAGACTATGAGCCTTCTTAGACAACAGCCTTCCTTATCAAATGCTAAGACAAGGATGAGGAAGGAAGGCCAAGCAGTGCTAGTACGTTGTAGGGAATGTTACTCACTGTCAACCCACAAGTTCAAAGATGAGAAGCAAAGGTAGAAGAAAGAAGGCAAGAGAATAGACCTTTGGAAGAGGGAGTGCAAACACTGAGGGGAAGCAGAGGATTTTGTGATGGGACTAAAATAAACAATAGGAAGACTGGCCTAGGAAAAGGGGAAACAGAAAGGGATGGAATGATGCGTCACAGAATCAGAAAAGTAGACCTGGAAGGGCCCCTCCAGAGGTCAACTAGTCCAACCCCCTGCTTGTGGCAAGGTCATCCTATCTAAACCGTCCTATACAAATCTATTCTCTAACCTAGCAGACAAACTACACAGGTAACTCTGATACAACACTATAGTGTTGGTAATGTGGGGGAAAAATTTAAAAAAGAAAAGAGAAAACTTTATAAGCAAAAGATGTTGTGAAAAAGGTCAAGCACAGGAAACAAGGGACATCTGCTTTGTTCTAGCTCCTATTTAAATGAATGGCAAAAGCTTTGTTGACTTCAAGGATCAAACCCGGAGACTGTCCAGACACTAAAGGAAAGACAGATTTGGAGAGAGAATAATAATTTCTGAGAGACTTTCCAAAGGATTCAGCCTCAGAACCTCTATTAAGCCAAAGAGCTCTATGTTTGAGATGTTCTATTATTACTTAGCAAAGACACATAATTGAAATAAATCTGAGACGTGGCATTTTGACTACATTGTCTGAAAAAAACCTGTGAAATGCAATTACTCCTGGGATGGAATACAGCATCCGTTTTGCACCACCAGCTCCAAATAGCAATATTTAGTAGGGAACTTAGGTAATAGCATAGGGGGAAATTAAGTAGACAACAAGTAATTTGTCCAACTTGGATTTTGACCAGGATGGTAGAGTTAACATTTGTCCAGGGATTACAATGTTGTGTTGAGATGTTATACAGAACCGTGTCATGCTGTCCCATCTGCTTTAACCAACTTGAACACACCAGGCAGATGTATTACATTAATTTGAATGAGTTATATTTTTTTTTATAAACAGGTAAACACACTAGGATATCAGTAATTCAAGGAAATGAGCAATATGGGAAGAATAGGTAAACCATTCATTTCATTCCACTATGTTTCTAACACACAATTCTAGCCCATATACATATTATTCTTTATCATATACAAATATCAAATTTAGATTTTGAAGCATTAACCTATTTCATTAAAGTACATATGTGAAATATCTCGAAGGAAAATAATGTGTTACACAAGTGACAAGTCTGCTTCAAAAAAGGTTTTGCATGAAATGTTGATACATCAGACCACAAACAATACAAGCAGCTGTCATCTGCATGACAACCAGAAGGTGGCATAATCTCTACATTGATTGAGGCCTGTCAGCTCCATTGCTAAACATAAAAAGCAGGTTTATTTGCAAGTGAAGATGTTATCTGTGTTCTCATATTACAGTTGATTATGCTCTCTGTTTATATCAATTAAAGTTTGATCCATCTTCAAGGTTGCCTTTGTTGCAGCACTGTTACAATCTTTGAGCCTTTTACAACATTATACATGCTTAAATGATGCCATTATGTAACTATTTTATAATTGTAATCCACTAATTTATCAGTATATTTTTCCAGGTAAAAATTCAGACTCATCTTCACCTGTCTATTGTATTAAACCAACTTCATATAGCCCTGATCATACATCACTGAAAACAATGGGAATTTTTCAGGATTGGGTCCTGAGAATTCAATTGTCTTGAAGGTGCATTCTCTCTCTTTTTTTCCACTACACATGTACCATGCCCAGATGTTTTTAGAGGTAGATTTAAGTACCTCTTAATAAATGCCAACTTGCATACTCTATACAGATTCTAGTCTGGTTGCTCCATTTCTCCAATTGATCTCACTTCAAGTAGCCTGCCTGTCATCTTGACTGTATTCTCATCTATGTCCAAAGCCAATAAAGAGTTACAGAAATGGTTTTCAAAACTGTTTGTGGGTTGCTCAACCCTTTATCTCTGTCTCAGCATCTACCCATTCCTCCTGATATATCTTGTCTACCTTTCTCCCTGCGATTAGAATGCAAGGATGATTCTGTGTTTAATTCTCTCTTTACATTCTTGGTATAAAAGTTGTTTAAAAATAAATTGAGTTGAATGCTCAATGGCACAATCCATTTCTTATATAAATATGAATATTTTTATCCATGGTTAAATCACCTCTGAATGAACTACACCATCAACATCACAGAAATCAACTGTTGTGTGAAAAAGACTTAATGTATTTTACCTATCAATTCAATTTCTTTATCTTTACTAACTTAACTCACCTGCTTGTAAATACAGTATGATCCTGCTGTGGAGTTTTTTTTTACTCCATAGCAGCACATATGTAGATGCTGCAGAGGGGTTGACTGGGGCTAGCCTCAAAAAATTGTTTTTTAGATATATAAGGAGTAAAAAGAAGGCCCAGGGTGGAATAGGATGGGCATGAGCAATTGGTGATGGACGACAAGGCTGAACTCCTCAATGAGTTCTCTGCCTTAGTGTTCCTAAGCGAGGGGCAAGACAAGTCTCTCACTGTGATTGTAGAGAGGCAGCAGCAGGACGCCAGATTCCCAAGCGTAGACCCTGAGATGGTGCAGAGGCACTTGGAGGAACTGGATGCATTTAAGTCAGCAGGCCCGGATGAGCTCCATCCAAGGGTACTGAAGGCACTGGCTGACATCATTGCACAGCCACTAGTGAGAATATTCGAACACTCATGGCACACGGGCCAGGTCCCGGAGGACTGGAAAAGGGCCGACGTGGTCCCCATTTTCAAGAAGGGGAGGAAGGAGGACCCAGGCAACTATAAGCTAGTCAGTCTTACTTCCATCCTTGGCAAAGTCTTCAAAAAAATTATCAAGGCTCAGATTTGCGAGAGCCTGGCAGGAAAAATGATGCTGAGGGGAAAACAGCATGGGTTCATAGCAGGTAGATCATGCCTGACTAATCTAGTCTCTTTTTATGACCAAGTTACAAAACGCCTGGACACAGGAGTAGGGGTTGATGTCTTTTACTTAGATTTCAGGAAGGCTTTCGATACAGTATCCCACACCATACTGATGAAGAAATTAGGAGGCTGTGACTTGGATGACTGCACAGTCTGGTAGGTGGCAAATTGGCTAGGGGGTCGCACCTAGAGAGGCATAGTGGATGGGTTGGTATCGACCTGGAAGGGTGTGGGAAGTGGGGGTCCCGCAGAGCTTGGTCCTTGGACCGATACTCTTCAATGTCTTCATCAGTGACTTGGACAAGGGAGTGAAGTCTACTCTGTCCAAGTTTGCAGATGACACAAAACTGTGGGGAGAAGTGGACACGCCAGAGGGCAGGGAACAACTACAAGCAGACCTGGACAGGTTGGACATCTGGGCGGAAAACAACAGAATGCAATTCAACAAGGAGAAATGAAAAGTGCTGTATCTAGGGAGAAAAAATGTCCAGCACACCTACTGCCTAGGGAATGACCTGCTTGGTGGAACGGAAGTGGAAAGGGATCTTGGAGTCCTACTGGACTCCAAGATGAACATGAGTCAGCAGTGTGACAAAGCTAATGGCACTTTATCGTACATCAGCAGTTGCATGACGAACAGAACCAAGGAGGTGATACTTCCCCTCTATTGGGTGCTGGTCAGACCACAGTTGGAATACTGCGTGCAGTTTTGGGTGCTGCACTTCAAGAGGGATGCAGATATCCTGGAGAGGGTCCAGAGTAGGGCCACTTGTATGGTTAAGGGCTTGCAGGCCAAGCCCTATGAGAAGAGACTGGGGCACCTGGACTTCTTCAGGCTCCGCAAGAGAAGGTTGAGAGGCGACCTTGTGGCTGCCTGTAAGTTCATCATGGGGGCACAGAAGGGAATTGGTGAGGCTTTACTCACCAAGGCATCCCTGGGGGTTACTAGAAATAATGGCCACAAGCTAGCAGAGAGCAGATTTAGACTGAACATTAGGAAGAACTTCTTCACAGTTAGAGTGGCCAAGGTCTGGAATGGGCTCCCA
>JAGPOW010003316.1:122081577-122101980 GCA_030014935.1 Caiman crocodilus
TGGGCTCCCAAGGGAGGTGGTGCTCTCCCCTGCCCTGGGGGTCTTCAAGAGGAGGTTAGATAGGCATCTAGCTGGGGTCATCTGAACCCAGCACTCTTTTCTGCCTAGGCAGGGGGTCGGACTCGATGATCTATTGAGGTCCCTTCTGACCTTAACATCTATGAATCTATGAATCATACTGAAACACTCTTGTGCCCTAGCCAACCCTTCCGGACCATGTTGAGCCAGGGGACCAGACCTGAGCTGGCAGGTGACCCACTGGGCCCCTGCCAGCAGGGACTGCTCTGACCAGGCTCAACGTGTTGTGCTTCCATGTGCATGTACAAACGCAGTGCCTGGAAACAATAAACTCATGAGCAATAAGCTCTGGAGTTTATTCGTGCACACTAATAGTATGTGTAGATGCACCCAGGGGAATTTAATGTTGGTTATTCCTATTCACAGCTTGATTATATTCAGTAATAGATGGACCCATTTTATAAGGTACTCAAACTAGAAAAAGGCAGTTAATTTATAGCATTTTTATTGATTAGATAAAAGAACAAAGAGTAACTAACAAAAATACTCATAAGAATTAGAATTATTCATAACAAAAGCAATATATCATGATCCCTGATTGCTTTGACCCTCTTCCTTCGATGTTCCTTCTTTAGTGCACCCTTTGCCACCTTATGTCTAAATCTGGCACTGACTATGCACTTCACTTCAAATGGGCAGCCCATAGGAAGATTAAAACTGAGGGAACTATGATGGGTACTACAGCGGTGGCTGTAATCCTCACTCCCAGACCACGATTGGAAGCACCACCTAGGGCATGTCCACACATGGTGGACGTTTGGTGCCCTGGGGACAAGTAGCCATGGTGCACCTTACGCCACCACTACCTGTCCCCAGGGAACACCCGTGCCACGTGTGTTTTGGTTCATGGGAAGTTATCCTGGCTGGGGTAGGGAAGGCTGAGACCAGCACTGGGCTGGGTCCTGGGGGCCTCCTGGAGCTGCAGTAGTGGCAATTCTGCCATGTGGAGCCTGGCCGGCAACCACAGCATGGCTCCAAAAGGCCTGACTCTGCTTTTGAGTCGTGTGTGTTGCCTGTGCATGCGCTGCTCTGCTCTTTTTTTCTGCAGGTTTTTTTGACCCCTGGATATCCAGGGGTGGGCAGGAAACGGTGAATTCGAGGATGGGAGGGTGGGGGATGTTCTCTTGTGCACAGAGGGCAAGGAATGGGGTGCTGAGAGTGGTGGGGGGATTCTTACTTCTTCAGAGACTTGAAGTCCCTGGCAGCTGCTCCTGCACTATGGTTCAAAATGTGGGTGAATCTGTGGCACTCCACCCTCTCTGGGTCCCTACCTGGGTAAACCCCTGTATTACTGTGCATTCACATTAATTTCAGAATGGTTTTCACAGGAGCCAGGATGGGTCCTGTTCCTTGGAGCTCAGTGCAATAATAGGTGGTAGATCACAAAGTTTTTGAGTTGGGGGGAAAAAAAAACTGTCATTATCAACACATGACATGTACACATACCTTATTGGCACCAAGTAACAGTATAAGATTTGTGAGAATCCAAGTTTAATTATTACCCTGCTCAGTCTGGCAAGGAAGGGGTACTGCAAATGAACAACGAAGCTGCTACTATTCATATTACTATAGCACTTAGGAGCCTTGGTCATGTACCAGAACCATACAGTAGTGTGCATACAGCACTCTACAGACATACGGGGAAAACAAACTTTTAGTTCCACCTTACCCTACCCATTACCTCATTCATAGTTGCAGACATACCAGGAAAGCAGATGTTTAAACTTAAATAAACCTAATAAATAGAATTGTTTTAACTCTCTAATTTTTTTTGTCATACAATTATTCATCCAAAATTTGAATGAAAAATAAAGCAAGGAGAATTTTCCCCACCATTTTATCATTTTTGCAAGGCTACAGAGCCACTGAAAAAAATATTCTTTGATCAACCAGAAAAAAAATATCGGGAAATTTTTCATATTTATTTTTACTTGGTTTTTAACTAGCACTACTAATAGAAAACTGGGGAAGGGGAAGGAAACAAAAACAATGTTTATATAGGCTAAAAATTAGAAGTAGGAAGAATGGTAAATAATGATTTTTTTTCCTTATGAAGGAAATAAGATGGCAATATTGAAGATTAGTTTTAACAAACGAAGCACATGTCTACATGTGCATTAATGCACCATCGCTCTGACGCATTCAAATTAGTACCTCTAATATGATGTACTAACTATACGTGTAGCTGGTGCTACTATGCAATAGGAAAGTTCAGGATCTTTTTGTGATGCTGAAAGGGCAGTAGCCTAATTCTGCTGCACATTAGCACTACTTTTATACTTAGTCTACTGGGCATTAAGCATCTCAAGTAGACATGCCCAGAAGAAGGTACTGGCCTGAAGAGTTTAAAAATTTCCTTACGTGTTAGAACAGGCTACATAGAAAGGTTGTGTAATCTCCATCCTTAGCTTCTATCATCCCTGTTAAGTCCCTAACCACAAGGACAGCCTTTTCACTTCTGCTTATTTTGATCAAAATGTTCCTCTTGCCACCAGGAGCTGCTTTTATTTATTTATTTATTTTAATAATTTTTCTTTGTAGAAACAGTTCCATGAACATTTGGGATTTAGTGAAATGATTTCTGTTTGGAAAGCTGACTGTTTCTAACAGAGGCATGCCAAAATTCATTAAAAAATTTTGTTAACAGCATATAAATATCAGATTTCAGATACATATCTATGAAAAATGTGACCTACTGAAAAGGTTGTCAGATAAGGTTGAGACATAACAGATGTGCAATCCTGAGCCTTTGCATTATTTGGTCCAACTTCTTAGAACTCCAGGACATCTAGTGTAGACATTTGATCTAAAGACTTCTATAATTATAAGAATCACCTGATCAAATGTGACAGGCTCTCCTATCACCAAATATGAGACAAATAGTGTAAAGCACAACCTCCCATGGGTTGGGAATTTTGGCTGTGGGTGGAAGAGGTGTTAATTCCAGCCCCTGGACAGCAAGACTGAGCCAATCTCCTTCATGGCCAGGGCAGGGCTAGGCTATGCCCCCTCCCCCTGCATAACTGGTTTTGGGGCCAGGCTATGCCCCCTTCCTTCTCCTCAGCCAGGTTACGTCTGGGCTATGCCTGCTTCCTCCCACAGGGGCCAGCCATGCACCCTCCCCCTGCATAGTTGGTTCAGGGTTGGGCCATGTCCCCTTCCCCACACCCAGCCACTTTGGGGCCAGGCCATACTCCCTTCCTTCTGTGGGGTCATGGCCATACATTCTCTCCCCACCATGAGCTGGATAGGGGTCATGGCCATGCCCTGCCTTCCCATTGGCTGGCTTGGGGCTTGGCCAAGCCACCTCCCCCACATTGCTGGATTGAGGCTGAGCTGCCACCCCTGCTCCTCCCCACAGCCCTGCTATGATGTCTCAGGAGCCAGATTGGGTCCACCTGCTGGATATAGCAAACAGAAGTATTGGGCAATCCCCATCTGGCTTTGGGGACAAAAAGTTTGAACATCATTGGTATAAGAGATTGAGATATTTATGTTGGATCTTGCCTAATATCTGATACTAATGGTTTGGGCCATAGAAATCTATATCAGACCCACAGCCCAAATTCATCTAAGAGTAGGCTGCTTGTTTGTTTGGGCATGTGCTCTGAGTATGTGCAAGTGCTGCTAGCTGAGTGACTGCTGGGAGGTTTGCTGCCTGCACAAATGTTGCATGTCTCTTGAGGTTGGGGGGCATGGCAAAAATCCTCAGGCGGTGGCAGTGGCGGTGAGTTGGGACCTCTCTCAGGTGGCTGCAGTGGTATCTGCAGCAAGAAGGGGGTGGGGCAGGGAGGGTGAGCACCAACTGGTGAGCACCGAATGGCGATTGGCAACCACCTGCACACACCGCCGGCAGTGTCAGTGGCAATGGGGGTGGGGGGGCATAAGAGGGAGGGCAAGCAGCAACTACCCACAGGTGCCACTGGTAGCCAATTGCAGTAGGTACACCACCAATCTCAGGGGGTGCATATGCCTGTGTGTGCACCCACTTAGCATCCCAATGGCTGCCTGTGTCTGACAAAAGCCTTAACAAGTGGATGGAGCCAATCCAGGCTCAGCAGAGTATAAACAGAGACTTCACAAGTGACCCTGGAGTGAGTGAATAAGGACAGAAAATAGGGCAATTTGAGAGAGTTTCACAAGCCAGTATGCCTCCCCCCACTCTTTGAAAGGGAGTGAGACTGATATCCCTTTTGGGATATCTTCTTGGTGCTTTTGACAAGAGTCCACTAGATTAGGAGGTGATCCTTATGCCCACCCCTATCCCTGCACTGTCTGTGTTCTCACCTGCTGCATCAGAGTTCTGGAATTCCACGGCAGTGCCAGTCTTGGGGATCTCCTCCTGTTCTTTAAACTTGCCTATTTCAGGTACTCTCACTGCCCCATTACCTGCAGGGTTCCTTTGATACCTTCCAGCTTGGAGCTCACCCCTGTAATTCAAAGTCCTTCTTTGAAAAATGAAGAACACAAAAAATACCCACAACTGAAATATGAGTGCTAGCCTCCTATCTTCTGTCTTATCTCAGACTCAGGCTTCATTGCCTGTTTGAGTTGCTGGATAGGATGCAGTGTCTCTTTAACAGTCTTTTGCACTCTGCCAAACTCTTTATCTCTATTGTCACTTTCCTGTTCCTCTGCTTACCTAGCTCCCAAAAATCAGATGTTCCTCTTCATAGTCCTGCAGAGACCTCACTTCCTAACCTGCTTCTCAATCTGCCACTGCTCCATTCACCCCTATATAGAGCTGTCTTGCTAGTGAGATCAGTCTTTTCAGGGTTTCCAGAATCTGTGAATACCAGGAGTCTACTAACCTTGCATCAGCTTCTTCTCTGAGCCTGTCAGCTCCCCTCTCCCTCTAGCTGCTACCTCTGGCTTCCCTTTTCAAACCCCCAACAGCTGCCTCTTATCTCCTTTTTATCTGCCTGCCCTGCACTGACCCCTCTCTTAATTAGCAGCTGCCCATTCTGGTTTTTTCTGAAGCCTCTTAAAGGAACTGCTGCATTCCCTTCCTGAATATCTTCAACTTTCTGTTCTTCCCTCATTCCCTTAACAGGGTTAGGGTTCCCTGTTACAGGGAGCCTTTAAAGTAAGCTCTTTATTTATTTAAGAGTAGCTAGCCTATAACTCAGAAGTTAGACCTGTACTTGAGTCTCTTGTTTAACTAGAGTCTAGAGCAAAGGAGAGTTTGCTGTGGAGTTTTCCTGGAAACTATCTCCCCTTCCTTCTATGTAAGATAGTGAGAGGAAACAGGTTAGCAGGAAAAAAGGAACCTTTTGGGACCAAGGAGCAGTAAACAGGCCAGTTTACAAGGGAGTCTGCTGGGGAAGTTCTGCTTGGAAATAGGCAGAAAGAGAGGTGGTGGATTAGGATACACATGTGTGCGCCTGTGATACTGCCAGGGGTGACCCTGAGCAGATCAAAAGTGACTGCATGGCTCTGGGTAAAAGGGTGAAGGTGACAGGGGCTCAGGTGGTATCTTCCTTGATCCTTTTGGTCAAGGGGAAGGGCTCGAGCAGGAGCAGATGCATCCTGCTAATCAATGCATAGCTACACAGCTGGCATCACCAGCAGGTTTTTGTCTTCTTTGACCATGGGATTTTACTCCAAGAAGGAATGCTAGGAGGAGAAGGGATCCATCTGATGGAGAACAGCATCTTCACAGACAGGCTTACTAACCTAGTGAGGAGGGCTTTAAACTAGGTTCACAGGGGGATGGAGGCAAAAGCCCTGAGGTAAGCAGGGAAGCAAGTGACCCAGAAGAAGTGCAAGCAGAAGGCCACAGTGGAGGCCTTCTCATTTGGCCTTCTCAACTCTTCAGTGATCTAAAACACAAAGGAGTGTGCAAGTGGAAACTTGGACAAATGACTATGGAAGAGCATAAGAGTATTGCTCAGGCATTCAGGGATGAAATCCAGGCTTATTTTTATACATGCATGAGTTGGATGAATGGTCTGTAAGATGGATAGAAAACGGGCTGGATCATCAGGATCAGAGAATAGTAATCAATGGCTTAATGTCTAGTTGGCAGCCGGTATCAAATGGAGTGCCACAGGGGTCAGTCCTGAGGCCAGTTTTTTTTCAATATCTTCATCAGTGACCTGGAAGATGGGATGGAGTGCACCATCAGCAAGTTTGCAGATGACACCAAGCTAGGGGGAGTAGTAGATATGCTGAAAGGTAGGGCTAAGGTTCAGAGACCTAAACAAATTGGAGGATTGGGCCAGAAGAAATCTCATGAGCTCAGTAAGGACAAGTGCAAATTCCTGCACTTAGGACAAAACAATCCCAGCCTGGTACAGCCTGGGGACTGATTGGCTGGGCATCAGCTCTGCCAAAAAGGACTTTGGGGTTTACAATAGACAGTAAGCAGAATATGAGCCAACAGTGTGTCCTTGTTGCAAAAAGGCTAACAGCATCCTGGGCTGCATTAGTAGGACTTCAAATAGAAGGAAGCAGATATTCCCCTCTATTCAGCACTGATAAGGCCACATCTGGAGTTTTGTGTCTGGTTTTGGGCTCCTTACTACAGAAAGGATATAGACAAATCTGGAGACAGTCCAGTAGAGGGCAGCAGAAATAGTTAGGGGGCTGAAACACCTGACTTAGGAGCAAAGGTCCTGGTTTTCTCTGGGGGTTTTCCCCCCACCCATTTTTGGATTTAAAAAAGTAACCCCAAATCCACATTTT
This sequence comes from Caiman crocodilus, assembly GCA_030014935.1. Classification (NCBI taxonomy): domain Eukaryota; kingdom Metazoa; phylum Chordata; order Crocodylia; family Alligatoridae; genus Caiman; species Caiman crocodilus. The sequence goes on from JAGPOW010003316.1 coordinate 122,088,343, forward strand.
TCAATGATTAAAATTAAATACCACTATATCTATATATTAGTGGCATTTCATTTTAATTATGGAAAAATATGCATTTTGAGTTACTTTTTTTAAAATCTGGAAATAGGGGATTTTTTGTATTGGAGAAAACCAGCATCCCTGTTTATGAGGAGATGCTGAGGGAACTGGGATTCTTTAGTCTGGAGAAGAGCGGATTGAGAGGAGAATAAATAGCGGCCTACAACTACCTTCAGGGTAGTTCCAAAGAGGATGGAGCTAAACTGTTTTCAGTGGTGACAGATGGCAGAACAGGGAGCAATGGTTTCAAGCTGCAGCAAGGGAAGTTTAGGTTAGATATTAGGAAAACCTTTGTAACTAGGAGGGTAGGAAAGCACTGGAACAGGTTAGCCAGAGAGGCTGTAGAATCTGCAGCCTTGGAGGCTTTCAAGACCCAGCTAATGAAGCCTTAGCCAGGATGAGCCAGATGGGGATGGTCTTGCATTGAGCAGCAGATTGGACTAGGTGACCTCTTGAGATCCTTTCAAACTGTAATTTTCTATGATTCTATGACATGGAATCTTGGAAATGTAGAGCTGGAAGGGACTGTTAGAGAGCATCTAGTCCAACCTCATTTTGGACAAGAACAGGATACAGAAAATCTAGAAAGAATTCACAAGGAAGCAATACCTGCCATGAGAATCACTGGTCCAGAACCTCACAGCATACCACCAGGCATATGCCAACCCAGTGTAAGAAACCCTGCTACTTCATTGGCTACTACAGAATGAGCTTTTCAAATGCACTGATGTCTTGCTATGGGCACATATACTGTGAGACCCATGGGCATCAGTTTTCAAGTTGCAGTGATACTACTGTGACTCTGAAAAAAGTAATAGGGAGAAAAAGAGAACCTTTTTGGTGCAGTGTAGTTACATTGTTCACTTCCTTTTTATGAATCTATAGAACTATTATTCAAGTAAAATACTATCTTTAACCTATTAAGGTTTATGACTATCGCTTCAGAAATTATATTGGTATTTGTATAAAATAGACTTTCCCAATAATACTTATGGTCTCTAACAGTTGGCTTTAGGGGGAAAAGTTTTGATTAAAACAAAATACAAGAAATAGAAACTAGGGGTATGAAAAGTGGGCCCTATTTGATTCAGATTTGGATTCAGATCGCTGTCCCTGATTCAATTCAGCCAAATCTGAAGCTGAAGATTCAATGGTGATTAAGAGATTCAACGATTTGGCCATAGACACGGCTTTAATTGTTTTTTCTACATACCTTGAGGTACCAGCATGGCTCATGAACACTGCAATGCTGGACTAGGTGGAGCTTCTCACAGGAGTGCGGTGGGGGGCGCCCACGTGCTTGGCGGCGAACCCAGAAGTGGACTGGAAGTACACAGATTTCTGGGTCTGCCAGGGAGCATGCTGGGGGGCTCCCCATGCTATCTTGGATTAGCAGTTGGCTGCGGGGTGACCCCAGGTGCCTCCCCGGATCCAGAAGTCACCAGTCACCAAGTCGGAGGGATGCATGGGGGACCTGAGTGCTCTCCAGTGGACCAGAAGTGCTTCTGGGTCTGCTGCCGAGTGTGCTGGGGACCCCCCTCACATGCTTCTATGGGACACTCCATGTGCCCCATCATCACAGCATTCATGAGCTGCCTGCTACCTAAAGGTATGTAGAAAAAAACATTTAAAGCTGTGTCTATGTCCGAAGGGTTCTAATTCAATTCGGAGAGATTAAAGGGTCCTCTGATTTGATTTGGAAATATGGCCACCAAATTGGGCCAAATCAGGGACTGAAATTTTGCACAGCCCTAATAGAAACTCTGTTGCTATTAATAGTTTCTTAGAAAAGAAGGGAGTGAGTACAAGTATCCAGACTCATCAAGCATTTAAAATAGCGTTTGGCACTTAAAAAAATTCAGACTAATATTTTTAAATGCAGTTTAAGAATTCAGAAGACAATTGTGTGTCAGAAGAAAAGTGAAGATTTTTTCAAAAATACTAGTGCAGTTTAACAGATATGAGGACTATACAACTTCAAAACCTGTTCATCATCCAACCTCTCTAGAAACAGCCTGTGTCACAAGTCACTTTCTAACAGTTTAGCCCGGTTCTCTATATTGTTCACATATCATAGACACTACTGAGGAATAACATAAGCCACTGGATGTCTCTATAACACTCTCACACACATTATTTTGTGCCATTTGAGATCCGAGTTACGCTGCTTTAATTCCTTTCCACAGCTATTGTTAATTATTCCTCATTCCACTGATTTGACATTGCTTCTCCATGTGAGCCACACAGAGAACAGGATTTTCCTCTGTCTTTTCCCCTGTAATACTTTTGCTTCTCTACAGCATGCGCCTGTTTCCTAATTCAAATACTTCTCAGCTTCACTGTTAGGAGGAACAGGAACAGAAGGGTAAATTGATACATTTCTTGAATTTTGAAGCATGTTGGCATCTGAAAGTATACCAATAGGTCCAACAGGGGATTTAAATGGAGGAGCTTAATGGTAAGCACCTGAATAGTTGCATTAACTTGAATGGGATGATGGTTAGGTGTAAAGTTAAGCACATGCTCAAGTGCTTTGCTGGACTGGGCCTGTAGCTAACAGAGCTACAAATTTAAGATTGTTTTAGAAGTGTCCAGAAAATATTGGACATAGGTTGTTTTATTAGTCTGGCATCACCCTGTCTACTTTCAGTCATTCAGGGGCCAGGTAATTTCACCCACTTCTGATATCAAAGTATTCTTAAAGAGGAAAGAGAGATGAGAAAAAGAAAGACACTTAATGGAGAGTAGTTCCACTAATTAGTGGCTCCTCCATGTGTGACTAGAAATGAATGGCCATATCATTTCTCTCTGAGGGATACTTGTATATCGTGGCATTATGGGAAGAGGAAAAAAGAAAAGTAGCAGCAGGAAAAAAACCTCAAAAACCAAACAGGACTGTACTGTATTAAGGTTTCTGTGTTGTAGCTACAGTTTTAATATGAGGAAAGGGTTAGGCCTATGCTGGTTTTTGTTTTCTTTTTTGTAAAATGCTTTAGTGAAGGAGTATGTTTCTAAAGACCAAAGTCACTTGATCAAGGTTGAGCTGCTAGGAGTTTTCTCCACACCCCCCTTCACGCCCCCCAAACTAATTGAGATGCACGCATTAGACTAAAAGAAAGCCACAAAAAGATAATTATAACTACAGGACATATGAAGAATATGTAATGGGCTGACAAAGTAGACATGATTTACTATATTTCCCTGAGTTATTGATAACCCTTAACTCATCAATAATAAGTGGGAAAAATGATGTATTTGGAGAAGGGCTCTATGTTCTGTTTGTGCAACGGTGCTTGATGATAAATGTGTTGGGAGGTAGGCATGGCTGGGCACTCAGAACCAAGGAGATCTCCTTGAAGGTCTTTACAGTCACTGAGTAGGACCAGCCTGTTCCCATTTTGAAATGAATCTCACCTGACTTTCTTCTTTGGCATTGCTGACAATTTTCAGCCACAAGCAAGTGGCAGGTGGGACTGTGTCATTTCCCAAAGATACAGAAGTTGCTCAAGAAAGGTTTTTCCTCTTTTTTTTTTCCTGTATGAAAATGTAGCAATACCTAGAAGGTGTTAGTGTACTGACTTAGGGAGCTCATGTCTCTAGTGAACACTACCTGCAAAGTAGAGCTGGTAAAAAATTCTCTAGTGGAACTGTTTTCCATCAGAAAATGCTAATTTGATCAGACTGAAACATGCCGTAGGAACATGTCAATTTAGTTGAAAATATAAATGAAATATTATTGAAGCATGTCATCTCAACAAAGTCAAAACATTTCATTTATGTTTTATCATTTTGATTTTTATGCTGTTTGTTTCAGTGAGATCATTTCAATATTTTCTAAAATTATATTTTCCAGAAGTTTTATTGCATGAAATTTAAAATGTTAAACTCTGTATTTGAAATCAGGATGCAAGATCATTTGGAAATGTTGGACTCTCCTATGGAATGGAAATACCCAGTTGACTGTGCTGAATATCGGCAGGAGAAACGGAATCAACCGTAAAGCAGCTCTCCAACAGCTAAGCTTAAGCAGAATACATAGGTCAGTTAATAAGACAGTGATGCAAGAAATGTGTAATTAGTATATTCTCATAATGTTCTATGGCCTGACTCAGCACAACTCCGAAGCACTAACTCAAGTCTCTGACATCAACTGGACTCATATCGACTGGACTCAAGCAGATGTTTAAACTTATACTTAAATGCTTTCAGGAACCAGCTCTTTTATTTCCAAACCGAAGCCTTATCACTTTACTGACAATGTACTTTCTTTGTCGTTGTACCAGCCCAATGTTATTTGCTTCAGATTTTGAAAGAATTTAAAGATAAATTCTTTATTGGTTAAAACACCCAAACTCAGCATTTTCAGCATAGTCAGATTTTCATTTTTATTATAGGCAAAAGGGAGTGCTCATGTCACAGGGAACTGAGCTACAATTTAAAGAGGGGGGAGAGAGAGAGAGCGAGAGAAACAGAAACAGCACCAAAGGGCAACTTCTTTTTGGAAATCAGTACCTGGCAGGTCACCTGACTGAAAAGATAAACATACAGTATAACAAAAATTCCCCCCACAAAAGGAAAAATTAGCTTTATCCATGACAATAGGATAGTGATATGCACAAGTCAGAACAACTACAATAAGAACAATGTATATTACATAATACAATGTGCTTTTCAGATGGAGGTCATGAAGCGTGTTAGAAACATCAAAGAATGAAGCTTAGCTCAACCCTATGATATATTGCTATTCACTTTTACAGGAAAGAAAGTGAGGTGCAGAGGTATAAAGGCTATATTTTGTGTCTAAAGTTAAGCAACTCAGATTTAGGCAGGTAGGCAGATGGTCTAATTTTGCAAGGGACTGAATACCTCTATTTTAAGATGCAGAAAATGTTGATCTAAAAGACTTGCCCACATTCTCACGATAAGAGTATGTGACGGATTTGGAAACAAAATTCTGAACTTCAAGCCTCCTAGTAATTACTTTTAAAAAATTGCATTCTGAAGAATTTTGTTTAGTGAAGTCAGATACAGTTTAAGATATCCTAACTTTTTTTGTAGTGGAGTCTGGCCTTTCAAAAGGAAAGGAGATTGAAGATGTTAAGAAATAAAGAAAAAATAAAAATGAGTAATTTCTCCCCTAAAATTTGATCCTACATCTTGGTTGGTGTTTGCAAAAAGATGAGCTTTTTACTTATTTTATTCAGATCCTCTCACAGAAAATAAAAAAATAAAGGAACAAACAGCAGAATCTAAAAGTCATAACGATTATAAACCACTAAGGAATTGTAATGATTTCCTTCTATAGTGGCTTGCAGCCTAGAAACAGGATACAGTAAATGCTACTACTGTTAGCTAATGGAGATTCTCCTTTAGCTCAAGTGGTAGCGCTGTTGCTTTGGGATAGGAAGATTGCGATGGTTTGCCTAAAGGGATGCAAGTGTTGCAATTCAGGTCCCAGATGAGAAAAATTCCTTACGTTGGTGCCCAATTAGTGATCTGATTCCTGGTGTTAAGTCTAATGCAATTTGGTACGCACCTGCTGAATAGTATGCATGCCAAATTCAAACTGAACCACTACAGCTCTTTGTCTTTGTTCACTGATAGTTGAGTGTTTTCTTACAGGGTAGGGAGTTGATTTGGGTGCTAATGAGCACTTGCAAACATTTGTGTATATGAAACCCACAGATTTGCTTCAGTGGTACTTATATGGGCTTTTATTCACTTTGCATGAAAATCTGAGACAGCGATAGGTTTGTAAGAATGTTTATGGAAGGAGCACATCTTCTGTGAGTGCATGCATATTTATATAGATTATAAGATGTGATCCTTTATTATATTCATACATATATTATATTTATCATAATTATTTCCTCAAGTGACAACAATGTGTCATAGTGTTGTAAAGGACACAAAACTAGACAATTTTTACCTCAAAGAAGTTGCAGTTCAAAAGACACAGAAGAGAGGATACCCATAGAAATCATAACTATCTTATTTTTGTGCTATGATTTTTCACTTGTTGTGGGTCTTTTGGAAAGAAGTGAGTTTGGGAGGGATCTTAATGGAGCTAGGGAGATAACTTTCCAAGCTTGTATGTTTATAATGGGTTGTTATGTTTCTTTGAGAGTACCTACAACTGAAGAAGTTTTTTGCTTCTTTATTTTGATATAAAATAATTAACAGGACTCTCGTATATGTTTCTAAGCTCCCAAACATATACTGAATGATCTTATAAAATAACAGTGCAGCAGTGTTAAGAGAATCATTTCATCAGCAATTCAGTCAGCTAGTCATCCAGCTATTTTGACAGATTCCTTTCCTTTCTCTCAACAATGTGGAAAGCACACCCTTGTCACACCTTTTCCAAAGCCTTCTAAAATCAGGGTGCACAGCTGGAAACTCATCAAATTTAATCCATTTTGGGCTCATCTACACATGCCCTTTAATGTGCATTAGCTTACTTTAATGCATATTAAAGTGTCACCAAATTGTTCTATTAGTTAATATACATTAAAATAGGCTAATGTTCATTAAGTATCACTTAAAAACTATAGGTATAGGCACACATGTATGTGATGCAGTACCAGGAACTTTTAAAAGCATCTGACTCTGCATTGCCTGCATTTGTATATATGGCAAAATGCACATCAGAGCTGAGAAAATGGTAATTGTGCACTTTTAAACTAAAACACATAGGTGGAATTTTAGTTTCCAAGAACACTGCCATTTTCTTGGTGCTGATGCGCATTTTGCCATTTATACAAATGTATGCAACACAGTGCCACGCACATCAGTTCACGTGCTCCACAGACTCGATTAATTGCATCTGCTCTGATGTTCTGGATTTCTGGCATGTTGGAACAGACAAACATATGTGTGTAAATGCCCTGTGCTCTTTAGTTAAAGCACATTAAGACAGGATAATGTACATTTTCCTAATACCTTCCTAGTACAATGGAGGTACTAGATTTAATGCACATTAACTAAAACATATTAATGCACATGTAGACACTCTGAGATGTAAAATGAGAACAAAGTCTAAGTTCTTCAGCTGTCCCAGGGAACTCCCTAGAAGCTACCCCCATATCTAATAGTGAGGTGGATCCAGCTTGCATATTGCTGCTGATAGCAGCTATAGCAGCATGGCACAAGGTAAAAAGAGGACTCCTTAGGTAGTCCTGTCCCAGGCCATGAAGGTCTTTGTTGCATCTTAACCTCCACCTAGAGACCAATAGGCATCAATATGCCCAGTACAGATCCCAGAGTATTATCTGTCAATGCTCCTAGTCAAAAAACCTACATGATAAAAGGGCTGCCACATTTTGCACCAGCTTGTCCACTAACATTTTCAAGATGTTGCTTATTTCAGAGCATGTTGTAATACTAACAAGATCATGGCTAACAGTGGTAAGAATTGTATCAAAAAGGAAAAGCCAGAAGCATTTTTCACAATACAAAGGAAAGGCCACCATCAGGCATAGCTCAGATTGGGTAACTACAGTGGGACTAATAAAGTATGTTATATGTCTCTGATACAGTTCCTCTTATGGGGAAAAAGAGGGATATGCCAACAGGAGCAAAGAAGAAAACCTCACCTGCAGCCAGACCACAGCGAGAAAAGCAGGACAATGCTGAGCACTGGGGACCCAGGTACTTCCAATGAAGCGCTGTCCAGACTCTGGCAGGGCTGCATGTGGGAGCAGTGCCAGCGTGCATTAATTCCAGTGGGGAGGACCTGGAAGATACAATGGAAGCAGAGAGAAGAGACAGATTGCCCACAGAGTAGGGGCCAACTGGAGAGAGTGAAGCTGCAGTGAGGACCGAGCCCAGATTGGTGACCAGAGCTACTCTGGAGATATTGATACTTACTGGGGGCAAAGGAAAGGAGGCAACATCTGGGAGGAGCAGTCCAGGAAGTGCAAAGCCATGGAAGGGTTTCACCTATGTGCATAAGAGCAGAAGCCAGAGTGAGGAGTGGCTCAGTGGACAGTAAATTCCCACCCCTTTGTCTGGAGGTGGGGAACCCAGAGAGAAGGACACCACAGCAGGCTGCTGCCAGAGCAGCTAGAAGGCTACAGAGGCTGTGACTCTGAGGATTTAAAGAGCCAGCCAGCTGACTTGTGCTAAACTTGTATAGAGGGCTGTGAAGAGAACAGCCCCAGCCCAAGGGAGGGCAGAGAAATGTCATCCCACTGGGGATAAGGGAGACAGGACAGGAAAAGGACAGAGGAATTCTTGGGACCACAAGACCCATCAGAAGAAGAGACAGTGAAGTGATACCTGGGGTAACACCAAAGCCTGGGACATCTCAGGTGTGTTTAGGACAGGATGAAAGGAATGCACGAGTCCTGCGAAGAAAATCCAGTCATGTCTCCAAGGCGTACTTGGAAGACCACCTCCCAAGCTCGGTGTTCTTTCTTAATGTATATTTTTCCATCAAGGCATGACAGACGAGTGAGAAAGAACCACAAAACTAAACACCAGGGAGTGACCATAACACGTACTATACCAGCACAATGCTTACAGTCCCCTTTCCAGAAGTCATCTGTTTTGAAAAACATACCTAGATTAAAATTACACTGGGCGATACATCAATTAAAGCACCATAGGAAATGTAAGTAGGAGGATGAACCTATTAGTCCTCATTTTTTCTTGTTTGGGAGTAAGGAGTCTTTGGTAGTTTCTGATCTAACATGCATTGGGCACAATGCCAGGGATCAGATTTTTGCCATAGACTTCAAGCAGGTAGGATTTCATTGATGGTAGTTAGATGATAGATAACTCTCCTGGGGAACAAATATTGTAATGGACTGAAATGTTGTAGCATGAGCTACAGCTCCCAGAAGGCTGCTGGAGAGAAGTCAAAGACAGCTGGACTGTAATGTTGTAGCATGAACTATGGTTCATACAAGGATGCTGGGGAAGAGAGGAAAAAAAGGAGAGGTGGGATGGTGCTCAAAAACAGCTCAGTACTTGGAGTTACAGTGGGAGGCAGCAACCAAAGAGATGCATGGCAGAGACTCAAAGCATTAGTGGAGCTGAATTGATTATCCACCACAGCAGGGCTCAGGCATGTAGTCTGGGTAAACAGGAACTAAATGTTTTCTGGTACCAAAGACTGGTTTGGAGCTCCCTCTGGAGCTGAGGGAATACCTAAGGTTTCTTCCCTGTATATATTATCATTTTAATGTTCCCTATCTGTTACCTTGCTATCTGCTCCTGAATGGTTTCACCACTGCGTCACTGTTGATGTCATCTCTGGGATAAATGTATCAGAGGAATTTGAAGACTCTATATATGAAGCCATATATGCACTAAGATAATAAAGACCTTAGCCCAACAATGGAACTAAGGAAGCTTGCCTGCCAACCACTAAGACATTCCCAGGGACTGCATAATTGAACTGTCATCAATACAGTCTCAAATAGGCTCAACTAATTGCTTGTAAATCCAGGGATAGAATGGGACCCCTGGCCTGCTGGGGACAAGGATAGCAAGGAAGGATAGGGGGTGAGACCAAGGATGAGCACACTTGAGGGTACCCAACACTTAACTGAGCCAAGGGAGGCTCCCCATTCCTAAATGCACAGGTAGAGCACATATGGAACAGAAAATTCCCAAGTGGCTTAGTGATTATATGATGTGACTTGGGGTGGATGCAGGGATGCATCCACTTAAAAGGGGGATGTAATGGACTGTATTGTTGTAGTACGATTGACAGTTCCCAGAAGGCTTCTGGACAGGCGAGGAAGTGGAAGAGTGCTGGACTTAATGTTGTAACATGAACTACAGTTCCCAGAAGACTGCTGGGGAAGACAGGAGGCAGAGGAGAGCTGGGATGGCACATGAAAGCAGCTGGCAGTTGGAGAGCAGCAGTGAGAGGTGGCATCTGGAGAGATTCATGGCAGACTTAAAGCGTCAATGGAGCTGAATCTGCAAGTCACCACAGCAGGGCTCAGGCATGGAGCCCAGGTAGATAGTAACTAAGGCTGCTTACAGATATGAAAGAAACCAAAAAAACCCCAGCGTTGTACTTTCAGGTCAGCACACCCCAACATCAAGCGCAGCACATATCCAGGAGAAACACCATGCTTGTTTGACCCAACTCACCCAACTTCTATATAGATCATGGCTTTTTGAAACTTATCTAATAGCTGATTGAATCAGCTATTAGATAAAAGTGCCAAAAAGCCTCACTGAAGTGCCTGATTGAACTCACAAGTTGTACACTTCCTCTTCTAGTAAAGTGTCATTTGGGTTTTTTTTTTCATGCCTGTCAGCAGCCTAAAGGTACAAACAGAAGTGACAATTTTTGCCAAATCTGGCCCCTGAAAGCTCTGTATAGTCATGACCAAACAGAAGCGCATGGCTGCAAAACACTTAAAAGGGCTTGATCCCGTGAGAATCTGAACCCTAAAAACATTTCAAAATGTAGCATCTTCAGTAACTTGTGTTTGCCTGACTCCCAGCCTTGGAGCTGTTTTCAGAATGGGTGGGGGGGAAAGGGGCTGGAGGGAGTTTGGTCTGGGGTTTTTTCAGCCCACACTGGAGCGTGGGATGGATGGATTGAAGCCCCTGCTACCTTAGTGGATTTGCCCCTCCCCAGCACTGGCAGAGGACCCCCTAAAACAAGCTTCCTCTGATCCCTTTCCCCCTTCCCATTCTGAAAACAGCATGCAGGCTGGGATGGAGGAGGGGCTGTTGCTCGGGGAAGCCAGCTGCAGGCTCACAGCCAGCAGCTGGATTACCCAACTCCTCCTTCCCCTTGGATTCAACAGTGAACTTCTGTTTGTTCTGGGGGGATTGTTGTAACTCATAATGCTTCCTGTAAAGCATTATGAGTTACAGTGGGGAGCAGCACTTCTGTCTGTGCCCATGTTCTCTGGGACCAAAGACTGGTTTGGAGCTTCCTCTGGAGTGGAGGGAGGGTCTAGTGTTTCTTCAGTGTATATAACACTATGTTAATGTTCCATATCTGTTCCTGAATGGTTTCACCACTAACTCACTATTTATCACCTTTTATATTTATCCTGTATGTGCATACCCCAGTGTTTATTCACCTGGGCTTTTCCCTATCTCTTTAGCCCATTGGCCTGTGACCCTAATCCCGCAGCATTCACTATATAAACATTTGGAAACTTCCTTTTTGGCTTCCTATGCCAGTTTTTCCAGAGCTCTGTAGTTTAGCACAATATCTTCCTTATTCAAAATCTGCAAAGGGAACAAAGTCTGTAAAACGTCTTATTGCGTTTATCTCTTTATAACAGCATCCAGGTCAACAAATGCAAACTGGAAAAAAGGCACATTTTTAGCAGTGAGTGATTATCAGAACAGATTACCAAGGGATGTTCTCAATGCCCCAGCACTTGAAATATTTGCTTATTAGTCTGGAAGATATGATTAACTAGACTTATTCATCTAAATACCAAGAAATACCATCTAAAATCCAGGTGGGCCTAGCTATATCTGTATGTCAGTCTAGATTATGCTAATGGTCTTTCCTGGCCTTGAAATCTATTGATGATTTCTAAGAAACTTAGATAACATTGGGATCTGGTCAAACGTGCCCCACATGTCTTTACTAATTTAAGAGAGATGAAGTATTCTATGATAAGGAAAGCAACAATAAGAACTGATCACTGACACTTCCAAAATTGAAAATGTAGTGTTAATTGGCAATGCTGAATTGAGAATTTTTCTGAGTTCAGTGTGCCTCCACATGGCAGGCCATCCAGAAAAAAATGCAATTCATTCTTTATCATAATATTAGGACCAACAGTTTTGTTGTTATTTTGTTGGTTCACTCAGTTTTGTATAAAACAAAATGAATATGTTAATTAGTTGCACAAATTACAGCACATTAGCTTGGAGGAGAAGCAAGTTTTTCTTTTAATTTTTGGACATCTTTTGATGAGCCACCCAGTACTGACTCAGCGGTGCTGGACTTTCACTTGGGGCCCAGAACTCTGCAGCTGCTCTAGCTCTACATTTGCCTAGAGCAATGTGCCAGCTGTCTCTGACTGTATTACACCACAGTAATGTGAACAACTGGAAGCAATAATGTGTCTCCCCATTTGCCTAACAATACCAACATGAACAATAATTCAGAAGACTGAAGATTTGTGCTGTAATTTAATAAACCCCATGCACATTTCTACAATTGAGTATCACATCTGTGCAATGGATCCTAGAAGTGTAATATTCTTTTATAAGAGACCATTAACCAATCTTAAGTTTATAGGTTTCCTTAAATCTTTTTCATCAGCTGTTAAACTACAGTAAAGAGAAAATTGCCTCTTATGAGACAAGGGATAGTAAAATAGAAAGACTGTGATTAAACGTCAATCAATTAAGGATTATAATATAATAAAATTGCTGACTGATGATTAAAATGAGTACTTTCTGGGAGAATTTTATAAGCAATATTAAGAATTGTTTTAAAAAGTCAATAGAATAAACTCCACTTACATCTTATTAGATATCAGGGACACTGATTCAGATCCCTGTACTGGGGTGGGGAAAAAAGAAATTGTTATTCTGACAAAATACCTAAGAAACATTCTGCTGTTGATCTCCATACTAAATAGGATACATTTCTCTCTGTCATTTATTTTATTATACCCCTGACTCCTGCATTTTAAATCCATTTTTGAATGGAATAAATAATGTTATATATTTTTGTTTCAGCTGGTATTCAACAAATTCATGCAACCAAGCAACAATTCATGAAAACTGGTAACAGACCAAGTGTTAAACCATGCAAATAAATATAGCACAGGAATTATTTCATGTAATAGAACTGAGAGAACATTTCGAGTACTGGAGAAAATAAACAGTATAAGACTTGGATACATGTCTTTGCTGCATTCACTTAAACTATCCATTATGGAAAAAATCCTATGGAGCTTAATAGGGATTAAACCAAATGCTTTCTATAGAAATTCAATACAGTTGTATGGACATAACTAATAGGAATTGCAAAGTTTTTATACTTCATTTGAATCACTCAGAAAATTCTATAGTGGAGACACAGAAAATAGTAGTAGTAGTAATAGGATCCAATAGAGCAGTATAATTGTTTGCCTTTTCTATGTCCTGGATGACATTTTCATCAGGGATCTCTTCTCTTGTCATTGCCCCAATTCTCAGCCTCTAAAACCTCCATTTGGTATTTTGCCTAAACAGGTAATATTAGTTAATATTAGCTTATAAATCTGAAAACTGCAAATGTAACTTGTCTGTCATAAGTTTAACCAAAATGATAAATTAACCATTCATGGAACTGACTGGGCCCCAGAGGCAAAGCTGTAGCTGTGAGAGCAGCGGGCCTAACAGTTTTTTGCTCAGGGTTCAGCCTTAGTGATAAAAACTGGATCTAACTGCTTGGCACACCCAACACATTCCAGGAAAGTATATCCCAAGAAAGCATATTCAAATGAAGCTTAAAAGGGGTTAGGATTTAGGAGGAGCAATGTCAATTTTAAACCTAAAGGTGCTGCATCATAATTTGCTTATTGGATAAACCTGAGTCTGGGTAGTAATCTTTTATGATAATTTTAACACCTTTCAATCCCATAGGGT